>VWZY01003332.1:95662-210804 GCA_013399075.1 Chloroceryle aenea
CCCCTTGCCTTGGTGCAGTTTGGGTCTATCTGGGTCGTCTGTAGTGTACCCTAAGTTGGACCTTTCTCTTACTATGTAACGAGGCTGTAATTCCATAGTTTTTTGACCCCTATGTATGTAGAGCAAGAAAACCATACCTGATGCTGAAGGTGCAGAGGAATAGGCTGAGTTCACTAAGAGGCTGTGGAAGCACTAAGTAACGTAAGAGGAGTGGGGAAGGAGGGAGGGGGCGTGTTTCCAGCAACTCTCTGAGTATCAGAAGAGTAACAGGGTGGGTGTGCCAGCAGCTCCAGCTCCCACCCACCCGTTGTGGTGCATGGCCAGAAGCCCCAGGTTCGAACGCTGGTGGCAGCTGGCCTGGCCAGAGGTGTGGTGTAACCCTGGCAGGCAGCCTCCTTTCCAAGGCAGATGTGTTTCTGAGTCTAGACTGCTCCAGCTGCCATCTTCCGCACGAGCAGTTTGTCTTGGAGCCCAGCTCCTTCCATAAAGAAGCAACCCTTGCCAATTCAATCAATGGGTAGGGAGAGAGGTGATTGGGAAGGCTGATAAAATATGAAGTGCCTATTTCTAGTCTTCCTTGTACCAGAAAAGGCCACTCAAGCTGACAGCCTATGATAAATTAAGGAACACACAATGTGTTTGAGTGTCTCTTAATGAATGAGTCATATTAATACCAAAAAAAAGAGACCGCACGCTTTGTATAATACATGGGAAAAGTTTTAGCCTCACTTACACAGTTGGATTTTTTTTTTTTGCTAATTTAACCAGAACTATCCCCAAAGGGAAGTAGTTTTGCAGACAAATGGCTAAAGCATCAGAGAGCTCTCTTTGTGTAAAACAAAGTTGATTTTGAAGAGCAGTAGTTGAAAGTGTGATTGAGATAAATGTGCTGTAAAGCAAGTAGGGATGTATTGTATAAACATACACAGATACTTTTATAAATCTTTAAAAATAGAGAGGGAATGATAGAGTATGAGATCCCTCTACTTCTTCACACCCCTTCAGACTCCCATCTGAGGTCTGAGTTTGCTCAGGAGTCTCAAATGCCTCATGCAGAGACTCTTTCTGGACTGTCTTTCTCGAAAGGCTGCTGTCATCAAGCTGGAATACTAATTTTTTTTATGTATTATGCTGCCACTCTATTAGGAATCCAGTTATGGGCAAGGACTTTCCTGTGATAGGTGTTGTACAGACCCAGAACAAACATCTGTGTCTATTGAGGAAATCATATTACAGTACTGGCTTTCCACCAACAGCTTGGCTCCTGCCAGAATGATGAGGGCTTTTTCTTTGTAGACTGGTTGAAACCCAGACGTATCCAAACTTAATATGATAAGCCTGCCTTGGAGAAAAAAGTAAACAAAGTGCTGGACTTTTTTTCTTCCAAATTTGTTTTAGGCAGTACTTCAAGCCTTTAGTACTTCAGCACTTTAGTTTAGGTCCTGTCTGTCTTTGTGCAGTGCCTGGCAAGGGCAGTGAGGTAAAGGAGGGTTGGCATGTCTTTTGAAGATGAGATCATCTCCTTTTCTCCTGAGCAGGGGATTTTTAATTCTAGAGCTGCCCCTGTAACTGCTTAGTCCACTCCATGCGGGTGCTTTCCAGATGTTCAAGACCAAATGGATTTGTGGTGGTGGCCTTGCATGTGAAATATGGCTTGTCTTCCTCCGAGAAGAAAGGATGGGTTTTCTATCTGCAGGGGTCATGTCACTGCTCAGAACTTGATGCCAGGGTGGGGAGAAGTTTTTGATGCATTTCCTGAACTCCCTTTTAAGTTGGGTTTTACCACACACATTAGCATCTGAGAAAGATGAATGCAAATCAGCACCAGCTGAAGGCAGAACAGAGTGCAGGATGCCCACCTCCGGACCACAGCCTTTGCTGGGATAGAGAACTGTGGCACTAATGCTGTGTGGGGGTACAGAGCAGGGGAGGCAGGAATGCAGGGGTGAGACCCCGAAGTATAGATGTGTTAGTCTATAGTGTGCACTGGAACATGAGCTGAACTGTGTCCTGGGTAATCATCAGCTATTTACTACTACACTGAGTAATTGCCCCTGGAGAAATAACTACAGGACTACTGAGCTATCTGAGCACATTGGTGCAGCAGTCACTCAAAAGGAAGCAAGTCATTTCCCAAATCACCAGCACCAATTCCTGTACCAATTACAGGTTCCTTCAAGCCCTCTCCCGACAGGTTCAGCCTTGCTCAGGTTTTGAGATCTGAAGGCTCCCAGAGGCATTGCTGCGGGCAGGGGAAGCAGCGTGAGGAGGGTCACGATGTGGGGGGGAGGCAGTGGTATAAACTGGCTGATCTTGACAGCAGGAGGAAATGGTGAGATTTCTCTTGTCCTCAGGGTCCGATGGATTTCCCTTTCAGACAACCGAGCTTAATTTTCCATTTGCAACTTGAAGCTCAAAAAGCTCAGAAAAAAAGTCCGTTTTGCACCAGAAAGTTTCCCAGCAGCAGCTTAGAATAAATCCCATAATCATTGGGTGGGATCAGTCGTCGTTGCTAATGCTACCGTGGGAAACTGAGAAGGGTTAAACTTTTATGTGGCTGCCATTAGCTGCTTCATGGAACTGTTCAGGCTGGTTAACAATTCAGCTGTTTGGCTTGAGAAGAGAGAGTATCTGCTCCTGCCATGTTTCTCCTTGATCTCTGATTTTTCTTTGTGCGATAACAGGGTGTGTTTTCTCTGCCATCAGTTTCCAGAAGGGAGTAGGCAAGAAGCCAGAGAGACAAGAACAGGAGTGCTCAGAATGGTAGCTCGCTGCAGGAGGCCATCAGCTCTGCTGATCTCATGGGGAGTCTGTGCAACGGGAGGGCAGGAGCAGAGGGCTGATATCTTCCTCCAGCTGCCAGGAAGAGGAAACATTCCTGACTATCTATGGAATTCCGCAGGGATGCCGTGAAGGGTAAAATGGAAAGGTCCACACTGTGTGATCAGTTTAACTCTTCCCTGCATCCCTGTAGCAGGGGTGAGGGTGGAGATGTCTCTCGTTGAGCGTAGGGACTTCGTGGGCATTACATCCAGGCAGACTCTAGCAGCTTGTTGCATGGTGGCTCATTGATAGATGCTGCTTACTCTCCACGTCTTGGAGCCTTACGTTTTGAGTGGGACTGCATCCATCAACTGTAAGTAGCTGGGCCCAGATCCAGTCTTATTCTCTGGCTGCCTCTGCGGATGTGCATTTTTCCTCGTGCATATTCTAGTGTTGCGCTCCCCAGGCAAAGCCAGTTGTCTGATGGGGGCCTCTTGCTCGAGAACTTGAGCTGGATGATGCAGAGGTGTATGTACAGGGCCCAGAGCAGAGTTTCCAGCAAGGCACAGCACGCATCCCATCCAGTCCAACTACTGAGGAACCATGTGAGAGGCAAGAAGGTGGTCTTGCATTGTGTCACGTTTCTTAGCTACCTGTGTTCATCCAGTTATCCCCATTCTCTTCCACCTTTGCTTACTTCTAATTTGTGCGGTCACACTCTTGCTTTATGCAGTTACCTTAGGGGCTGGCACCTGTTAGCTCCTCATCCCACAGTCACCTTATTCCTCTTACTCTTCAGGAGAGGATTTAAAAAAAAAAATGGAGCTAAAGGAAAGGCAAATGAAAGCAAAGCAAAGTTATAGGGACTCCTGAATTATGTACTGTTCTTTTTGTGCTGTTCCAGCTAAATGCCCTTCCTTTAACTCCATATTCCCACTCCAGTGCAGGTATTAACTCTCTCCTTATTTCTGTTAGCTTCAGTTTATTCTGAACAGCCCACATTTTTGCAGAAGGTTTTTACTCAAGTGGCCAAGTACAATTGCAGCTGCATTAGCAAGAAGGTGGAAAAGGTCACCTCGATTCTGGTATGCGGGGAACGCGGTTCTCCGACAGTTGCATCTTCTCTTTTACTTCTCCTGGGCAGAAACAGGGATGAGGTTTGATGGAGAAGAGGTCAAGGACTTGAACTAATCTTGGGTAAACTCTGTTAACCGTTGCATTGGGTTCACATTTTGACAGTTATCTTCCCAACTAAAAGGGCAAGGGGCTTTTTTTAATAAAAGCTTGGATTCTGGAGCACAATTATACACCAGGCTTAAAAAAACCCTGCAATCTTGTGTCTATTTGCACAGCTGTATAATTGCATTACGCACGGGGCCCTGAGCTGGCACAATGGCAGGTTAAGATGCTGTGTATATTGCTAAAATGAGGGTCAGCTCTATCAATGAGGGTTGTTAATACAAGGACCAGTAATACTGGGTTAGCCAGCAGTAAGCCACTTGCAAAGGGGCCAGAGGAAGTGTCCCATGCTATAGAGACTGGAGATCTCCAGGACAGGCAGCAGTGTTGGGTAGTAGCAGTGAGTGATGGGGTACAAGTCCATCCCTGTGTGTCTCAGTGTGGGGCATTAGCTTTTCTATGCTGTGTAGGCTCCTACACTTTCAAAACAATCCTTCTCTTGGCATCTTCATGGAGAACTTACTACAGGAAAAAAAAAAAAAAGTTATGACTCATTTGATGCTCTGACAAAGTAGTAGCATAGAGACCTATCCTGGGCGTTGCTTACTCCTCTTCTGATTTTTATGTTTTTTTTCCTACCATACCAAGTTTGACTAGATGGCCTTTTTAAAAAGATTGCTTGAATACAAATTAATTTGCTGTTTAAATATAGGAGAGTTGGTAATATTGAGAGTGTTCATTCATTAGTTATCTATATGGTTCAGACAAGTTTTCTTGTTCCAGATCTTATTCTGGGCATGAGATTTAGGGTAGGTATCTTCAGGGTTTGGCTTTTATTACTCAATCAGGGACTTGATGATGCCTGAAAACTGCATTAGGCATCATGAACTTTTCCCTCTTCTTCGAAGCCAGTACCATGCTGCAGAGCCCAAGCAGCCCTGCCTAGCCATCCTTCAGCAGCAAGAGGGTCAGCCTTGCAGCAGGCTCTGCTCGGGGGCCATCGTGCATGTGAGGTCCTACAGAGGTGACCAGTGGGAAGGGAGCAAGGCCATACTGGGGCCAGAAAGCATTGGCAGGGCTCATGCTACACCTGTTCCCTGCAATGTACCCATCTTCTCCCTGGAGCTTTGATTCTAGGACCTGCTTCCCTGCCTGCGCTGGAGTTGGAGAGCTCAGGCTGCCTTCCAAACATCCTTTAGTCTGCTGCTCTGGATCTCTCTCTCCCCTGGATGCGATGAAATCTTGGCTTTTGTAAAAATCTACTAGAGTATAAATCCTCTGGGAGACACTTTAATTAACAGTTATTCTTGTTAGACATGTTTGGCTTGGGCAAAAAGAAGATTTGAGGAGTTATTAGGGTTGCAAATGGCTCTCCAGAAATGGGAATTCTCCAGTCCATTGAAAAAAATGAATAAATAAATGAATAAATTCAAAGGAGTTCAAACCTCATTGGCTAAGTATTTTTTCCTAACCTGTTTCAGATCAGTGCACAGCTGGGTGCCTGAGATCTTTGCTTTGTTCTCACCCTCCTCCAAGAACCCCCACTACTCTGACATGTGTGTGTTGGCCTCTCCTGTATTACAGAGCCATATTTAGGAATTTCTAACACTGACACCAATTTCAGTACATTTTATAGCACGACGCTTCAAAATATGAAATGGTGGGATGAGATATGTAGGAACTTACAGTACCAAGAGCTATACATCCTCAGCTGATAGATATTACCACACATGTTGTTCTTCCCTCACCAAGGTGCTAACACTTTACTTCTGTCGTGTGCTAGCACATAGCAGGCAACTCCAAAGCTGAGAGAGGTTTGTGTTACCTACCCCTGAGTTACAGCACGAGTCCAGGAGAGTGGAAGCATGAAATGCAGCTGTGATCATGGGAGTGTGGTCCACAGCAGAATGATGTGAATGCTCTGTCCCTGCTCTATGGAAATAGAGGCTTCTGCAGATGTTATTGTGCCTGGATTTTTATCCCTTTATTACTATAGTGTAAGTTAAAGGGAAATTCTGTCTGGGGTGTGATAACTGGTCTTTCTCCCCAGCTCTTCTCCAAATGGTTTTATTATGGGTCTCTCTGAAACACTGTCAGGAGCACTATCTTGTTACAGAACTGTCATTAATACTATTTTTATCTTTCTAGGGTCCACCAGGTCTGCCGGGCTTACCAGGACTACCTGGCAAGAGAGGTTCCCGAGTAAGCAGTTTCAAAATTTCTATTCATTTTTACTTGCATCTGCCTGTCCTACTGTTCCAAGGACTCTTATATAGTCCTGTGGCTGACTAACAATTGCTTCAATTGCCACTGCTGAGGTCCGGCCTTCCTCCTTTCTCTCACTCCCTGGGAAGGGTTTTCAGGAGGCCACACTGGTGACTTGCAGCCTCCCTGAGCTAAGGTTTGGCATCAGCAAAGGCTGGGGATGAATGTTTCTAAATAGCTGTCAGAAGCATGAGGACTGTCTCATTTATTTCCAGTATAAGTTTCTTCTCGCAAACCCAGTGCTGAATATTGGCTTTGGCTGCTTTTTGTTCTGTCCTTCATTCTCCCCAGCTTCCTAAATTGCTTCCTTTGAGGTGCTTCAGTGTCACTGTGCCTTCACTAGTGGCACCACGGTCTGGGACTAAGGACTCAACACACAAAGATGACCTTTTGTGTTCAACAGGCTGAGACCAGCTCTCTGACTTCTTTTTAAGATCTAGAGCACAATGTCTTAGCTTTCCTACAAGATCCATTGCAAAATTCCTGAATTTCTTCCTCCCCACATTAAATCCTGATTCAAATCCTCAAACACAGAGTTGCTATGCTGAGGAAACATCTGGTGCTGAGTGTTACAGCTAGCTGTGAGAAAAGCTTTCTGCATTGGCCTAGCTGCAGAAGCAGTCTCCCAGAGCTGGGCAACATGCCTGACCTGGATACAGATCAGTGTTGGCACCATTTTCATGGTAGCATGGTGCTGTCCCACAAGGTACGGTCACGGAGCCTGTTTCCTGAGCACTGAGCTGATGTGGGTTGGGAGTCAAGAGATGCAACTGTCTGAGGCTGGAAGAAGGGAATGTTTGGATCTGTGATTCAGGCAGCATCCTGGCCTGGCAGCGGGGAGAGATTTCCTCACACATACTTGGCTAAAACTCAGCCCCGTGTAATGCCTTTAAAGAACAACCAAGAGGTTGAGAGCTAGAAGGCTGTGCCTCCCTGAGGACACTTGTTACAGCCCTGTGAGATATTGTAGTAAGCAGTAAAGATAAACACACCTCCTTCCTACAACAGCAGAAAACAAAAGCTCTGCAGGACCTGCTGTGGGCCGGGGCCTGGGCCTGGGCCTGGGTCTGGGCCTGGGCATCAACAGCCCTGAGCGCTGATCTGGGCCATAAGTGTGAGGTAGCACCAGGCTCGTGTGTTTTATAGACAGAATGACCTGTTCCACATTAGATACGTTCTCTGGTGAAACATCAGCACGACTGGTAATACAGCCCTGATGGCCTTTGTTTACAAATATCTGAGTAGCAACTGTATCAGCAAATTGCCCAGAGTTTGCAGTTCTAAGCAAGCTCCCATTACAGTTTAGAGTTTGTTCTTACCCCGGCTCATTGCTCAGGAGGGGTGTTTGATGTTACATCTTGCAGTCCTGTGGTCTACAAACTTGACTCCGTGTCTGGAGAACCCAGCTCCATCCCCCGCATGCTGTGTGAAGGACCAAATCTTAGCTCTGAATTCCACTACCTACCACAGCTTGAGTTTTTCTGAAGAAAAAAAGCATTATGGAAGCCATGTCATAACATTCTCTGTTATTCCCCAGCTGTGGCACGCTTTAGACCTATATTTAAGATGAACCTCTGGAAGACAATAAGCAATAATAGTTCAGTCCCTGCCAGAGGTGCTGAGAATCAGCCCGAGAAAGAGTTCCCAGTTAGGAAGTGCTCAGCACAGCTGAGCCTGGCTTGGCTCTGACTGCTGCAAAGAGACTCTGCTAATTTTGGGAGGGGGCAAAAGGGTCACTCTCTAAATGTCTGGCCCAGAGCACTGGAGACAGAACTGCTCCATGCATAAGTAGTTTTGACTTTGCAATGTGTTTCTTCTAGTACTTTTTTTTTCTTGTGGCTCTTTGGGGTTTAAGGATTTTGTTGCGAAGCAGAGGAGCTGCCAAGGACGAAGACTGGCTTAGGGGAATTCTTGTATCTTTTGCTTTTGTTGTACATGAACCACTTGAAAATAAATTTGCAACATGGCAAGGGGTTATTTTCTACCTCTTCATAAGCCAGTCCTCAACAAAGCAACTGCAGATTTCTTACACCAGCCCAGCCGTGGGTAACATGGGCCTGAGATCTGACTTTTCAGTGCTGGATGCTGGGGGAAGGAAGGACTTTTCCTTGTCACTGATGCAGTTTGTGGCCTAAAGCATGAGAGACAATTGCCCTTACAGCTGGCATAATTTCTACCTTATTAATGCTCATACAGTGACTTTGCTCATCTGTAAATCTAGTAGCAGCATTTGACTCGTGACCTTCTGTAGCAGTGAAGTCCATAAAGTCAATCTCTTGCTGAGGTAGCACCATGTTTCCACTCCTTTGAATTCAACACTGTCTCTGCTTTATTTCCTTTTCTTCCCACATATTGGTCAGGGTAAAATGAAAGCTCTGATTTGCTTTTTCTTTGAGAGTGAGATCATGGTCAGTGATAGTTTGTAAGAGAACCTGGCTGATCCCATGATTCTGTCTCCTTGTTTCCAGCAGATAAGCATCACTAGACTTGCCTGTGCAGCCTGAATGTTGCTCTTCCATGTAAGCAATGCCACCTGGCTTGCAACAACAAATGCACTAACAAATGCCAGTCTTTGTAGAAGTGTGAAAGGGGTTGTGTTCAGGATGCATCTCAGCATTCTAGGGCAACCTGAGGTAGGGTAGCAAAGTGGATAGTGACAGTCTTCTTGAAAATGATAATTTCTCAAGGTTTGGGATTTTTTTTTAAGCACCAGTCCCCATTTTAGGAGCATGGAATTGACACCCTATCAGTCAGAACCAGGGACACACAGAGACAGATTCAGACTATACCTATGCTCTACTCTCCGCAGCTACGAAGGCAGAGATACATGACAAATAAAAACAGGGTTTTCCTTCTCTTTCCTGCCTAAGGAACCCCAGGGGAAAGAAATAAACACGTTGCAGTTCCGATGACTGGAAGTGGTGGCTAACAACACTTTCCCAGGAGCTCTGCAAACCTGTATAGATGTTGCTGTACTGGCCATGTGTGCTCCATAGGAAGGTTTTCTCTCCGTATCTAACTAGGATGGCTTTCAGCTTTTGTTTTCATTAAAGAATTTGAGGCATAAACAAGAGATGTGTCCACAGGGCTTCCCCTCAAATCAGTGTGCTGTGTGACTTGGCAAGTGCCTGTGTAAGGTCTGAGGTGCCCCTTGCAGTGAAGGGCAATTCTAGCAGTGGAGGGTTTTCACAGCTTTACATGATGTGAAAGCACTTTTCTGGGCATGTAGCAGGACAGTTTTTCCATGGTGTTGTGTGTGAGCGGTGGCACTTGGGTGCATGCACAGCAACCCGAGCAGAGCAGTTCTGTGCAGGTGATGTGTATCGCACTTTGGTTCTGGAGATGACCTTTGTGTTTCTTCAAATACCAAGGTTTAGTGGGGAGGCAGCGAGGGAGGCTGGGGTTTTGCTAGCGGAGCTGTGCTAACAAGCTCTACAAGTAACTGTCAACAAAGGGCTCCCGGCGGAGCAATAACTTCTGAACCATTGTAGCTTATTCCTGCCTCACCCTCAATTAGCTTCACTCCCATGCTGTCTGCAGGAGGGGCTTTTGCCATCGTGTCTGTGTGGACCACAAATTGTGACTCATTCCAGTCCTTGCTGGTATAGTTAGACCAGCAAACTATCCACAATTTCATCAGGTCTGCAGAATAGTACTGTGAACCATGATACTTGGTCTTAAATGTTGCTTTCCAGAGGAGTGCTGTGTAAATCCTGGTTATCTGTTCTCCTCCTACGTGAAGGAGGCAGCAGGGTGATGTGACAGACAGGAGTCCGGTTGCTGGCTTCACTCCCAGGACAGCAGGGAAAGAACTATGGCCAAACTTTCCAAAACACTTAAATAATTTAGGAAGCCAGCTCCCACTGGAAGTCAGCCTCCCTCTCTAACAGGTGAGCAAACTGAGGTACAAGGGGAGTGTTTTACCTATATCCACGTAACAGGTTAGAGGCAGAATTAGGAACAAAAAGCCTGGTCAGGCTGTAATTGCTCATTTTTTATTTAACCTCTCTGATACAGTACAGGAGAAATCTAAATAGATGAGTGCAGAGAACATGCATGCACTCCCTGATGCTTTGGGATGCTCTTGCCATCCTCCTGTGAACCTTAACAGCTTGGGAGACTGTGCGAGGTCCCAGCATAACGTGCCCCTGTTACATTTCGTCTGTGGTTGTAAAAAATCTCCCTTTCCTTCAAAATGCAGGGCTTCCCTCTGAAAACAAGCAAGATCTTAGTCAGCTGTAGAGGCTCCCCAGTATCCTCATCCTCATTCCATCAGGAGGATTTTCCAATTTCTGAAAAGTGTTTAAAGAAACAGTTTGTTTGGCTTCACTTCAACTATTTAACTCATTTTTCAGCAAGCCAGAGGTCAGAGTGGGATCTGTAGGTCAGGAGCAGAAAAAGTTGCTTTAGAGAGTGAAACCCCAAGACATAATGAGTTTTGAATAAGTGGTCATTCGTCTGACTGAAGCTGCCTAGCATTTAACAGGAGTTTGGAGGATTATATTTTTGCCCTTCTTGTGAATGCTGGAGGGATGGAGAGAACTGTGCACAGTTATGCTTTTGTTAATTTTTGCAGGCTGTGAACTGTTACACATAAAAGGGCTTCTGTGAGCAGTGTCCCATCTCCAGGCACGTCACCGAGATGAACTGGATGGCACAGTGCAGTTCTTAAGTAGCATCATTCAAGTAAAGGACATTCCAGGGACCTTACAAACCCTGTCACCTTTGGGAAACCCCTCCTCACTCCAGAACACATTCAGGGATTGTTCTGGTCTCTGTGCTGCTGAGCCTTGGGCTACTGCTGTCCCATGGTAACATTTTCCATGGAATTTCTGCTGCAAGGCTTGGAAGGTTTCAGATGCGAGTTACTTGCTGGTAGATCAGATTGTTTCAGCGGTTATGAGGGAGCCAAAGCGGGAGGGTGAAGAGACACATGTGCAAATAGGAATACATGTCATGGGAATTTCTTTATTCAGGGGTCTCAGCATTGTCCCACCCTGTGTGTGTACAGAAGAGGAGTAAGACTTATGTACTGATGAAAGTTTCAGTCAGAGGAATGACTGCTTATTCAAAACTCATTACGTCTTGGGGTTTCACTCCCTAAAGCAGCTTTTTCTGATCCTGACCTACAAGATCCCACTCTGAACTCTGGCTTGCTGAAATGTAGGAGAATCCCAGTTTCTAGATATAAGTGAGAAATTCAGTTAAACCCACAATAGCATGAGGAAAATACAGCAACTGACCATACAACTACAGAGCAATTAACTCTTGAATTCCTTCTCAGTGAGAAGAGGGCTCTTTCTGGGAGCTGTAGTTGGAGATGGGTAGTTCTGCTGGGCATAGTAAGAGAAGAGGAATAAATTTTGGACTGGGCTTAATAAAGTAAAGGTGGGTAGCTTGGGAGCATAATGACTGTTATTTGGGCTTATAGATTAGTGGATGGATTAATTCATGAGCCCTGCCAGCTCAGATATTGAGGTGCTAATATCTCCTGAGGCAGATGATGTCCTGTACTTTTTGTTACTCAGCCCACCTAACTGTACCACACTGCCTCTTCCTCCTCTGCCAAGAATGTGGGTGTAAGCACAGTTTCAGGACTAACCATGTTGGAACACATCAAGATCAGTTTGGGGTTTTTTTTACCTTTTTTAGGATTACTGCCAGACTACACCCTTTTCTCTCCACAGCTGCAAGAGCAGTTTTAAACATCTAGCACAAGCCCCAGACTCAGTTACAGCAGTTTCTTGTGTGCCAGACTGGAGTTCCCACTGCTGCTTCTTCAGCAGGACAGCCATTTCTCACTAGGATAGGACTGCATGGGTCTTTAGGAACAGGATGGGTCTCCAACCTTCCTTTGCCTGGCTTACGCACTACAGGTCTCACTGAATTCAGTGGTAGAGAAGTTCCATCTTATGTCAAGAGCCTCTGTTTTTCATCATCACACGTTTTGTCACTGGATGCTGGAACTAGATTCTTTCTCCCATCTTCCATCTTTTTGGTTAAGGCTTTTTATGATTTGTTGCTGTGCTTTGATTGAGCTCTGGAAAAGCCTGCACTGAATTTTGCTGGAGGTGTGATTAGTCTCTTATCCAGGAACTCTTGATCAGCAGCTGAGCTTCCTGTGTTCCAGGTTTCCTCCTGGCAGTTATGTTTTCAGCTAGGAGTCACACCAAACCGTACTGTTCCCTCTAGTCTGACACTGGTTTAAGCCTGCCCCAGGCTATGGTGGAGCACAGATTTTAACTAACTGCAGTGAAATGGGCTTTGAGCCAGGCTGCCTGACTCCAAAGTTGAATTACAGCTGAATTCCCTCCTCAAATCTAGCAGCAGTCTGGATTTATGAACCCTGTTCAGAGCTACTCAGATTATTGCTTACGTGTAAGAGCTTTTTAGGAACTCATATTTCATAGAGACTTTACTGTTCTGATTTCTGTCACTTGATATTAATTTTCATACGTATTTGAGACTTGGAAGACCTTGGATTGAAGCACTTTTTCTACCACAGACTTGTTGAATTACCTTAAGCAGTATATAAATCTCTGTTTTGATGTCCCACTCAATGAGATGAACAGATGATGCCACAGTTTGCTGGAAAGATGAATTTATTTAGGACTGCTCAGTTACTCTGGTTACAGCATCTATATGGGTTTTCAAATGACAAGCTGATACTCAGAGGCCTTAATTTTAATTAAAGTTGTTTCAATTTCATTGGAAATTCACAGCCAGGCTAAATTGTTGGTGACTTTCAGGCTGAAAATTAAGGAAATTAAGAACACGACAATAAATGTATTTGCTTTCAGGCTGAAAATTTGGAAGGCATTTAAGAACGGGACATTAAATTTATTTGGATTAAAAATGCCATTTGAAAAGTTCATCCTCAGCCTTTTAATTGAACAGCATCTTACAGCAGGGCAGCACATGTTGTGAAACAGCACCGAGCAGTCATCAGCTGTCTGTGCCACAAGCTACAATAGCTAAACAAAAAAACCCATTATTTTCTATTACAATGCAGTAAAAATTAAACTCAATAGACACCAGTGCAGTGATGTTCTCCCAAAAGAGAGCAAGGGCACTGAACTTGGATGGCAGTCACATATTCAACTGCAGTGACTTTCCTTGGAAATCAGACCTTTAAGGATTTTGGCCCTGCATTGTGCTGCAATGCTCCTTGGAAATACTGCAGCTCGTTGAGAAAGCATCTGGGTGGCTTTTTATCCCCTCGCCTGTACTCCTCCTAACTGGAGGGTACAATGAAGTGCTCTTCATGGTGGTGTAAAGCTCACGCACAGTCCTGGAAGAACAGGAGCCCTGGGAATTGAGTCTTCGGGATGTTTCATCTCCCAAGAACGTGTTCAAGAGGACTTTGAATTGTTATTACATCTGCCCAAAAGGTTAACAGATCTTCTGTGCTCTGTATACAGTCCTGGGATAAACTATTCTTAGCTGCTTCTTTCAGATAACTCCTTAAATAGTCTTTGAAAGAGATGCAGGGTGCTTTTAACATCTGATGTAGAAGGAGATACTGCTGTAGGTGACCCGAGGTAGATACTCTGACAGTGTCACTGGCTTGTGAGATCTACCCAGAGTATAGATTTAAATGGTTTAAACAGGGACAGACTTTTGCTCACCCTGTTTTACCATCTGGCCATCCATTCTCTTTCTAACATCTAAAGTCAAAAACCTGGTTCCCTTATAGGGGAAATGAGTTCATTCTAAATAGTTGAACAATTTCCTTTTAGTAATGACCTCTGTTCTTTTCCATTTTGGCCAAAATAATTGCTAACACCCCCTCACACTTCTGCTCCCCTCTGCCTACCTCCATCTCTTTCTGCCGGGGCTCCCTGCAGAGCTTTGATTCCCCTGACCCCAAGGTAATTTCTGTTCCTGGATGTGGAATATTTGGTGTACCCAAGTCCTCTCGTCACAATACATCTTGTGGAGATAGACACTATTCCATAAAGGTGGTGGGAACCAGCATCCAGGTTTCTCTGCTCCGAAGGCTCTATGGAGGGTCCTGCTGAAGCCGTGTCTGCCGGGCTGGGGGTGCTGTGCTGTTGGGTCTGGCCACAGCCTGTGACTTTCTGCAGCTCCTGATGCTAATGCAGGTGCCTACTGACTCCTTTTGACTCTTGTTTTGTGCTTCTTGTGTTTTTTAGGGTCCCCCAGGTCCCCATGGAAACCCTGGCTCACCTGGCCCCCCAGGCCTGAAAGTAAGTAATTAATTTGGGGTGAGGAGCTTCTGCCTTCCAGCTTTGGGGGATATCCCCATTGGGAAGCCCATCAGGTGGTTGTCCTGCTCTGTACAAAATGAGGAGTAGCTGAAGCAGTGTCTCCCTGCCTCTGCTTGCCCAGCAGCCTAGCCAAAGCCTTTTGCTGTGCTTCTGAGGGACCCTGCTGCATGTTCTTGGTTCTCCCTAATTTCACAGACTGCCGAATTAGGATCCTGCTTAAGTTCTCCCTGTGCCAGAGAGCAAGCTGCTGTGTTGAGATGAGGATAGTGGAATCCTTCCACTCCAGAGCCTCACCAGGTCTGGATTTCTTTGCTTTCTCATTTAGTTTCTGGTTTTTATAGCCTGCTTCTCTACCTTTGGGACTGGCAGGACCCAACTTCTTCCTTTGCCTTCCGCCTCCTCAAGCTCCCCCATCTCTCCTCCTCTCTCCAGAGTTTCTGGGAAGCCTGACCTCCATTAGTCCTCCCAAGCTGATCCCATTGTTTCCTTCTAGATGTCCTCTACTCTCCCATGGGGTCTCTCAGACCTCCTCCTGCAGTGCCAGGAGCCTGTGCTTTGCCCTTTTCTCCTGTACAGCACATTCCCCACCCTGGGTTGTTGCAGCTGGGAGGGAGCTGGGGCCCTGCAAAGCGGCAGTCACCCCTGCCCCAGCCAAACCTCTTCCCTTTGCATGGGACTTCAGCAGAGGTGCAGCTTGAGAGAGGAGCTGCTCCAGTGTGCTGCGAAACCCTTCAGAAAGATGTCTTATTTCCCAGCTTGTTCCCGTGTGCAGGGCTTTGTGTTACCCAGAGATTGCAGTTCCTGGGAAAGCGGTTTGGATTGTTTGGTGTCATTGTTTACACAGGAATTGATTGATCTTTTATAACACCTATCTGGAACTAAAAATAGTTGAGTTTGAAAGGCAGTGCTTAACAGAGGTTCTCACTACTAGGGAAGCTGTGGGATGTCTCAGCCAAACATAGAGAAAGGTACGAGCAGGAGTCCTTTCTTGTCATGATCTCATCGGTAGGCAGAGATGTTATGAAAACTATTGATGCTCTGGGAAAAAGATTCTGGAAACTTGGCACGCTGCCTCTATGTGATTAAAACTTAGGCACTGGAGACATGCTGGTGAACAGCAGCTGTTTTACATTCTAAAGTGTAGTTATATGGCCTGAAAAGTGAGGCTGTAAAAGTTCTGTGTCTTAGTGTTCTGCATTTATTCTCCATCAGTGACTTCCAGATCACACTTATTGACTTTTATAAGTCAAATCAAAGTTGCTCTTTTTTCACCTAACTTCCTGTCCTGTAAATTCAGCCTGGTCCAATCTGTGGCTTCAAACTACATTTCTATGTTACAGGCCTTTTTTAAAAATACTTTTAGCCTAATGCCTCGTTGGAAATCATCATTTGGCTGTATTCAAGTGGTCTCTTACTAGAAATAAAAACCTCCTATAAGCATTTTTCCTCCATCTTGATGCACTGGCTGGCAACAGGAAGCCCTCAGCAGCTGGGTAGCTGTAATAGCCTGCAGCAGAAGTCTGGTGTCATTAGTCTGTGCAATATATTTTCATTTTGTCCAGCCCCCACTGGCAGGATTAGGCTGTTGTACATGATGCTTCATTAAAAGAAGTGTTAAATTTGCAGTGGGATTAGAGTTGTAGCTCAGCCCAGGCCTGGGTATAACCTCACTCTCACATAGCAGGGAGAGCCTGCTAAGCCATGACTGCGAGATCTTTGCATGAAGAGCACTTTTTGGAAGGTGTGTATCAGATCCCAGAGTTTTGACTTCCCTCCTTCCCTTCATCTCTCTGGTGTTGCACCAGTCCCAGAAGGTGGACTTCACTCAAAAAAGTGTTATATCATCCCCTTATATTATGAACATCTCTACCCTTCAGTAGGTTTGACAAGCCTGCACTTGGGACCTGGTACCTTCCCAGTACACCCAGTCCATGGCTGAAATTATGGACTTGTGAAAGTTCAGCTCAGGCAAGAAGGTAGAGTTGCCCCAACTACAGCTTTTATTGCTGAGAGCCTTCAAATGGCTGCTGGACTAGGTCTTCCCTAGGTAGCAGTTAATACCATGAATAAAACAAACTATCCAAGATAGGAAACTGGTTTCCAAGATAGATACAGCTTGGAAACAACGACTTAACACCAAGTCATTGTCATTTAGGAAGGAGCATAATTTTTATCAGCCAGATTAACAGAGAATTGAGAAGGTCAGGTGGTCAGATGTGTGTCAGGGCTGTCGTGTGGCATCACAGCTGGCACAGATGTGTGTGCTTGGCGTGTCCTTTGTGACTCACGTGCTAGTGAGCACCAGCATCATGTTGTCAGACTGCTGCAGTTCTGAATCTATCCTGTCCAGAGTCCACCTTATTCTCATCTCTGGGGCTGAGTGCTTGTAATTCCCTGTACTTAGGAAACTGATCTTTTATGTGGAGCCGTAGGTAGCTGTTGAGCCAAATTCCTGCTGATCTGCTTGGGCATGGTTCCACTGCCTCCAGTGACATTACACCCGCTCGTGCCACCTGGGAATTTAGCCCGTGGTGCTTTTCTCAGCTATTTATAATGTGCAACTGCTTAAAGGGGGCTTCTTGCCACTTCTTCCGTTCTGTTTGTTGACCTTGGCAGTTGCAAAATCGTTGTTGCATCTAGTTAGTAAAAACTGATTATAGTAGATAACTTCCTCAATGGCTGCAGACAGATGCTGGGCTAGGGTTGTGGCTGGCTCTGTGACCTTTAAGCTGCTTGGGGAGCAGGAGGGGTGTTTTTGCTGCCAAGGATGCCCTCATAGAGTGTGGGACTGGAAGGAGGGTTTAGCTGTCAGGATGTGTTTTCAAAAGCCATTACAGATGTTGTGTTGGCATCTCTCATCTGGAGGCTTTTGGTATCAGGCATTAGTGTGGTTTGCTCTGTTAGCTGCTCTGGATAAGCCTCTCTTGTTATAGTGCTAGGAAAAATGGGATTTTCCTTTTAGTGAATGGTTTGGCTCCAAGATAGCTCATCTGCTTGGCTCACTGGTGTTTAAAATACTATTAGTGGGATTGCAAAGCTGAGGTGTTTAAACAGCACAGCTTCAGACTTCTCCCAGGTAGGGAAAAAAAAAAAACAAACAAAAACAAAACAGAAGAAAACAATTTCTTCCTTTACAAGGGGAAGTAGTGTGTTCAGTCAGCTGGGCTGGGAAAGAGAGCAGCTTGGGGGAAAGGTGCCATGGCTCAGTGATGGCCAAAGTGTAGGTTAATTCCCTTGTTGAGGTTGTTGAGTAAGAAGAGTCAGGCAATTAATCCACAATTTCAGCCCTCTGTTCCCCCTGGCCCTGATGCCATCTTGCTGATTGATCTTGGGGCCGTGTGATTCTACTTGGGGTTGAATTCTCCACCTGTGTGATGATCTTAGCAGTGCTGCAAACAGAACCGTGATGCAAAGCACAGTCTTTGCTAATGTGATCTGGGGTTTCCTGGGGAAAAATGTGAGAGGCTTGTATTCCTTTACATGGCTCAAAGTCCTTGCATCGAGCACATGGTGAGATTTAGGGAGAGTGGTGGGTGTCTACCTGCTGCAGTAAATTAATTTTGCAGAGTAGAAATGAATGCCCTCCGATCCTGTGGACTGCTCTAATCTGTTCCAAGCAGTTGTAGCACCCACTCCCTGCTCTGAAGCTCAAAGAGTGGGAGAATTGCCCTGATAACAGCTGCATGCAAAGCAAGATTATCTGCATGACTTCATGTGCCGTTTGGAAAGCAGCATTCATTCAGAGCTTGTACAGATGCATCTGCCTTGAATCAGCAGTGCTCCCTACAGTCCACAGCCAAATAGTCTCACTCCCTGAACCTTGCAGCTTGTGGTGGATGGTGGAGGAGGAGAAGAGGAGATTTACACTCTGTGCAAGGTGGGAAGTATGTGTTGGATGTAGTCAAATTGAGGCTGTGTGGGAAAGCTGCTCAGCTGGCTATACCTAGACTTTTGTGCTGCTAATGAGAAATGCCACTTAATAAATACTGTTACTCCTTCGTGGGGTCTCACCTTCCCTCCAAGCACTTCACTTGACAGCCATTAATTAATCCTCACAACTATCCTGTGCTTGGCAATTGGATTTGAGTCCCATGCTGCTGATGTGGCACATGGGGATTGTGACTTGTTTACGATCCCAGGGGTGTTAAATAGAGTGATACTGGGATACCCGTGTCCTGGCTGTGCCAGAGGAAATGTTATACAGACCTAAGCTGCTTTGTGTGCTCCACCTTACCTCTTCTCTGCCAAAAGAATCTGGCACACTTTAAATCTCTTCTAGTTTTTCCTACATCTATCTCTCACCCCGTTGGGTGCACACTTTACCTTTCCACCTCCTAAGAATTTGAACTGGGATTTTTCAAAGGAACCCGTTGGACTTAGATGTTCAAATGCTGCTGAAATTCCAGCCCTTGTTCATCAGAAGATCACAGTCTTAAGTTGTAATTTCTCTCATCATGGCTGTTCAAAAGGAAAATAAGGAATGCTGCCACGTAAGATAAAGTGTGCCTCTTTCTCCTGCCAGCCTGGAAGCCTCACAATTGCTCTGGCCGTTGGCAGTGTCTAATTAGTGTAACTTTCTCTGCAGCTTCATCTCTTCCCTACAGTTAAAAAAGCACAAGCGTCCAGCAAGTTAAGAAGGATGGGTTAGCCACAGTAATAGGCTTGGTAATTATTTTTGTGATGGTAGTTGTAGACAAGGAAGAAATCACAGCTGTCTAGTCTAATAAGTATCAAAAGTCCTGACACTGCCTTCTTCCAGTTATCCTTTCTTTAGTCAATTTAAGACTGTCAAATGCTATTTAAAGCTCAACCCTTTAATGGCAGCAATCACTCCCCCAAACCACCTCCAGCCAAACAACTATACCCAGGGTTTTTAGCACAGATAAAACAAAATGTTTTTCTAAATTGGAGGCATGGTGGAAACAGAACCATCTCCATAGCTGGGTCCTTGGATTATGTTATTAATGTAAGTTTTTCATTTCAGGGGCAGAAAGGCGATCCTGGGCTGTCACCTGGGAAGGCTCGCAGTGGACAGAAGGTAAGATGCTGCCCAGAGTGCACAGGCAACACAACCACAGTGCACTCCAAGCCCTGTGCATACACGTGGAGGGAGCCCATCCTGCAGCCACAAGCTTCACTGCTACTCACACAGACATAGGACTGCAAACTAACAGTTAGACCCTGGATTCAGGACTAAAGAATGTTAGTGAAGATATTGACCACAGCTCACCGAAGTGCCTGCTGCAGCAGCTTTTTGTTATCCAAGTGTTTATTCTATGCACAATCTGCAGCCCAAATGCAAGTCTCTGCTGCTGCAGGCACGTGGCTACTTAAACTGAGTATTATCTGGCACATAGGAGAGACAGCCACACCTTGCCAGCGCAGGGAGTGCAGCTGTAGAACAAGGCAATCCCAGTGTAAGCATTAAAAAGCTTGAAGACAAGGGAAAAGATGTTCTTGCCAAGGAGCTGAGAAACAGGGGTTTGCCTCATGTCACATACACAGCCCACAGCAGGTCGCTGCCGTGAGAGCAGCTTTGCTTTTAACTAAACAGCACGAGATGCCTTTTGGAATTTTGGGTACAGATGGTACAAATGTTGTCAGATAGAAATCATCTACCTGCAGAATCTGGAACTGTTTTCTTACAAGCATGCTCAGTAGAAGAAAGTGAGAGATCCAGATCACTTTTAGTTCATGTTAACAAGGCTTTATTCCTTTTAGCAGTAATAGAAACAAGGAGTTTCCATCAGGAGCTTGGAGCAATGCCTAATTTTCAAGCTAGATACTCCAAAGGCATTTTCAGTAAGCAGGCACAGACCAGTGTTAGACACTCTAAAGGGGTTTTTGATCTTAAACAGAGGTCAGAATGGGCTTGTACAAATGGACTGGATGCTGGGGAGATCTCACAGCAATGCGCTCCTCTGTTCCTACGCCGACTTGGGTACAGCAGCTGGGATGTGCTGCAGTCCCTTTTCAAAAGTACAGGTCACTGGAAAAAACCCTCCCAGCAGCAGCCTGCCAAGGCTCGATCCATGACATTTAGGCAGGTTAAATAATTATACCACCAGCTCCATCTGAGCTGGTGCAGTAGCAGAGTGTGAGCACAATCACAGGGTTTGGCGGGAGGTGCCTATTGTTCTTATTGCATTTAAAAGCTAAAATTTTCTTGCCTTGGCAATTTAAATGCCTATCAAAAGGCAAATGAAGCATGTGACTGAATGAGATCATTGAAAAAACCCCAAAGCATTCATTGGCAAAAAGCAGCAGCTGCCATTAATTAACTGGGTTTATTATTTATATGAGCTGGTTAATAGAGATGTAGTTTAAATCTGCACTTCTTATCCAGTCACTTTCTGAAGAGTTGCAGTTAGAATCAGAAATATTAATAGTTTGGTGCTACTGTCAGCAAAATACTTTTAGTAACAGTACACTAAGAACAGGGAAAATGATGCTGAAAACTAATTCAGCTTTTTTGCTTCCTACAGGGAGATGTGGGCTTACCTGGTTTGACTGGGTTCCCTGGACCACCTGGTAGGAAGGTAAGAATATTCTTCTCTGGTGAATTAGATTGGTATTTTTATTTTTAAATTTTCTCCTCTGTCTCTGCCTAAAAGATTTAACGAAGTCTGAGTACCCATCAGAAAAGTGTAATGCCTGTTTTGCAGGTGTATAAACCCAGACATAGGCTGAAATAACCACCAAAGGTTGTACCAGCGAGACTGTGTAAGAGTATGAAATTAAATGCTGGATCCAAATTTCTGTTCCTTTGTACTTCATGTCCCACTGCACTGCATCATCCTTCTGCACCCTGACACTGCATCTTCATCAGGAAGCTGAAATCAGGTCTAGTTCAGCTGATACATGAACTAAATGGATCTGTGACTGGTATCGATACTCAACGGTTGGGTTCAGAACAGGTTTAGACATTCCAAGGAAATCTCGACATTCCCTCCCTGTCAAGCGCATTTCAAGCAAAGGATCTGTATCCCTTCTCCCTGTTTCACTTGGAGACTGACAGCACTGGTCAGGTTCCAGTTTATTTGCTTCCTTGTTGATGCTTCAACATCATGAACATCACTGACAACATCCTAGAAGAGGATATGCAGGGCTAGAGCAGGAGATCCAGCCCTGCCTGCACGCTGCAGCAGCGTGGGCACTCATACCCATTCAAGTCTGCACAGCAAGCCCATAGCAATCTATACCTTGAGCTCACATCTTTTATTTCAGGTCATTTCACTTGATCTTCCAGTTCTGAGCTGTACTGGCAGGCTGGTTTGGTTTTGTGGAAGCTGGACCTGTTGCAGGGAGCTGTTTGATAGTTGGGCTCAGCCCACGTGACTCCCCAGCAAGCCAATATTGACATAGCTGAGCTGAACAGGTAAAATTAGCATCTCGTTTCAACCACTTCATCAGTTAATGGGCAGCTGAAGATACGTGCTGTTCCTCAGGCCAATTAGCTGCACACAAACACCTACTCAGGTATGCTGTAAGACCCTGGGGAGAGAAAGAAGGTGTGGAGGAGGCTGAAGGAAACCCTCCCTCTCCGTGATTGTTTGTTCTATGCTTTATACTGGAATCAAATCGGCAAGAGTAGGGGCTGGGTTCATTTTTCTGCTCCCAAGGCTGGTCGTGCTTTGGGTGCTGTGTGGAGCTAGGAGCAACAGAGTGATTAATTACCAACCTTTTGCCGTCACAAACAAGTTCCAACAAATAGGGTGCAAAGAATACCATTTTCCTGGTATAACAGCTCATAAAACAAAACCTTGTGGTTATGATCAGTAAAATGCAATGTCAGGAGTGCAAGGATTCATAGTGGAAAGAGCGGAGAAGGAATAGGAGATTGAACAAACATTCCTGAGTCTAGCACAGGGCCTTCACATCTGATCTCTGCTCCCCCAGGACAGGGTGAAGGCAAGGGATATGCTTCTGTTTCTTCAAGTAATGAGCGAGTTGGATGCTGCACTTTTTTCCTTTGGTGCAGTTTAGAAAAAACACCTCCCAGTAGCACTAGTCTGGCAGTGGTTTTGGTGTAACCTGGCTTTTATTAGCATCCTGCACTAAGCAAAATATTACAGCTGTTGGGGAAATGTTTGGAAAAAAAAATCTTTTTTTTTTTTTTTTTTTTAATTTTGTTTCCCTCGTGGCATTTTCCACGTTANTTTAATCTGGATTCCCTGCTGGCATTCTCCCAGTGAAAATATGCTGGTGTTTGGCTAAAGGTGGGCAACACATCTTGGCTACCAGAAAACAGCAGCTCCTTGGAAATGGACATCCCTCCTGCTTACTCCATGGAGGGACTGTGAAAGGAGCTCTGAGTGCTTTGATCTGAAAACACTATGTAGAAACTTTAAAACAGGCAAAATATTTCACCAGGGGAAACAAAATACTTATCCCACTAAACATGAAACAACTGGCTCAGCGGCCTGAGCCACAACCAAGCAGCATCTGGTTCTGGATAGTGTGGCTCACGCCGCAGGGGCTGCCTTGTGAATGCCGAGCTTTGCTCTTCGTAGCATTGGAGATTCTCATCTCAGAGCACCCCCAAAGTCACTGCACCCATCTATGAGTGTATGCAAGTGCCTTCCAAGCAGCAGATGTAATTCTCATCCTCTCCACACAGAGCAAATGCTGCTTTTGCAGACCAGCAGCTCTCAGGAGCGGTGGCAGGACTTGGCTGTCCCCTATCCTTCCCTGTGGTGCCCATGAGGTGTCTGTGGACATTGGCTTTTGGTGGGGGGCTGCAGACGATGGCTGCCTTGCAGATGTCTCAGCAGAGCTCTGCATCATTGCTCCAACCTCAAACCCTGTGGGGGAGAAAATGGGTGTAGTAAAGTAGAAGGTTGTAGAAGACAGTAGCAGTGAGAGAGGAAAAATCTTGCTGAAGTCTCTTAGAGAGTAAAGACAGAGCTGGGAACTGGTCAGTGCTTCAAAACACACCCTGTCATGCAGATCTCAGTCGCTGGCTCTCTACTCTTCCCACTTCCTATCGAAGTGCAGGATGATCCTTTTTAACTAGGAGAGTGTGGATTATAAATATCACAGATGAGTAAATCCTTCACTGGAGCACAATTTCCTTTCTAAATCACAGCCCTTTGTGTTGAGCACCCTGTAATCATCAGGCAGTGTTTGGATAAAAGAGCAAATGCAGTTGTTTTCATACCCTCTGCCCTGTCATTTTAGTGCTATTTGAAGAGGAGTTTAGCAGGTAAATACTTTCACATTGTGGCCAACTTTAGCATACCCAAGTTTTTCTGTTTTCTCCTCGCTATAATTAACCTGAGACAGAAATAACTGCAGCAGACTATGAAGAAACACACATTCAAAGCTTTCCAAAGCTCATTTTATCTAGTGAGGAAGATATTTAATAGGATGCTTCAGTAATAATGTGTCTGCATATCTGAGTGCTATTCACTTATTACAGAGATAACAATGCAATGTTTGGTGCAGACTTTAGCTCATGGTGCTCTGAACATCTCGAGGATCTATCATCTAACCACCTGCCTGGAGATAAAGGTAGTTTCTGCTTCAGGCTGTGGCTGGAAAAGCTGGGCAGAGGTCCTAGGAAGAAACCCCACTGGGTCCATGCTAAGCTCCAGAGCACATCTGGAGATGCTGAACCCAGGGCTGTTTCTGCTGGCAGCTCTCTCTGGAAGAGGCAAGAGGGGACCCAGATCAGATGCTGCCTGCACAACACCTTGCTGGTCCATACTCAAGGGGTGGATGATACCAGTACAGGGCCTTTCACACCCAGATGTGTCTGCACCTTCACAACATGCCTTTGCCTTCGGGCCAGGCACCCAACCAGGGCAGAGCATCCTGCCTCCTTCCTGCTGACACCGAGCCTCTGTCACGAAGCCAGGGAGAGGATAAGCAAGAAATGATCTCATGGGGCAGATTCCTGGAGAGAGGCAAGGAGTCCTGTCTGCTGGTCATGCTCCAAGAGCTGCTGAAGCACTTCCATTTAGGAGCCAGTGGCTGAAATGCACAAGCAGCAGTTGGAGAAATGACCTTTGAGGCAGTTCAGTAAGGTCCAGCCACTAGCCAAGTGGTTTTTCAGGTCACCCACCTCAGGAGGTGCAGCTTTGCCAGAAGAGTGAGCTGTGATACATCAGTAAGGTCAAGCAGGAGAGGATTGGTGAAAAGGGAATCAAAATTTTTCCAGGCCAAAATGTCTGAAATAAGGAGCAAGGAGGAATGCAACGGGGAGTGGGCAGTAGCCGGGATGGCTGCGAGCACTGCGTACATCTGCCAGCAGAGGCTTGGGCTGCAGGTCTAGAATAGCCCGTGGGAAGAATAAAAAAGCTGTTAAGCAGAGGTGTGGACCTGGGAGCAGAAACAGGCTTGGGCTCATCTGGTGGTGGAGCAAAAGGCCAAGTCCAAGGCCAAAGCAGGGTTGGTTATGGCTTCCAGAGCAGGGGGTGCTCCCCTGTGGGTCTCGCAGAGCCACGTGTGCCAGAAACCCTGGCTGGGGACAGCGTGAGCTTCAGGGACAGAGCTACAATTAGCAGTTGTAACCCACCCTCAGAGCATCTTATTTCTGCAGTATTTGTTCAAGGATTGATTCTTGTTTATTTTCTCTCTTTGTTTATTTCAAGTTACATTTTTCTTTTCTTTCCTTTTTTTTTTTTTTAATCTTGTTAGTAGCCCAGCTAAACAGTCATCTCTGTAACTGCATTGAATCTTCTAATCTGTTCTGACTTCACTTGATTGAAACAAGTTTGTTTTAAATAGCTGGAGCAAGATAATAAAGGAGAGGGGGGGAAAAAGAAAGCTCAAGTGCCTGTTACTTGCAGAATTTATTCAGCGTTTGAAGAGAGCTCTAGGTAAATCCTGGAGAAAGCAAACTCTCATAAAATACATCCTGATCAGTACGTCCGCAGTTGAACAGGCAACCTTTGTCCTGCTCCAGTGTCTGTGTCTCAAAAAAAAATACTGAAGCATGTTTATGAAAGACTTGTGAGAATGATTTGAAGCCTGGAACACTTGCCAGCCAGCAAGCTGGGTTAAGAAACTCATTCTAATTAATTCAGTAGAGAGAGAGCAGGTTAAGAGACAGCTTGCTCACCAGTTTAGGTGGCTTCATAATGAAGAACTCTGAATCTTTTCATACCCTGTAATAATTAGAAAAGGTCAAAGCTAGACAAATTCAAGCTAAAACCAAAGCTGAAGTTTCCTGTGACAGTAAATGGTTATTTTGGTGTTTCCTATGGCATTTCAAGTTCTAAAGGAAAAGTGAGTGCTCTGAAATGTGAGCGACTGGGGTTGTGTAATCCCCTAACTTGCCCAAAGCCAACATTTCACCCTACAAGCTTGTGGTTTCCTAAGGATTAAGGATAGCTTTGCTCAAGATGTAGATTACCAGTAGACAGATCTGTGTGTATTACAGCTCGGCCTGTGCATGGAGCAAGTCCTTGAGTACCCACCAGGACAGATCCCAGCAGGGTTTGGGTGATGCAAGCACAAGGCAGCACATTAGAAGTGTTTGTGACAGTGTAGAGCTATCTCATACCAAAAACCTTGCCCCTCCTCAGAACTCCTACCCACAAAGCGAAATTCAAACCAAACCCAGATTATTTTGTTGTTCTGTTTCTTCTTATTATTCACCTCTCCCATCCTATTTCAACAGGGATATAAAGGCTATCCTGGACCACCAGGTCACCCTGGAGACCAGGTGAGTATTCCCAGTTTCCAACACTAGAGAGGGATGGGTTTGCTGCCTCTGATGCTTTGGATGCTCTGTTTGGAACCTGTTCAGCCTGCCCGGTGTGGACGGGCAGCTCCTCTCCTGCCAGGGCTGCCTTGGTACCCCCAGGGCCGCACCAGGAGCTCCCGTGCTGCCAGCAGCTGTGCACATACATGGAGTGAGCATCAGTGGGTGGGGGGGAGGAGAAAGCCTTGGACTTTCTAAGTTTAATTACTAATTTTTATTGCTCTTCCATGCTAAATTCGCATGGTGGAAGAAATACCAGCTTACCCTACTCACCCTTGATATTTTTTTTCCTTTTACATTAGTTTCACCTGGAGTTTACTAACCACATCATATTAAGTACTAACATGTAATTCCCCTCCCAAAGCCCATTCCCCTACCCCCCTTTTCTCCCCACTCTTTATTTGGTTAAGTCTGATGTTTGCAGTTCAGAATAAAAATGAAAAAAAAGGCAATGAATAGCAGGCCCTGTTAGCAATGATGTTAAAGGATATTATACATGAATCCATTTAGTTCTGAAGAATTTTGGCAGTGCTTCCACACCAGTAAAACGTTTCCATATGCCAGATATAGAAGTGGCCTTACACCTTCTCTTAGCCTCCTTGTTTCAAACTATCTGCTGCTTTCCCTGCAGATGGAGGGAGGAGGAGAAATAGCAACACTTGTTTAATCATGGATCCTATTGACTTGGCTCCCCTCATTAACTTCTTCCACTGCCTACCCTTAATATTTTCTTCCTCTCTATAATTTTGCATCAGGTTAATCCAGCCCACACTCCTTTCCTCTAGCTCAGAGAATGAAGCAGCTAAAAAGGCTTCCCAAGTGTGATGTTCACCTTACCTGCTGTGCCTTTTCTTTTCTCTTTCCAAAGGGCGAACGAGGACCAGCTGGAAGCCCAGGTGCCAAAGGTTATCCTGGCAGGCAGGTGCAGTAAATCTCATCGTGCTGTGCACAGACTAGGGATTTGGGTGTGCAGGTAGCTAAATATATGCCCTGCTAAAATATGTGCCCCACTAAAGAGGTGCAGACCTCTAGAATATGTCTGAATATTTTCCTTCTTCCCTCCCCAAAATGCTGTATTAATGACATGGTCTTTCAACTCCAGGGGATACTAAAGTTGTTAGAAAGTATTTTATGCCTGTGATAGATAAAACCTGAATTCCTATAGCAAAATGTGACAAAATTTTCATTCAATATATCAGGGAAAAAAAAACAAAGAAAAAAACCCAACCAAACAAAAAAACAACAACGAAACAAAAAACAACCCTTTTTTTAAACACACCTGCAAGACTAACCCTTTGCTTTTAAGCACATTTTACATCTAAGTTGAACAGGATAAAAACCTGGGATAGAAAAAAGTATATTACCAAAAGAAAAGATTTTGATGAACTCTAATAAAATTCACTAGCATCAGCATACAGATAGAGACAGAGATACATACAGAATGGTTTTCTAGAAGGGACACCTTAACCTTGGATTTCACCACGTTTCTCTTTAGGTGCATAGCTAAGAGGCTAGACAGATGTCAAAGACCCCAAGCAGTCTGTCGTGGTTCTGTCAGACTTGTCATGAGTTCATACGTGAGTTTTTACCCAGATGTGCAGGTTATTGGGCTAAATGCAAACTAGATGTGCAGCACAGCCCTACATCCCTCTGGCTCAGACTGTCAACAATTTATGATCCATTTTAAATAGAAATTTAAATGGGTACTTTGCTTAACACACTGGAGAGTACAGATGGTAGAACTGGATGCGCTTTATGCACCTGACTAAATGCTCCATTCATACTCTGAAAGGCTCTTAGAGATTTGCATGCCAAAGAAACTCCAAGGTGTGAGTGTGTGTTCAGTGACTAGCACAGAGAGATCCGGGCTATATTGGACGTACAAGGTTAATGAATGCTGGTCAGAAGTTCACAGCAGAGCTCTGCCCATCAGATAAGCAGGGTGAAATCTTTGCGCTTGACATACAAAGAACAAAAGTGCTTTCTTAAAATGTGCTTTGGGTCAGGAAAGTGACTTTTTTTTCTTTGTTTTTTTCTTTTTTTTTTTCCTAAGGCAACTTTTTTTTCAGCATAGCTGAATGCTGTGTGTATCCAGCATCAGAGCTGTTTACTTTACTGAGATTTTACTACTTGTTACTCCTGTCAGCTGTGTTGGCTCTGCAGTGCTACGGGAGAGAGAACTTGGCTCTGGTTTGATTTGCACATCATAGGCAGAATTGTTAACTTCACCCCAATGGCTGAAATCTTTGGCAACAATGCATGAGCCAGGAAAGAGCACAACCTGACTTTCAGAACCCAGTCCGAGTGTGTAATCTTCCAGCTAAAGAAACTATGGACTTGGCTTTTTTTATTTTTTCCTCCCCTCACTTTCCAAAAAAGCCCAACAACATTTGGAACCAGAAAAAAAATGACCTGGGAACTTTCTAGGAGACAATAAATGAAAAATTCATCATGCATTTTTATAGCATTTTTTTTCACAGTGCTTTAAGTGAGCAGTAACAGGCATAGAAGTTGAATAGGGAATGTCTTTTCAATTCTTTCCATAGCTGTTGCTGCTGGAAAGGGTTAGAGATACTGCAGTACCTGCACTGCTATCTGACTTTGTAGGCTGTAGAAATTAGAGAGGCTTTCTCACTGCATCAGGGCCTGCCTGTGTTCCCTAAACAGGTATTGAAATACATTTGTCATTTGCTATGCATGTGCTCAGTTAGGCAGGAAAATGAATCTAGAGCTGCTGGGTACAGAGCATCACTCTACATCGCATCTGACGTGTAAGGCAACCGCCGTGCGCCCTGCTGCATTAGAATTTTTGGTCTTTTTGATCAGAAATCTCTAGTTCAGCCCCAGGGAAGGCTCGCTATGTGCAGCAGTCTCAGGTTCTGCACAGTCCCAGCTCCCCAACAATGGGAGATTTGTTATTTGTATCATTTTGTCTGTTTTCCTCCTTTGTTGATATGCCTTGGACTCGGCACGGAAAGCAGAACCACGCAGGGATGGTGCTGGGAACTTGGCACTGCTCATTAGGTTGACTTAAAGCCCGTCCACATTTGTCTTTGTTTTTTCCCTTCTCTTCTAGGGTTTACCTGGCCCCATAGGGGAAGCTGGTCCAAAAGGCAGTCGGGTAAGCAGCCTTTCATTTGTCTTTCCTCGACTTGTTTCTACCAAAGGCTTCTTAAGAAAATTTATGCTTAATTTTGCAATTCTGAGACTAGTTGCTTTAATTTGTTAGATTCAGGGGATTTTGGGCTCTGCCTCGCTTGTTTATTGAGGCACTGCTAGAGCTTTTAAATTCAATGTGGAATGTACCAAGATCAAAGTTCACGAGCAGTGCTAATGATAGAAAGTCAACCCCTTCAGAGCTCACATTGCAGGAGAGGAGAGAATGGCATACAAATTCCCACCAAAGACCAAAGTCTGAACTTTCTGCAGGCCCCATCTCCCAGAGGCCTCTTTAGTTTCAATAAGTGTGGTTCAGTGGTCTTTGACCATGCTGAATATGGGCTCTTTTGGGTATAGTCGGGGATTTCAGAGTGATTTATATCATTATGCAGAATAGCAAGCCGGCATCTTGAAGCCATGTGCAAATACAGACAGTATCCCTGTTCTGCCTGGCTTTGCTCCCCAAATGGAATTGCTGGGGGCTCATTCTCACTGCAAAGGATCTTTATTTGTTTTCACCGGTTAAGGCTCTTGTTAATCACATCTTGGTCTTTTCCTGCAATTATAAAGTCACAATGAGATTCGGAGCAAATAAAATCCCCCGTTTCTCTAGCATGTGATACTTTCTCTGTAGGCAGTAAACTACACCAGCTGGCTTTCATCATTAGGAAAACTGCAAGGAAGAAACGAATGCTGACCCTGTAGCTCACTGTTCCTAGCTGGGAAGGGAGATGGCATGTTCAGTGTCCTGCAGGAGAGAGGAGGACCTGAGATAGCACAGCTTGCTCACCTCACTTCTGCAAGCCGCAAAGTTTTCCCTGGCCTAACCAGGACCTTGTGTAATTATCATGTGGTAGATGTGCAGAATGTGAGACTTTATTTCCCTCTTTGCACTCTTGAGGCCTGAGGCAGTTACAGTGACCCAAGGAAGCCATTTCTCATTTCAGCTGTAGTCAGTCAGAATTGGGTACTAGGGTGAAATAGTTGCATTTTGTGGATTGAGGGAGGCAACTGTGGACTCTTTTCTATCCCTCACCCCTGCTCTTGTCTTCTGCAAGAAGTAGTTGAGAAGTTACATGGTTTTGTCTTGGAGTTCAGGAGGCAAAGGCAGAGAGCATCATTTTAAATGTAACCCTGTTACCCCTAAAGGGAGCAATGGACTGGTGAAAAACTTTGGTGGGGTCAACAGTAAGAGATTTACTGATGATGGAGAAAGAAAGATGAGAGAAAATCAGTGTTAACAGTTGGCTCTTGTAACAGTGAGGTGCCACTGAGGGGGCTCCCTGCTGAAATCCACTTCCTCTTGCTTCTGCATGTTTGGCACAAATTAGTCCTTTGCAAAGGACCCGCACACAAGGTAACTTTGTACTAACTGCTGAGCAAAGAGGATTAAACACAAGGCTTCAATTGTTGGAAGGGAAGGGAAATGTCGCATTTTATGCAGCATGTCTTGTCTGAGCAGGATCCCGAGGCCATAGACTTGAAAACGCAACGCCTGCTGATGAGCGTGGAAGGGGCAGATTTTCTGTGAAACACGTTGGTGCAGAGGAGGCTTCCTTACAGCTGAGTGTCAGAGGATCTGGGTGTAGGTACAAGTTGAGCCTTGTACACCGATCAAAGGAGCCCAGAATGGCACCCTCAGCCTCTCCCTGCCTCAGCAGGGCTCGTGGTGCTCTGGCTGACAAAGTATTTGCAAAAGGTCTTGGTGGTGCAGCAGATTTTGCAGGGTTTAGGCAGAACCAATACAGATTTGTTTTTCTCCCAGCAACAGGGTGGTCTGCAGCCTTGCATGCCAGGAAAAGGCAGTGTTTGCCTGAGAAGGGGCTGGCTGTGTCACCACTGTGTGACATAAGCAGAAAGGGCTTGGTACAACAGGACATTTTTGTAAGCCACTTGGGAGTAAGTGCCAAAGGCAGGGGAAGAGCCCTTGAAGAGATGAAAGGAAGTGTAGGCATCTGGATTACTTCTGCTATCACTCTTGCTAACCTTGAACCAAGCACCATTTCCTTCAGGTACACCTAGAGCCAGCCCAGGTAAGGTTTCTTCTTGCTGGCCTCTTCCTGCCTGGAGTCCTCCTGATCCCTGGTGTGAGGGTATGTGCCCTTGGACTACATCGTGGAAGCCAGCACCATGCAGTCCATGGGCATATACACTTGCCTCAAGGTTTATTTCATCACGGCTGCCATTGACCAACGCTGGAGGATGCTCTGCTCTTCACAAAAGACAGACTGACTGGTTGCTAATGGAGAAATGTATTTGACTACTTGTTTCCTCTTTTCTTTAGGGATATATCGGTCTCCCAGGATTGTTTGGGCTACCAGGGGCTGATGGAGAACGAGTGAGTATTTTGTGAAGAAAATCTTGGTGTGTTGCATGATTACAGTTCTTCAGAGTAACTTTCTCTCTCCCTTCCTGAGGAGAGAGGCAAGCATGCCTAGTACTTAACCACACCTTCTGTAGCCTGTTCCTACCCTTGCATGAAGACCCGTGTCCCTGTATGATGTTCACATTCAGCTCAGGAAATCTAGGCTTCAGACAGGGTCATCAGACCTCACTGTTGAGTAGAGAGGAGTTTTTCTGTATTATCCTTCACTTAAAACCTGCCTTCCTCCTCCTCCCTTACTATCATAGTGGGATGGGGAGTGGGGAAGGATATCTGTGGAAATTCCCTGCTCCCACAGGAGTGACATCCCAGCCATGGTGCTCCAGCATTTTGGGTGTCTAACTGGAGGTGTCAGGAAAGAGACTGGCTCTTGGAAGGGACAGTGCCTGGGGCTTTCTGACAGTGGCTTTCCTTCCAGTTCCATTGAGTTGGGAAGTCAAGACTGGAGCACGTGGCTGGGCAGCTGTGGCTGCTGTTCCAATGTGTCCTCCCTTCCTCCCTTTTCGTCATGCCTTCTCCAAACCCACATGTTCAGAGCATTGCAGAACCTCTCTTGCTTTTTTGCTCTTCTCCCCCACATCCCCCCACCTGCCTGATCTCTACCCATCCAAGGACCCCCTCTTCCCACTGCAAGAGCTCCTAAGGAAGGTCATTGTAAGATGACTGGTTTATTCCAGCTTTTTCTCCCTCAAAAGCAAGCTCCAGAATCAAGAGAGGCCCCAGGAGCATGTGGGAGTGAGTGATTGTGTGTGTGCCTGCCTGGAAGGGGACTACCCTGCACTCTGAGTCGCTGATTTAATGCTTGTATAACTAAATAAGAAACATAAACAGAAGTTCTCCAGTGAGTGCCTTGGCGGTGGCCTTCATTTGGTTCCAGACCAGTAGCTTAATGACTGCTCCTGCTAAGCACAGCTTCAGCCTGTTGCCCTGGGTGTGGATGCTGCCTGCATGTGTCCTCTGGGAGGGCCGTAGTTAGTGGGTGAAGGTTAATTGTCTTCTGCTCTCTCAGCTGACTGCAAGTAGCTGTGACATTTTGATTCCTGAACAATGCCGCAGTCATTAGCCTGTTTTGCATTCCCCTTTCTCCTCTAGTTTTGTTTTGTACTGCTGGTTGGCTGTTTGCTTTCTCAACTAGACCTATTATTTTTATTTTTTTTTTCTCTGTGTGTTTTCCTTGCAGGGGATCCCTGGAGTTCCTGGGAAGAGGGGCAAGATGGGTAGGCCGGTAAAGTTTTTCCTCGTCTATTATGCAGACCTTGTTGAATGAAACTGGAAAGAAAACAACTGGCTTTTGGCTGGGTCCCTTCAGATCTTCTGATGGGAGCTAAGTGGGGAGATCAAACCTTTCAATGTCTCTCTTCTCAAACAGGAAGAAAACTAAAGACACAAATATTGTTCTCTTCCTTTCTTCCATGCTCAGCTGACCCCACAGACATATTTGGTTTTTTTGCACTGTCTCCATGCTCCCTTGGATCTTACGCTTCTTAGAGTCTCTTCTGAAACATCCTCCCTCAGGCCATCTCTTCCCTGAATGTACTTTGTAATTCCCCACATGCAGCATCCCAGGTGCCTGTGCTTGCTCTGTTCCATCTACTGCTCTGTGCTCCCATCAGTCCCAGCACATTTGTCTCCTTTTTTTTTTCTGTGATTCTCTCCAACCCTTGTACCATCCTGGTTTGTATAATACAAATGCATTTGTAAGGAGAAGGCTTCCTGTCCTTGGTAGTGCTACAGAGTTAAAGCAGCCACAGATCAGATGAAGACATGTTTGAGGAGCAAGGAGACCTGGTAGATTTAAGAGCTTGCCTGGGAAGAAGAGCTGTTTGCAGGAAGGGCTGAATACAAGATGGAAACTGTGAGAGCTGTGTAGAAATAGAAGGGTTGTGCCGACTGTAAGAGAAGGCAAAATAAAAGCAGGTGGGGGAAGTACTGAAATGAGTAGAGGAAACAGGGAAATGACAGAAAGGAAAGGAAAGCCTTTCCCACATCGCCTTTATTCCAAGCAATCCTCCCTGCTTCCTTCAGCAAAATGTACAGGTTTTTGCTCCAGGAGTCAGCAGAGAGACCAGGCTCTGTCATGCTGTGGTGTGTCATGTTGCCTTTGCACCTTGTCCTTCATGTAAGCCTGAGTTTCTCTCCACATCCTGATGTTGCACTCACATGATCCTTGCAAAATGTCCATTCACCCACACACAGAAAAATCCAGTGCTTTCCTTGCCACCCTTGCATGCGAACGCGTGCTCTCCGGGAGTCCCACGCCTACCGCTTGCTGCTGTTCTCACAGTGAGAGCCCTGCAAGCATCCCGACAGTGCCACATTCATCCCAGCTGGCTGTTCTTCTCTCCCTGGGATGCAGGAAGGTCGAGCAGATTTTTTTATTATTATTATTTCTTTATTTAGAGGCGGGGGAAGGGGTGTAGTGAAAATCTGTACCAGATCTTACAGTTTTGTAAGCTGCTGGTTGCACCAGAAGCCTCTGTGATGAATAATCAGAGAGAGCCAGTCCATATAACAGTGACTCATTGACCAGAGTAAAACAAACACAGCAACTGTTGTTAGGTAGAGGGTTTCTGCTCTCTGCCTTCTTTCTGCAGAGCATGCTGGAGGCTCAGAGCGTTCCAGCTGTTGTTTGGCCAGCATTTGTAATCTTCCAGGCAAGAGTTTTTGTCTGGCGGTCACTGTTACAAACAAGGGGCTCCCCTGAGATCAGCGGGGAATCTCTCAGCCGTGGAGGCATTTAGGCTGGGATCTAGGGAGGGGATTAAACGGCTGCACATGAGCACCTTTGTTCTACCCGGCTCTTTCAGAGAGTTTTGGCTCCATCCCCATTTCATGATATCAGGTTTAATAAGAAATCTTGAATGGACTGATGCTGATGATTTGTACTTCCGAGCGTGAACAAAAAGATTAAGTGACATCCAGAGTTAGTCAGGAAGTCGCTGGGAAAATGCAAAGTAGGAAACAGTTGACCTGGTCCCTTCCCAGCACTTATCTCCTGGCCTGTGCTGTCTCCCAGCTGGTTTGCAGTGTTAGGGAGCCTGCTGTGATTTTTTTTCTGGTCTCTCACGTCCCCGTGCTGCTGGGTTTGCTGGCGTGGTTACTGCTCCTGTTCTATTTCAGTGTTGTCATTTCAACTGAGAGCTCTTGGAAGTCCTCATTAGCTGCCACCCAAAGCTGGTTAATGCCCCAGAGAGTAGGGAATGAGTTGCTATTAAATGTATTTCTCTACCTAGTTTTGTTTAGGATGGGAGATGGCAACAGATTAAGTGCTCAGCAGAGGAGGAGCCAGGGGCTGGAGGAGTTTGCATGTGACACCGTGGGCCTCTGAGAATGATGTAAGAGGGAATGATTAAAATAGAAGAACTGGACATGAGTCAGATCTTGAAACCCTTCCAGGGGAGTTAGGTTTTGCAGAGCTGTGAGGGACATGGAGAATCTGTCGTAGAAAGAGCCATGACTCCTCCTCCCGCTCTGCTCTCCCTGCCGCACAGGAGGCAAGGGCTTTGCTGATGTATGGGCTACGGTGAATCCCGAGCTAGGAGAGGGGTGGAGGTGGGCTAGGGGGAGAATTACAGTTAAATGTACCAGGGAGACTGAAATAACTGGAGTCTGTACGTGTCGGGATCTCCTGCTTGTTTTAGAGGTGGGCTGGAGGCCTGGAGCTGAAGCAGCCGGTTGCTTAAACCTTGAGTCCTGCCAGTGCAATGCCTTTGAGGAAAGGCTGAGGGAGCTGGGTCTCGAGGGGTGACCTCATTAATGCTTATAAATATGTAAAGGGCAAGTGTCAGGAGGATGGAGCCAGGCTCTTCTCAGTGATGTCCAACGATAGGACAAGAGGCAATGAGTGCAAGCTGGAATGTAGGAGGGTCCATGTAAACATAAGGAGAAACTTTTTCACAATGAGGGTGACAGAGCCTGGAGCAGGCTGCCCAGGGAGGTTGTGGAGTCTGCTTCTCTAGAGACATTCAAAACCCACCTGGACACCTTCCTGTCTGACCTGCTCTAGGTGACCCTGCTCTGGCAGGGGGGTTGGACTGGATGATCATTCAAGGTCCCTTCCAACCCTGAACATTCTGTGAAAAGAATGGTCTTTTTAATGGTGGCTTGTGGATTTTTGCGAGGTTTAGTTAAGAAAAAAAGGATAAAGAACAAGCCCGTCACTGTGAGGGCAGCAGGGCTGTGGTCCACACTGTGCTGGGGAAGGAGTGTGAGAAGCTGTTGTTACCTTCTATCTTGGCACTCACAGGCACGTACCAGTCCTCGTTCACGTTTGGAAAGGAGATGTGCTGTCACTGGAGGTCACCCGCAGGAAGGGGAGGTGTAGTGAGCAGACTTGAATATTTTCAGAAGTTCTCAAACCCTGTTAGAGAGAGACTTAAAAGTGAGCTTTCAGGAAATATATCCAAAGAGCTTTGAGCTTCTTCTTTGGTCATCTTCATTAACCGTATGTGCTCGTACCTCTTTCTGCATACAGTGCATCAAGACTGTACCAGCTACGCTGTCTTATGCCTGATTTTGCTTACAATGTGTTTTATGAGTAGTGGTATTTTAAAAGAGATGGAAATGAAGGAGTTTAGTTCCAGGACATATTTCTTGAGTTTGTCTGAGGTCTGTTAGCCAAACACAGCTGAGGTTTCCATTAGTTATTTTTTTTTCTGAGAACCTGTTGGTGCTTCTGGTCCTGTGCCTGGACCTCAGCTGAACACTATGTCAGGTACCATGCTAATACCTTGTGAAAGAAAAGCCACAGCCCACAGGTCCATCAGTTTGGATTACAAACCAGCACCGGATCAAACCATCCTCAGGGCTGGAAGGTTCAGGGGAACAGTAGCGTGAGCAAGTCATGAATAGCGCAAGAGGCGTTCCAGGTTCCCTGTGTAGCTCTGCTCATTGTTACTGCTCTATCCTTTGTCCTCCTGTAGCACAGGTCTGTCAGTGAAATGCAGCTGTGTCCTGTGTTATGTGGGGGGTTCCATGCTGCCTGCTAACCTCAGGCAAGGGAGGCAAACACCTCCTGACAGCATCAGGCTCTGTGCAGCCTTTGGCAAGTGCCAACACGCTGCTGAAGTGCTGCTCTGCAGAGCTAGCTTGACAGGTGGAGTAGAACGTGTAAGTAGCTGGCACAGAGGGAGGGTTTGCGTTCAGGATGCATGGCCAGGAAGGCTGACACCTCTCCCTTTGAGAATGGCTGGAGTCTGCCAAGACAAGGTGGGGAGATAGTACATCGCCTGGTGACTGCACAGGAGGAGGAAGGGGATATGGGACCTGGTTTCTTCCTGTGGCATGCAAATTCAGACAAGCTGTTCGGCTGTTCCTGGCTATGTGTGAAACAGGGATAACATGCTTAGCTCTCCTTTGAGCCTCGTAGCTGAAACTTAACATGTAAATGCCAAAGATTGCTGCTCAGATGTCAAGGAAGAGGTGCTGTGAAGAGGCACGTGGGGGTTATGTATTAGTGATCAGTGCATAGGTGAGTCAGAAGGTCTCCCTTCCCTCTGCCTGTCGGCCACAGTGTGGAGGTTGTGAGGGACAGCAGTGATCTGGCAGCCACTCTACCATAGCCTCAGCATTCCCTGTGAGCATCAGCGTGGTGGCAAGCTGCCCTATCTGGCATCACTTTCCATGAGCCGACCACAGGCGGGGTCCCCTGTGCCAGCTCTCGGCTTGTAATGTGGTGCTGCCTTTTTGCCAGGCTGTTTTTCACATCTGCTCTCTTCTTCCATGTTAACTTATAAAGGTAATGTCTCAACTCCTGTCTCTGGTGAATACCAAGTCTCAATATATTCTATTTTCTTCATCTGATAAGTTGTTAGAAGTGCACATGATACTCCCACACTCCCCACCAATATGGGTAGACTGTTGCATCATATGAAAAGGTTTTGCCTGGATAGCAGACACTTGATAGCAAAAAGCAGGGCTGCCTTTGTGTTAGGAAGGTTTTGTTTTACAGCTTTCCTCAACCTTTTGATATATGGCTGAGATAACTTAGTGGGGAACGTAAGTGCACAGAGCTTTGCCAAGTTACACAGTCTCAGCTGTTGTCCGTGTGAACAATGGGGGGACATGCTTTGCCATGTGTCTGGAAAGGCTGGCATAACCACAAATTGCTGAGAAAATAAATTTTGTTCCTCTCTGGAGGGACTAAGATGATAAACAGCTCCTCTCTTCTTGCTCCAACCTTTTCTCAGCTTTGGAGGCAGCTGAGGCCCTCCCTTGTATTTGGAGTGAACCAAGTGAGAGGGTCCTGCACCACACAAGCTGAGATTTGGGAAACTGGTACCAGCATTTCGAAGCTCTTCTTTAAAGATTAATTGCCAAACTCCATTTGACTTGAGTGGGCTTTCTGGGGGTACAAAAAAGTGGCAGCTCATAAGGCTTTTAGTCATAGGAGAATGCCCTAAGAGCTCTCACCTACAGCACTGAGTGTCATGGCTCACTTGGGCTGCTAAGGGTCCAGCCACATCTCTCTTGTCACTGAGACCTTGTTACCTACCACAAAAAAGGAATAAATTTGGAGCTGCAATTTCCTTTAAATACTGAGAAACATTTTAAAGAAATCTTGTAATTAAAACTAAAAAGATTCTAAAGAAGTGGGGATAAACTGTTGTTTCCCACCTAGATAGGTGGTAGTTCAGTGTGGTGGTCCATAAGTCATTTCCTAAGATTGGAAAGAAAAAGGGATTTTTTTTTTACCTGATTCTAAATGATGTTATCCATATGTATCCTCAGAAAGTCAATATTTAGTCTTCCACATAGCTTCACTGCTCAAGGCAGATTGACCTGAGCACTTGGTGAACTCCTCCTCCAACCCATAAAGCATTCCCTCCCCACTGGTGTCCCAGTTCAGGTTCAGCTGTAGGCCTTGTGCTTATACAGAAGTACTTTCAGATGTGGTCTGCTAAAGTTAGTGGAGACAAGTGCAGGCTGAGGACAAATTTGTACAGATAAATCCTCAAGATGAGCTGCAGGAAAGATCCCAAACAGCATGTAGGAGTTGACCGGCAGGACTTGGGTAGCTCACTCTGTCTTGTGTCAATGCCCCAGCACAGTACCAAAAAGTATGGTGCCTTCTTCAGGAACTGATTGATTCCATCTGCATGAAAAATCAACGGGAGGTCCTGAAAATTAGTAATCACCAACACTCCTCTGTTACTGAGTTTCAGCTCATCAGTTGGATTTTTCCTGTTAGTCATCTAAGTCAATTCTTTGGTATAATTTTTCATTAACATAAATTTAAAAAATAGATTTGGTTTGAGCAATCAGTGACTTTTTAAATGCTTAAGTTGGACACTGAAACTGGGCAGCTGGTCTCTCCTCCCCTCTGGGCTTGGTTCTCCACTCTGAAACTCAGGCACAAGCCCAGAGCAAATGTCACCAGCTCTTTTTGGCCCAAGTTGTGTTCCACGCGTCTGGGGTTTCCCAGACCTCTGTGGTGAGGTACTTGCACAGTCACTTACCACTGATATCAGCACAGATATGCCAGGACCATCAGTCCAGTAGCAAGCTGAGGATGGCATCTCCCTTATTCGCAGGGATGAAGGCTGTCCCAGTCCCAGGTCTAGAGTGAGAACATGGCAAAGCCTTCTGTATGGCTGCGTGAGTTGAAGCTGGTGAGCGGGAGCACGGGTTGGCCAGGTTCCCTTTAGGGTGATTCTTGCCACTCTAGGAAATGGTGCTGGGTCTGACCAGATCCTTGCCCTTGCACCTACCTGCCAAGGGGCTCACGTCTGCTCTCTCCACCAGGAATGCTCTCAGAGGCATAAGCTGCCAACATAAGCTAGACTTATTTATTTTATTCTCCTTTTTTTCCACTGAATGCCTTTTTCCTCCCTCAGCCCACCACCACTATCTCCCCCCTTCCACCTTTTCTTTCTTCATTTAAATTGTTTGACTTGCAATCTCCATCCCTGGGGAGACTCCTGGCCAGTGATTCACCTGGCCAGAGCCAACTGGCAAATAGAGTCTTTCACAGACAAGACAGGAGGGCTGGTTGGTTTGAGCAGCTTCACCTTCAGCCAACAGGAAAATAAAATCCTATTTTTGGAGAAGGATTCTGTTGGCGTGAAGACCTGCCAGGATTCCTTGGAGCAGCAGCTGCCAGACTGCCTCCCTTACTCCATCAGGGAAGTGTCTTAAACTGAATCAGATGTTGTATGCACACAACACACCCACCCACAGGCACACACCTGAAAAGGCCCTGGGAAAACAGAGGACACGGTGCACCTCACTGATCTCTGCTTCCCTGAGGACAGCTGCTTCCAGGGACAAGAGGCAAGAAGTGGTGGCATCTGCTTAGACCAGGAGTAGCCCTTTGGCTGACAACAGCAAGAAAGGATAGGCCACTCTTTTTTTAAGCAGAGGAAGAAAGGAAGGGGAGGTGGATGTAATCCCCTGATGCAGGAGGAGCTGGTTCCAGTGTCTGCCTAGATCTGGTTGCTCTCAGCAGGAGTGTCCTGGTGTATGGAAGGATGCCCTTTGCAGGGAGTGTGGATGAAAGGGAATTAAGGCACTATTGTAAGATCTCAAAGCTAGAGATTGAGTTACTGGTAGTGGTTCACTTTTGCACTCTCAGTCCTGGGAGGACTCATTTGCCTCTCTCTCTGTCTCAGTTCCTTCTCTAATAGTGGGTCCTCAGCTTCACCGAGTGCAGTGAGGACAAAATGTGACACCATGGTAAAAGCTCTGCTTGGGGTGGGGACAGGAGAGCACAGAAGCACCTGGATCTCAGAGCAAAGCATCTGCTTGTATACTTTTTCTCCAACTTCTCTGCAATTTTTTTCTTGCTTCTTTCATTGAACCCCTCCCGCAGACAACGTGAAATCAATTCAGCTGGACTTTTTCCCCCACCTCCTCTCAGTATTTCCCAGCTGGGAGGTAGAGCCAGAAGTTTTCTCATACCTGACTTCAGCCTCTGCAGAGGAGCACCCCACTGGCTCTTGGTCACAAGAACTTGTTAGCTGAGCATTTTACTCCTAGCTCTGCTGCCATTTGCCATCTCTTCCCTGTCCTGGTCCTTCTCCGCGTGTCCCCTGCATGTCCACTCCCTCCCACAGAGTGGGCAGGATGCCCACTTGGTATTTTTCCCAAAAGTGGGTTGGTTTTTTTTGCCGCCCCAATTCTGGACCATAATTTCCAGGGACCAATCTTCCTGGAAAAACAGCTGCACCTTGAAAAATGGTGGATTTTTCTGTATCAAAAAAACTCTCTGCACTCACTTTGGGAAGGTCAGGAGACTCTGAATGTGCCGGGCTCTTTAATCTCTTTCACAAGTCTCCTGTAATGGGCTGCCAGTTGCGACCTGCCTGTCTGCCAGCGCCATAAAATGAGCTTCCTGCCCCATGTGTTTGGGCTCCTCAGGCTGCTGGAGCAGTGCACAGGAGAGGAGGGAGAGGTGCTGCTGCTTACAGCAATGAAACAACTGAGATAACAACATCCGCTTCAAATTCCTAGGCTGCTTGTTTCGGTTGAATGGTGCTAGTTTTGTTCCTGGGGAACATCTCCATCCTTCAGACTTGGGCAAAAGGGAACAGGCACTGAAAAAATAGCTTTCACAGAGATGTGAGATCCAATAAATTAGGACACTGTGGTCACTGGAACTGTTATTGTGGCTTAAACAGCTACCACTTACCCCAAGGAAAGAAAGTGCTTTCTTTTTCATTAGGGGCTTAGGAGATTGATTGTTTCCTGCTGTGCAGAGGGCAGTGCTGGGATAGCTTTCACAACCTGGTTTAGGTCTTTGGAGTCCCCACAGATGCTGAAATATCCTCCTTCAGCCACGGTCTCATTTCATGTGCAAAAGCCTGTTAATACTTGTGTTGCCAAGCTCCAATATTGGGCTAGGGTGCTTGGGGTTAGTGCGATTGAAGCTGTTCTTTCCATTTGTCTCCTTCTCTAGGTTTGTTTTACAGCTCGGGCCAAAAAGTACCAGGGGACCCACCTCAGAGACCCATGAGCCTAGGCTGGGAGGGGTGCTTCTGCCAGCAGAGCAGATGGCAGGTTAAGGGCTCAGCAAGGACAGGGCTTCTCTGCTGAGTGTCATCTTGGACCTGGCTGCTGTGGCAATGGTGCCAGTCCACACTGGTCTGGGTTTTCTTCTCTGTTTTCTCACACTTTGACCCCTTTCAAACCCATCTTGGGATGGGCAGAAAGCCTAGCTCCGTGGGGAGAGTCACAGTGTGCTGTGAATGGTTTTTATTGTTGAAACTCTTGCTTACAGGGTAATACTGGCCAAGTGACCGACCTCAGGTGCTCAGTTCTCTGCCTTCAAAACATGGGAATAATCTGGTTTTTCAAATAGAGATCTACTGTTGGAAAGCCTGTGTAAAAGCTAGATTCTTATTAACTTTTATTGCTGTGTGCCTCATATATCCTATGTCTTTATCTTTAAGCATTAAGTTTAGTACTAGAAACTGAGGCATAAAAAGAGATTAGTGGGAAACATATGAATTTAAATAGTTTCTTTCCGGACATTTTTATTCTGTGCATTATTTATATCACATTGGAAGAGCTTTAAACCCAATTTAGAAAATGCTTTTAGTGTGGAGATGATGTTCCTCCAGCTGATACTGTGCTGCTGGAGCAATAGAGATTCAACTGTGCTATTCAAAGTACCACAACTTCCCTACATTGGCAAGTCCTTAGGTTGACAGAAGACACCTCAGCAGCCCCAGAATCAGGCTGCTTGGTGGCATCTGTGGGTCACTCTGTGCCCAGCTTTGCCCTCTGAAAAGGAAAGATGCAGCTGGACAAGTGCTGAAGGCTACAGCTGAAATCTGCTAAGTACAGTATCAGTCTAAGCACACTCATGTTTTCCTTGGCAAGTCGTATGACTGTAAGCAGCAAAATATTCCAAGGCAGGGTTTTGGGTTTTTTTTGTCTTGTTTGAGCAATGAGTTTTCTCTACACATCTCTGTTCTGGTCTTATTGATTCAGCATGTAGCAGTTATTTTTCCCCTTTTTGTTTTCATTAAGGAAAATTGTGCCCTCCCCACCTTCTTGTTAAATTTGTGCCCTCCCCACCTCCCCACCTTCTTGTTAAATTTGACTCTTTGTCTCTAGATGGCAGGAGGCTGTTTGCAGTGGTTGCTCAGCACAGCTTCTTGGCATGTGGTCAGGCTTGAGGGCTGTAGTGCCCAGCCAGTAAAAGACAGACAGCTTTCCCATTTGCAGTGATGCCCATAAAACTAGAAATATTGGATGGAAGCAAGAAAGCCATCTCTTGTGTCTGTTCAGGAGTGTGCACTGAAAGCTGATGGCGTTGGTATAGAAGAGGTGAAATGGTGGCTCACAAGTCAGTGGCAAAAGTTTGTTTGCCTTAAACAGATCTTTCATCTCTCACCTTATATTTGACCATGTACTTTTTTACCTGGTTGTCTTGACTAGGAGCTGTAAACCCTGAAGGATGAAGGGAGGTCTTGGATGACATCTTTGACTGCAGAGCTTCCCAGTATATTTTTCTTGTTTTGTCCACTATGATCATTTCAGTTTTCAGTGCTGCTGATGGGTTTCCAGAGAGCATGTTGCTGTTGGCTGTTGTGCTTCTCTCAGGTTTGCTTTTTTGAGGTAACCAGTGTCTGTAGCATACAAGGAAGCAGGCAGGAAGAGAGAACACCTTGTTGGTGTGTCTCTGGAGCACATCATCTGGTGTAGCCCCATCTAAGCAACACTGCTTGCCCTCCAAGGCTGCTCCACCATAAACAAAAGAGGGAGCAGTGGTGATTAGGGCTTTGCTTCACAAGTTCCCATTCTGAACTAAAGCATGAAGGTAGATACTCTCTCTGGGAACCTTTTAAATTCAAATCCAGTCCTTAGTTTTCCAACCTGATGCCAACTGTCAGAACAGAATACAAAATAAAGCAGGATTTTAGCCCTGGGTGAATTAACCAAGTCCAGGAGTCAGATCCTTGGGTTAGACATCCTCTAGCAGATGATGATTCCCCCTTTGGCTCAGAGTCAAAGGAGGTGGATGCACTGTCATATTTTATCTTGCTCCATCTTAAGGCTCATGCAAGAAAAAGAAGTGGAGAGTCACAGCACCTTCTTAACTCAGTGTCACAGCCTCCCCAGAGCACCTTCCACTGCAGCTGAAGTTCAGAGTAGCCCCGAAGCTGCTGATCTTTCAGCTGGTCCCTGATAACTGTTGGCAGACAGCTTTCTGCAAGTCCTTCTCTGAATGAAGTTCAAGCTCAGGGCAAAATTGAGTCCAATCCATCTTAAACTCAACCACATCCTTGAAAATGTCAGTGTAGTGACTAAGAGGGTCTCTTAACCACAGAGGTTGTGCACCCCTCTGCTGAGCTCTTTCTGAGAGGCAGAGCAAGACGTGAGAGGGAAGAGCAAGCTGCTGTGTGATTCGTTTGTAATAGGGAAGGGGGGGCAGCTTAGGGGAGCACAGGGTCTGTCCAACAGTGTGAGAGAGAATGTGTCGCACCACCGTGTTCCGGCTGAGTACTTCTGCTCCTGTTTCTGTAATTGTTTGAAGTCTTCCAAATTTGTATCTGGTATAATGAGATGATGAAGAAGTCTTTTGTGGTGACTTTTTCATGTAGTAAACATGGGCTTTCACAGCTCTGGGGTGTGGACCATAATGAGCTTGGAACCGTTTGTTCCTCTGGCAAGCTGAAAGGTTGTGAATGCATTGGAGTGAATTCACTAAGCATCTTTGATCAGCTCCATTAAGCATCTGCATGGGCTCCAACAGGCATTATGCTATTCAGCTCTCCTATGAGAAGGGGGTACTGTTAAACTGGTTGTGTTAGTAGACAGGATGAAATAATTCAGATTGACAATCCATTTTTGAGGATAGTCACTGCAGTGGGGTTTATGAATTCTTCCAGAACATAAGGGGTTTGGGATTGACTTTCAAGGAGGTATTGACTTAGAAGCAAGTATCCTATCAGTAGGATAGGTCTTCCCAAAAGGGGATAGAAAGCATTTTACCTTTAGGTACAAAGTCTGACCTTCCAGAAGTGGGAGTATCACTTCACATGTAAACTACACAACATAATCTTCAGGTCTGTGTATTCCTTGTTGGATATACTGGAGTACTTGGGTGAAGAAAAAGACAGAAGCACTGATTCCCACCCCTTCTTGCTGCTCTGCACACTCATGTTGTCTCTCTATGTGGCTCTGCAAAAGCCTTGCCTGCCATATGAAGCATGCCCAGGGCTGACAACTGGTGCTAAGAAAAGTCACAGCTGATTGAGGGCTGGAGACAGCCTGCAAGACAAGGTTTGAACCAGTCAGGTCCAGCAGCCTCAGCATTGGGTGCTTTTCATAGCATGGACAAAGAAAAAGCCTTCCTGTCTCTTTGCTGATTCTTCCTCTCAAAGCTCCTGTTAGTGAATGTGCAGCTCATGGCTGAGCCTTGTAAACGGTACTTCTGGTTACCCTTCATTGGCCCCAGGAGAGAGCAGTGAATCAGAGCTTTTGGCCTTGCAGAGCTTCCCACTGAGCGGATGTGCTGGTGGAGCAGCGTGGTTTGGATGAGGACAAACAGGACAAGCAGGCTGGCTGGCCCATGCTGCCTTGTGACCTGCTGTCTACCAAAGTGCTGCACTGAGCACGGGGGGAGAGGTTTTTAAGCTGACTGTCTTTACACCAGAGTGCATCAATAGCTAATACTCGTGTTTGCCTCCCCTCCTCAGGGTTTTCCTGGTGATTTTGGAGAACGAGGACCTCCAGGCATCGATGGGAACCCAGTAAGTTGATAGCTTTTCCCTTTCTTTCTTTCTGTTGCAGTAGACAGCACACTGTACTGCCTCATGAGAGTCAGACCTGAAAGATGCTTTTCGTTTTGGTGGCAGCTGCTCGCATCTTGGTTTAGTCCCTCCTGAAAAACAAATGTACATCCTTGCCTTGCTCAAGCATGCTGCAAATTCCTGTGCTCAACTCAGCCCTGCAACTGCCAGGTCATCGTGTTGCTGTCTGCTTTCTGTGTCCATCTTGCACCTTGGTCTTGATAGATGTTTCCTCTTCCTGAGGATATCACTAGGAAAAAAAAAATTCAAGAGAGAAAAGGGTAGGGATGCTGCTCCTGAGCAGGCAGTGGTTGGAGCATGCTGTCCAAACCACGGGGCCTGATGCAAAGCAGCAAGGTTCACCTTGTTGACTAGTGTGCTCTGGATGAAGCTTTGTATGAACATAGTGGGGAGATGTGTGCTCACAGACAGAGGGACATTCATCAGAAGGCACCACAGATGGCTACTTGAGTGCACGTGAGCCCTCAGAGGAGCAGCCCATGTACTCTGTTGTGTAGAGGTCTGAGGTACATAGAGAGAGGCACGTTCCTCTCCTTTTCGCCACATTTCATTTTGTGATGCAGGTTAGCAGGCTGGTACCTCTTGGTTTGCATCTCACCAGCCTGTGGAAATAAGCTTCTGAAATACTCCAAGCTCAGTATCTTTCCTTATCTGAAGGGATGTTAATACTGGTGCAGGAAGTGCCAGATTCTCCACCGGTGTCTGGGAGCACTGGGACAGACACCATAGCCCAGTCTGCTGCTGCCCTGCCCCATGCCTCAGTCAGCCCTGGGACTTTGCTGGGAGAAGTCTCCAGGCTCCTGAGTTCTTGGCCTCTCTCCGGTCTTCATCTGACCCCTGCTGGCTTTCTAAGAATGGGATGTGTCTCCTGGGAATTGCATCAGGATGGTCACAGAGACCAATTAAGCAGCTGAATATTGATAAGGTTTATTTTGCCCTGCTTTTGTAGCACTTGATACCAAGCAGTTGGGTATGTGCTGTGTTTTCCACCACTCAGATGTATTAATTATTCTCAGTTATTTTCTGAATGACTTTGCTGGTTCTCTGTCGATGTGCATGTGAGCAGCACTGATTCATCTTTGAAATTCCTGCTGTCTTGGTTATTCACACACAAGCACAATGCAGCCCTTGGTGTTTGATGGAATGATTTGTGTGAAGTAACCCACTCCACATGTGTCTTCAAGTTCCCATTCATCATACATGCAGCATTAAAAGTTATTTTCACAAGCAACTCCGATCACCAAGCCAAGCTCCAGCCTTTGTGGGAACTCATCATAAGAATCACAAATGCAGTGAACTGAAAGAATCAGATTCCCAAGGAATAGTTCTGCAGGACTTTTCCCATCCTTCAGTCAACTTAAACCATAGGTCAGAGAGGAATCCGTAGTCCCAAAGTAGATGACTTTCAAGCTTGCATTGGTATTTCCAGCCAGCCCACCGGGAAGAGCAGAAATCTTGAAGGTCAGAAAGATTTTTATTTTTTTTTCCAAATAACTTGCAAATTCAAAAGAAAACAAAACAAGTTGTCTAATCCCAGTTCAGAAGATGTGCTCGATGTTCACTGCACGCCAGTTCCCAGAGCATCAGAGAGGAGCGAATGTCCCTTCCATTAATTCACCCAGAAGGATTCCTCTTCTTTCATCTTATCAACGCCTTTTAAATATTAATGCGCCTTGGAGATCGTAGAATGAAAACAGACCTCTTTGGCTGACTCAAAGGGAGGTTCACGGGGTCACAAGGGGAGTCACAGACGCAGAAAAATGCCAGAAAGTCTGTTTGTGGAGCACACAAATATGCCGAGTTTGCTAGGTGGAGAATGCAGCTAAATTGTGGGCAGGCGGGCACGGGGGCTGAGCTGCCCCTCTTCTGATCCGTGGAGCACTTGCGCTGCCTCCGCTGTCGCATGGGGATGGCTGAAGCCGACAGCCTCTGATCTTCTTTCCGTCCCCTCCAGACAGAGCAGAGAGTCTTCCAACCACAGGGACGTTTTTTCCCTCCTACCAGCTTGCTGAGAACTGTCGAGCCATCACATTCCAGATCCCTGTTCCCGGAGCACTTTAGCCACTCCAATTAGTCTCTTAATCACAGGAATTAGGCATGGGAAAGGATTGTTGATTCATCTCCTTGTCTCTTGTCCCTGTGCCCAGTTCATGCACTGAGAAAAGGAGAATAGAGCCCAATTTCCCCCGCAGGTCAAGGACCAGCCTGGTATTACTGATAGCCAGGAAAGAGCACCTGTAAATCCTCCATTTCCCAGGCCAGGGAATGGCTCAAATTAGCAACTAGTCCTGTCCACATCTCCCAGGGGAGCCCACCCCCTCCTCTTCCAAGAGGAAATCCTCTTGCGTTAGATTGAGGCTGTGCATTTCCACTTCTACCCTTTCTCTTGAAGAATACCCGCATGACATAACTCAGAAATTTAGGCAATCCTTTCTGTAACCAGTGGGACCCAGAGCCGACCATCCACCCAGCCTGCATCCCAGCCCTTGGAGCCCGCAGGGCTTACTGGGAACGCCAGGCCACTGTGCAGCTCCTGTGCTCAGCATTCCTGGGGATATTCCCTCTTCTTACTGAGCTTAGTAATGCCCAGCCTCGACTGAAAGCTTGAAGCCGACCTTATTACAGTACCTCTGAGGATGCAGAAATCCCACCCATGAGGAACAATTGTTCCACAGATGTCCCAAGTATGCAGGAAAGGAACTGGCCATAAAAAAGCAATTTTAGGCTGGTTGAGATTATGAAACGCTTTTTGTGTGTGTTTGCCCAATAGTCCTTTACTCCACTTCCCATAAAATAAACACACGTAACCCTTTACCCAAAGAGTCTGAGCACGTTTAGTCACGTTGTGTCCCCTTCTCTTTCGTTCTTTCACCAGGCAAATCTTTCCATAAAAGGGGAGCTTTATTGCACTGAAGGGGACTCCACCAGATGTGCACCATAAACTGAGCTGCTCTGTCAAAGAAAGCAGCCAGCGTGATGCAGAGCAGGGGTAGGGTTGTCTGAGCCAGTGGGAAGTTTAGTGTTTCCAATGCACTTGTTTCGAGAGGCCCTGTTGGAGATGGAGGTGTGTAAGGACAGGTCCTTGCCCTAATAAGCAGCCCATTGTCAAAGCAGCAAGGGAGTGGGTGTTCCACCAAGGGAGATATGGGAACATCATCGCATGATTGCTGAAGTACTTGGGGACCTAGATATAGGTGACTTGTGTGGGTCTGACACAGCTTCTCTGCTGCGCTTCACCTGGAAAAGCCATCAGGCACCTGCCAGCACTCCTGGTACCTGCATGTCTTTGGAAAGCTGGCCTGGAAGGAGTTTGCAGTGAAGCTGAGAATTCAAACCAGCCCTGCAAACCCAGAGAGCAGCCCGTCCCTCAGAACGGTGAGCTCTGAGGTGCTCTTGAAAAGTCTCTATGAGGAGCTGGCCCTTTCCAAAATGCCCTGCTTGGGAGAAGTAAATGGGCACAGAGCCCACAGCAAAATCTCTGCAGTCCATCTCCTGCTTTCTGTGGTGTGATTATGTGACTCGTCCTCCAAGCAAGTGCTGGGTTCCCTGCAGAGAGCTCCCTGCTCCAGGGACAGACGTGCTGAGCCACCTCCCTGCAGATGAGCTGCAGACCCAAGGCTAGAGGCTTTTTCTGAACATTAAAGAAAGGGGAAACTGCTGGTCTGGGCAGGAGCCCAGATGGATGAGGCAGAGTGCAGAGGAGGATGCTGGTTCCCCACCTTAAACCAGCTCTTAGATACAGGAGGAGCCACCTCAGAGAACCCCATCTGACAAACACACTCCCAGTGCCCATCAGCCAGCACCAGAAGCTGGCATACCCTCCCTCCAAACTATCCAGTTTAATTTTTATCCAAGTCCTCCTTTCCTTATGAGCTATATTATCCCTTAACCAAAATCCTCACCTTTCCCAACACTAAGCAGCAGCCATCCTCCTCTTCCCACCTTAGCCTTGCTGTCCCCATGCCCTCTCCCTGCCTGTGCCTTCATCTCACCTGGGGCAGGTTCCCACCTGCTCTGCTGCCTGCACAGTGAAGTGCTGCTTTTATCCAGCCTGCTTCTGGGAGGGTAAGTCAGCTCTGCAAATAACTGCCCAACAACAAGCAGCCCTGTGAACTGCCCAACAACAAGCAGCCCTGTGTCTGAAGCTGCCGCTCACAAGGGTGCTCGATAAGATGGGAGCTTTGGCTGGGGAAGGGGCTGTTGGGGGGGTGGAAAGGGGAGGGATGGTCTTTTCCCTTCCCTCAAGCTTTTGAAACACTGAGCTGCCTTTCAGCTTCTGTTTGTCTACAAAGTGTCCATAACCATGTCGGTTTGTCTTTCCTTTTAGGGAGAATTGGGAGCCCCAGGTCCTCCTGGAGTCCTTGGACTCATTGTAAGTACAAAAACAAATGGAGATCTGGCTTCTCGGGGCTTTAACCCTTTCAGCCTGCATAACTATGCACAGATTTTCTTCTTCCTGTGGCAGGGCAGTGAATGGGAGGAGTGTTTGTATGGGGGAGGCGCGACGTCTGGGGAGACAGGAGATTGTCTGGTGGACTGGGAGGTGGAGGAGGGCAAACACTTCCCAAGCAAAAGGGACCAGATTAAAGGTTTGCTGTTAGTGTCCTTATTCCTGGATAACTTGCCCTTTTGATAACATTCATCAGGGTATTTCTTCAGAGACACAACATCCATTCCATACCAAGATCTGTCATCTTTTAAAAAACAAGCCCCTGTAAGCAGTGACCTGAGGAGACACAGTTCTTGCACGCTGGAGAGACCGTGGGCAGGGACTGTCTGTCCTGTAGGTATACAGGAATTTTACATGCACTCTCACCATCCCATCACTAATGCAGGTAATGACATACACAGCCAAATTCCATGCCTCGTTACTCTCTTCCCCAGCAGGAGATAAATTGCTGTAAGGATGGGTGGCAACTCCGGCTCCGGCAGCTGTGCTGGGGGTTAGTGAATGCCCAGTTGAACATATTATGGTTTATTTTTAGGTCTCGGGACTTGTTTCAAGTTATTTCCTCCCATGCACAAAAAGCAGGACGTTCTGTTAGTACTACAGCATTCCTTCAAAATGATTCCTCTTCAGCTATGATAATCTGTGAAAACTTGACCTGCAATGAGTGGTTTAAAACCTTCCCCTTTTGCCTTTCTATAGCTTAAATAATAGATGTGTGCATGTCAGCTGAGGTCGAGGCCTCGATCACCCTAAACACTGCATAAACACACAGCACCAAACCCTGAAATCTTGGACACGTGTAGGGAGCAGGAGCAGAGAATACAGTGGAACCAAGTGTGCCCGTCTTGCTGATGGGGGATTGGGGCATTTACAGATTCAGGATCTTTTTTCATGGAAGTAGGAATCAGATCTGTGTTTCCCTTTGTTAGCAGAGATGAAAGTAGCTACTTCAGCCATAGCAGTAGAAAGGATGTGTTCCTGGCAAAGAGCTGTAGGAGGAGGGCTGCCATTTAAATGAATAGGGTGGAAGGTATTGTCCACATTGGATCATATTTCTCTGAGCTTTGGGGAGGATCTTAACCTGATTCCTATCACCTCGCAGATATTTGTTTGTTAGAAAGTGGAAGGTCAGACATGGTAACTGTGATTAAGATCTTCTTAGAGATGGTGGGGTCCAGAGGCTGCCTGTCCTCCCCTGGGAGCTGGCCTGGCCAGTGCCATGCTGTTCCATGCTTGCGGTACGTCACCAAGGCCAGGAAGGACAGGTTTGCCTGGAGCTGACCTGAAATGAGGACAGGCAGTGTGTGGTTTCTAACCTGCCTGTGTGTTTGCAATGATTTTATCCCACATTGTCTGCAGCTACCTAAAGGGCACCAAATTCTATATGAGGTACAGCTAAACTGCTTGGGTTTTTTCCTGACTGACCCCAAGATTTAGCGTTGCATGTCCTAGCCCAGGATTCAGCTCCATCATCAGATACCTGGAGTCTGTCACCTTCTCTGTCCTGATCCTTTATGTCAGTCTCTGCAGACTCCTGAGGCAGGAAGCCAGTCCTTTGCAATGTTGTGTTTTCAGGAATTGCAGCAGCAGTCGGCTGCTGTCCCTTCCACTTAGTCTGTTGGTACTGCTTTGAGCAGATAAAAATTGCAAACTGAGTTTCAGGTCAATCTGAGTCAGATCTTGTGTCCTTGGGTAATATTCAGCTCCCGAATTTAGGATGTTGAAGCCTCCAGTGGGATTGATCTGAGAGTGACGTCCTCCATCCTCCTCCAAACATCCATCCTGCCTTCTCCTCTCTGTGGGACAGCACCAGCCTCCTTCCCTGGGGTCTGCAGCGCAGGGCTCACACTGCAGGGCGTGGAGAAGGTGGCTGGGTGTTTGCTCCGGACTGGTCCCCGTTCAGTCACTTCCTCCCTTCCTTCCCAGCTACAGCCACCCCAGGGACCAGCCAGGTTCCCGGCTGCCTCCGCACACCCCGCAGGTGTTTGGGTTCGATGTTTAAGAGGCTGAAGAGCAGAATTTGATGTAGCTAAAGCCTCTTGCTCTCTTAATTAACTGTGCGGGCAAAGCTTTAGGTAAATGTGTTTCTACAAGAAGCCTTTATGCTGGGTGGTATGAAAAGCACATCTGTTCAGGTGGCTGCAGCCCAGCGCTCCCAGCGTGGCTGCGGGCCCGAGGCTGGCGAGCAGAGACCTTCCTTCAGCAGAGCCTGCCCTGTTTGTTTACACGTTGCAGGCGAGGCCAGCGCTACAGTATCACTGACTCTCTTCATGGGCAGAGAGCAGTCAAAGCCTCTTTAAATGCCGGCTGCTGAAGGATTCCTTTTGTGCGCGCACACGCAGGACACGCAGCAGCCGTGAGCTCCGGTGTCCCCCTGCGCTGCGCTGGCTCCTCCAAGTCCCAGTAGGCGATGCCACGCTGACTTCTCACTGCAGCAGGATGGCCATGCTGAGGCACCTCTGTCCTTATCGCCTGTTTCGCCTCCCTGGATCACTTTTTGATAGCAGAGCCTGCTCATCACCCACATTTCTTGACTATTGCCTTTGTTTTTTGCTGTCTGTGTCCTTTTTAACACACGCAGACTCCCTCCAGAGAACTTGAGAACACTGTGGTAGATTCTTTCTGAAAACATGAGTAACTTGGTGAGAACAAATATCCTCCAAGATTGTCTTAAACCACCTCAACATTTTAATTTTTCAAATAGCAGAAGAGGGAAATAAACCCATTCAAAAATTGGGAAGAACATACCAAAAAGAAAGTATTTCTCAGATTTTACCTTGCAGGCTTCAAGGTGGTTTCTTAATTAATTTTCTATTACTTTGCCATTAATTTAGTAGCCTGCATTCCTTATCCATTTATAAAGTGGATCCAGGACCCCAGATACCCAGTTTGAGCACACTCCCTGACACCCATATCTCCTGTGGAGCAGGAGTGGGATGCCCAGACCCTCTCCAGCCATCCACCACGCTCTGCCCAATTGCTGTGGCCATGGGCAGGAGCAGCAGCACAGTGGGGCTGGGTGAGCTGGTCATGGAGCAGCAGCATGCTGGGGATGGATGCGCTGGTCATGGGGGACAGCTCACATCTCTGATGGTTAATGTCAAGGTACTTTGGGGTCTCTTCTTTGTAGTGAAAGCAGGATGCAAACAGGAGCTGCTTCTCATCCCTCACATGCCTGCGAGGCAAAGACCCTCTGCTGCTTTTGCTTAGAGACTGTCTTAGAGACTGACATTCATCAAGCTTCTCAACTCGTGCTGGGATGCTGCTTCTGCTGAAGTCAGTGGTGCAGTTCCTCAGATAGGAGGCAGCAGACAGGAGAGGAACATCCTCCTGCAGGAACATACAGCTGTCTGGTGGATTTGCACCTAATGACTTCAGTAATTTTCTTTCTCTCACTAGGGTGACATGGGCTCTGTTGGACCAATAGGGTATCCAGGACCAAAAGGCTTAAAGGTGAGAGAATAGCCAAGCTCTGTGAGCTCTTGCCTCTCCACAGTGGGGCTGAAGATTATTCTGTTGTTCTGCTGGTTAACAGTGACTGTCCTGAGAGGGACAATGGGCAACAGTAATGCCTGTCCACTGACCCAGGCTGAACACAGTATCCCCCTGGTTGTCTGCAGCAGGTGGAAGTCAGTGGAGAATCCCAGGGGCATTTTCCCTGCATGACCCCAGACCATGAAGGGTGTTTAAATGCACGTGAAGGGTGAGTGTGTGATGGAGCACACTTTGAGAGCAGCCTGGCATTTGGCCTTGGGTTTGTGCCAGGCCAGTGCCGTGCGTCTGAGCCTCATCAGGGACATCAGTGTTATAGACCTGAGCGAGTCTTTGCAGTAGCTCAGTCTCACTCTGAACTTTCTTTTGTTTCAGGGGCTGATGGGGAACCCTGGAGAACATGGACTGAAAGGTGATAAGGTGATCTGAATACTCCCTTATTGCACTGTGTTTTAATTTTGCATGTGAAATCCCCTTTTCTAGTTTTTTCTCTCTCATTCAGCACCATGTTCCACTCAGTCTGTCTCTTTGCCCCATCCTCCCACTCTCTCTCCTTTCTTGACACTCCAGTTTTGATTTTTCTTTCTCTTATATCTGCCCCAGTCCCTTTTCCATGGAGTTCTAGTAGAGATCAGTTATGCCTAGAGCCTCTCTGGAGCTTGTCTCCCCCGGTGATGACAGTATCTGTAAGATTATCTGGTCTACTGGGCTGTTATGTTTTTGTATCAGTTACATAATGGGATGAGGAGGGGAATGAAAATGTAGCAGCACTGACGGTGGGTTTGCATTGGTGCATTTGGGGGAAACACAAGAGAAAAAAAAAGCTCACAGGATCAAGCAAACCATCTGGATCCCCCGGAAAAACTGTTCTGTGTTAGGTACCTCTGCTCCTGTTTGGAGAGGCTCACCTCGGTTCAGCTTCCTGCCAAGAGGAAATTGCCTTATGCCAAACTGATATAAATCACTTCAGGAAAAAAAAAAAAAAAGAAAGAAAATAAAGAGGAGAAGGGCACTGATTGCAGTGATTTAGTGCTGCTGGCACAAAAACATGCAGCTTGAGCTAAATCAGCATGAAGTTCTGTGTGGAAATGTCTCACTGTCATGAGAACCATCCTCCTACAGACATTCGACTGCAGGAGTTATTTAGTCTGAAAGAGTGGGAGGTGCAGTCATTTATTGTTGGCTCTAATTGCTCAGGAGGGCAATGGAAAATGCCCATTAAGTGTATTCTTCTCCTCCTGTCTGATGTTTTATTCTCCTGTTAGATGTTTGCTTTTAGAGAATGATTTAACAGCCCCAAACTTCACATGTCAAGCTGGTTGATTCCACTCTCTTTATATTCTAGCAGCTCTTTGCCAGGGCTCCTGTGCCTGCAGTTTCCTCCTCTCCCCTGTCCCACCTCATTGCTTTTGTAGAGAAAGGACAGAGCAAGGAAATGACTTTTTCTTTAGGACAAGTCTAAGATATTGTAGCTGATTTCTTGACTCAACAAAAATTTCTGGAGCACACAGACTGTTCTGTCTGCTCCTTGGAATAAATGGTTGAATATCTTAAGAATCACCAAGGTTCAAATCATTGTTTAGCAAAATTAACCTGCCTGGACATTAGTCTCCAACTCTACACAGACTGCTCTGTTTGTCCCCAGTAGCTGCCATGACAGTAACCAAATGGTTTGCAGCTCTTCCTAAAGTTGTCCTTGCAACACTCCCAGGTGAGGAATTACCCATCCTCGACCAGAAATCCCAAGTTTAGTCCTGTAGCTGTCCTCCTGACTTTGTAGGAAACCTTTTCTCTCCCTCTTTATCTACCTCTCTCATTGCATTTTCCTTGGACAGGACAAATTTCCTTCCTGGTTTTCATTACAGCCCTTTCCTAACCCAGGACTGACAAACTATTCCTCCTCCTCAATCCTCCTCTGTCCCAAGTGAATTGGCTTTAGTTTGAATATCATGGGTGCTATCAAACACTTAGGTCAGACCAACAATGATTTCAGAATCAGAGGGAGCTTCCAAACAGCTTGTGTGTATCCTTCCCAGGACTCAAACAGCCAAAGGGCTGGGAAATAACAAGGTAAAGGGAAATCAGATCTACCTAGGCATTGACAGCCACAAGCCTCATCTGCTCAGGTGAAGGCACACAGCTCTGGCATTGCAGTTTTTAGCCAATGCACCTTGTTTATATGAGTAGAGGCAAAGTTCATCAGCTCCCCTTACATTTGGAGGAGGATTTGGCCTGAAGTGGCTTTGTGTTTTTTTCAGCTGTTTGGTTTTCTGATTTGTTGGTCTTGCTGTTCAGCTAGTTGGCCCAGTTTATAATATATCCCTTCTCCAACTGATCAAAGGCTGCTGCATCCTTTTACTCCTGTGTTTCTTTAGTGAATGGCACCTTTTAGCCTTTTTATTTTCTCTCGCTCTGATTTGGACATCATGAGCAAAATTGCTCATCCCTTCTTACAGCTTGGTTATGTTTGTGTTTAATTGTTTATCTTCTGGTACCACTAAGTTATTTAAATGGTATCTGGTTCTCGCTACTTTGGCTGTTTGTTGCCAGGGAAAAACTCTGTCTTCAAACAGCTTGTGGTCTAAATGCACACGTGGTAGAAGGAAGGGATGTTGTCCCAGCACTGAGAGGATGTTCGTCTTCCATGACAGAATGTTTTTCACTGTTTTTTGAAATCACAGCTTTGTATCTAGCAGCTAGATAGGCAAGTACAGAGCACACTGGTGCTCCCTCCCCCCCGCATCTCCCACAAATGCTTGGCACCACAGAATTTAATGTTGCAGATGATGCATTTTACAACTTCTCTTTTCCCACAAAATGGATCATCCTTCTGTTTTCATTCATGTTTTCCTGGAGGCAAGGAGAGGGGGCAGAGAGGGTTGCATCAAGGAGAAATGCAATTGCTGTAGAACCCTGTAATAAAGAGTAGTCTGGAGAAGACCACGTGCTGTGATGAGTGCAGAGGAAAGGTGGAGGAAGTGGAGGAAATCCTAGCTGCTTGTTCACATAAAGGAGTTTCATGAATGAGAACATCTGCAGCTTGTGAGGGACACGGCTCAGGAAAATACCTCCAGTAGTTTTGCAGTGTCAGCTCCCCTCGTATCACTAAGCAGAAAGTCTGGGGGAGACAAGATGTCCCAGTGAGGTTTTTTTTCCTCAGAGACCTCTGAGTCCTGCAGACAGCAAACACCTCGTACTTGCAAACCTGTTGCTTCCCTCGTAGCCCATTTCTGTGAGTGGTGTTAAGAACACCTTGAGGTGTCTGAAGCTGCATTTCTTTTTGTAGGTGAAACATGAAACATAAGCAAAATCCCATGGGCAGAGCCTGGTTGTAATTTCAGACTGTACATTCCTCCTCCTCCTCCCCGTCAGCAAAGCCCTTCCAGCCCCTTTCATCATCTCGGCATCACTTTTTCTTTTTTAATAACAAACATGCCTGACCTCTTTCCTCCTTATTTTTTTCCCTCATGTTAAGGACACACACCCTGAGTCACAGTTTCAGATTTACTGTGCTCAAAGCAGGTGAAAGGGGATGCCCTAGTCCTCCGTTTTGGTTTAAGATTTTAATGGCCATTGCAGATGGATTGTTCATGCTGTGATATTTTGCTGTGCTATTGCAGTAGCATGGGAGCATCTTGTGTGGAGCCCAGCTAAAGATAAGAGATGTGGGTTTTTTTCCTGCTTCCTTCTTACTCTCTCTAATATCCACTTCTCAGAGTTGTTTGAAAACTCTTTTTCTCCATCACACAGTCACTATCCCACTTGGCTTAAAGGTCAGTGATAAAGATTTGTCTCTGCCTTTTGCTATGTTCAGGAAGCTCTTATAGGAGTCATTTCTTAACGTATTTCTTCTGAAACAGTATTTCAATAACCACTTCTCCTATCCAGTTAGAAAACTGCTTAATAAACAAAACAGTCTTTTTTTATTCTCAGCCCTCAGCGTAGGTGATAATGACAGGGAGTTTTTGGAGCAAGATTCACACTTTCAAGAAAAACAATTTTCCTGCTGTCTGCTGGCAGGAACCAGAATTAGAATCAATTTCAGTGTTTTAAGCCTTGGACAAGATAAAATAAGTAGAAAATTCAGAGAAGATGAGAGAAATAATGAGCTGGGTCTTACAGTAGTTTTCTTGCCATCTCTATTGTATGAATTTGGGGTTCATCCGAACTGAAGCTGTGCAAAGAGCTGATTGTTTCCATTTGTTGCATTGCTAAAGAAAAAAAAAAGAAAGATAGCTGGAAAATGGTTTAGATGAAGGAAAATGTTCATTATTTCACTCAAATTAAAATATTTTAGGTTAAAAACCATATGAATAAAAATAATTTAACTTTTTTTAAAAGCAACATTTCAATTTTGCTATTTAAAAGATTTGGTTTGAAGCTGGTTCAGTGAAATGTTCTGGGAACACTTAGCAAAGCATTTAAGCAAATTTAGCATGAATCCATGAAATGCCTCCATCATTGTATCTGCACAGTTCTTAATTATTTTTCTTCTGAAAATGTTGTCTCCAAAATGTCTTTCCCAGCTCAAGCCACAATCCTATTATTCCCTGCATGTTACTGAAGTAGTTAGAATTTTTTCATCTCTCTGATAACAAGGGAGTGGGTTTTGCCTGAGTTGAAGTAGATCTCCTCTGTCATCTCTTTGTAGATTTTGGCTGTGTCAGGAATCCATATGTCTTCCATGTGGACTATGTTTAGACATATAGCTCTCTGCTCTGGTGTGGCTTGTTCTCTTTCTAGAAAGCCAAGTTCAGAGGCATGGGACAGAGTTCCTCTGACAGTTGTTTCTGTTCGGTCTCGTCATTGTACCAGGTTTTTATAGGCATTCCTCCTTTGACTTCCCAAGTTGAATATTCCCCTCTCTGCCCCATCATTGACACATCCTTTGTTTAAGTCGCTAAATAAATGGGTCTGGAAAGGACATCAGGAGGTCATCTCGTCCAACAGCTTGCTCACAGCAGGGCTAAGAGGCAATAGAAGGTAGCCCACTGCTCTGAAGAAAACCTCCAGGGTTACCCATTTTCTACCCAGGGAGTCAGAACCTGTTACAGTGGTCCAAAGAGGGGAAAGAAAGATAGCTTGGTTAGGAAATATTGTCAATGATGGTGTGCTCGAAGATGGGATCCCTATCCCAGTGAACACCAGCCTACCCATCTCGGAGAATCTCAGCCTAAATATCAGCAGTGAGATGGTCTCTCAAGCATTACTAGAAGTTATTCTTGCTTTCTTACGGAAGAGGATTGATCTTTGGTGCCACCACTGGGATATGCTCACAGAAACCATGAGTATTGTTTTCTTTTCTGTAGAGCCTTATGGGAGAAAAGGTCTGTTCATTGAAATCTAAACTAGCTCTTCTCTTCAGCTGAATTTTAACACTTCACCACCTTCACGGCTGGTGTTTGCCAGAGGATTGTACTTCTTGCAGCTTCTATAGAAGCACAATGCTTGGGGATTCATATTTGTCTCTCCTCTGTAGTTTAATTTCTCGCTTTCTCATCAATGTTGGGAAAGCATGTACTTTGTCCAGGATTGTTGTTGCAGTTCACATGATCTAGAGTTTGCCAGCTGTTCTGTTTCGAGTGGAGCTACTGATGAGACACTGCACAATGCACTGTCTAGCATCTACCCGGGCATTTTGGCCGTTGCTGTTGCCTATTTTAACTCTCTGGTGATGTGTATCCAGGGTGATCAGGGAGGAGCAGGTGTTCCAGGAGATATCGGCTTCCAAGGAGACAAGGTAATTGATTTTCTTTTCTCCAGCATTTTTGTTCCCTTGCATAGTAAGATGTGTGGCCACCAGCTTTCCTGGATTATTTTAAGCCTGGAATGAGCTGCATCCTGCTGTCAGGTTTCCCTGCTCAGATAGTTCTGATTTGGGGCACGCTGTGCCTTTCTCAAGTTCATGTCAATGTACAGAGCTTGTTGGCACCTAAAATTAAGGCATTTCCACTGGGGGTTTCCTTTAAAAGGGGCCATATCTTCATGCAGAAATTGGAAGTGATGGGATGGGATTGATGGGGACGAGTGTGAATGTGTGTGGTCCAGCAGCTGCAGAGGTTTTATCTGCTCAGTGCAGCAACTTCAACCCTGACCCAGTGAAGCACTTAATGCAGTGCAGAACTTGTAAGCAAATGACTTCTCCCCTGTGACTACCATATGATACTGGCTTCAGCTGACTGAGCACTGCACTGGAGCCTACATAGCTCTGAGCCACAATGAACTGCAACACCTCCTGTGTTATTGAGGGCTGAATTCAGCCCTGGCTTTAGCAGAAACATCTTACTGACACCAGTGCAACTGTCCCAGCTCCTTGCAGGGCTGAGTGCTCTTCCCTCTGCTGCAGAGTAGCTGGAGCCCTGGGAATTAGTGGGGTTTTGATGCTTCATTGTGTTTTCTGAAAAAAATCTCTCTCTCTCTCAGGGCAGCCAGGGTTTGCCTGGGGCCCCTGGGGCACGAGGGAAAGCAGGGCCCCTGGTAAGTAACTGAGCATCCTCATCCCCCTTTCTGAAGGTTCAGTGCCCATCTGGAAAGACAGCCTGGCAGCTCACTTTACTCTGTGTTTTTCTGATTTCTGCAGGGAAAAGTTGGTGACAAAGGTCCAGTCGGGTTTCCAGGACCACCTGGCCCTGAGGTATGTCCCACCACCTCCTCCTCACACCTTTGCTTTCTTTGGTAATTTGCACAGCATCCTTTCCTCAGCAAACCCCCATGGTAGCTCCTCTCTCCTATCTTGTTTTGCCTCCCCAGCAGCAGTTTCTCAATGTCTGCAGCTCATCAGCTCACTGATAAACACCCGTGTGGCACTTGAGAGAGTGCTAGAGATGCCTATCTCCATTCCCTGCTGGAGGTTTCTTCCTCTCCAGCCATGCACAGACAGGCCCCCATCGGGTCTTGATCAGGAGACACATGCACAGAGCTGTTGCTAATTCATATGGAAAGCAAGAGCCAAGTGGTGCCTCCCCCACGGGCACCCAGCCCAACTGAGGGAGGGAGGGGACAGCTGCCACCACTACTGCTCACCGTNTGTTGCTAATTCATATGGAAAGCAAGAGCCAAGTGGTGCCTCCCCAACGGGCACCTAGCCCAACTGAGGGAGGAAGGGAGGGGACAGCTGCCACCACTAATGCTCACCATGACACCTGAGCTCTGATCCATTTACCAACCCAAAACTGGTGTGGTCTGGGGCAGAGCCTATGCTAACGACGGCCAGATGAAGTGCTTTAGGACAATGGCACACTAGGGATCCAGAAATGCTGAGGAAAAGGGCTTTGTGCAGTAGGAGTTACTGTTATTTAATGAACTGAGGTCCACTTTTGCTCAAAGCGAGGGGTGGAGCAAACTATCCATCTTGTACCTACCTTCTGAGCACCCTGCGCTCAGATTGCCTGATCTCCAGCTACCATTCCTGATCTTCCCCTGCAAGTCCTCTATGTAGCAGCTTGTTCCACTCTTCTTCAGAAAGACAGACAACCTTTGGGGACTGACAACCTGGCAAACAGCATGTCCAGCATGTCACAAACCATCACTTCGCCCCATCTTTTTTTAACATCCTGGCAGACACTGCCAAGTTCTTCTCCAACAACAAAAAAAACCAACATATCAAGTAGAAAAAGACCTTTACTGCCCTTACCAGAAAAACTTGTCGCAGTGATACCTTAAAGACAGGATCAGCTTTCCCCAGCACACTGTCGTTTTTCTCCATAAGCAACCAGTCAACATCTGTAAGAGGCTAGAGAGCCACTTGCAGCACAACTGATGGTCTGGTTTCCCTTCATCAGTGTTCTGGTATTTTGCTGGGTCTGGAAGAGCTCTCAGTTGAGTGCTGCCACTTAGCAATCGTTCCTCTTTGTTGCTATTGGAAATAACCCCGGATTCCTTTGTTTCCTCAGCGAAAGGGCTGGTGGGTGGAAAGGAGTCGCTGCCTGGCTGAAGGCAGCAGCTAATGAGCATGTCAGCACCTTTCCTAATTCCTCGCCTGCTTCCCTTTGTCGCTGAGGCGTGTGGTTCCTTCCTCGGAGCACTGAGATTATGCGCTGACTCATAAAGATTAATTAAAACCCAAATTGCCTTTTTAGCCGTGTGATGACAGGGAGGCCCTCACAACAATAAATCTTCGCAGAAGATGGACCTCAAGGAAGCTGCTGGGAAAGGCTGCTCTCCAGTCAAGCCGATAGCGCTGCTCCCATTGTCTGCTTTCGCTGCCTCCAGAAGCTGTGCCATGGCCTACCCATGGATGCTGCTGGCACGGAACCAATGTCTTAGCTCTTAGCCTTCAATTAAAACTCTCACAGAGGTTGCCTTCTGAAGCTGGCTGCAAAAATCCACCTATGCACCCTGACTATTTCTCTGTTTTCTCCAGGGCTTCCCAGGTGACATTGGCCCACCAGGAGAAAATGGTCCTGAAGGCCCGAAGGTGAGTGGAACAGAGTCTGTAGCTCTGTGAGGTGGGAAGCAGCCAGGGAAAACAAAGTGGTGGGAAGGGGGGAGAGAGAAAGCCCTGGAGATTCCTAAAGATTGTCCTGGCAAGCCTTTCAGCTTGGTCTGTTTGGTTTGAGGCCCCTCCAAGTTCAGGGTTTTCTTTTTTCAGGTTTTTTTTTNNNNTTTTTTGGTAACAGAATTGACATTGGATGATGTCCCGTGGCTGTGAAAGAGACTTTCTCTTTTAATTGCTCTTCTGAGTTTACGTTTCTATTTTCTGAGTATCTTTTCCTTTGGCTCTTTCTCAGGGAAAGCCAGGAGCCCGAGGTTTACCTGGGCCGAGAGGACTACCTGGACAAGAGGTGAGGGTCCTCAGAGAAAAAGCAAATTGGATTTAGAGAATAATGTTGAATATTGAAGATGAATGCATGATGAAATGGTGCCTGTAACTTGAAATCCTCCAGTCCCTCCGAATCTGGGCACAGATGTTATATTCAGGACTCAGAGACCTGCAGAAGGGGAGATTCCCCTAAAGTTTCAGTTCTGTGACCTTTGCTTCCAGTCACTGCTGGTGTCTGCTGACCCTGAACCCTGCAGTGGCTTTTGTTTTAAAGCCTGCTCCCCGACATGCACCCAGAATGGGTGTTAATGCCCTTTTCCCCTTGCACGCCCTGACCTGGCTCTTGCTTTCTGCTCCTTTTAAGTGTTTTTAAGTTCACCTGTGAGGCTTGCAGACTCCACTCTCTCATGCAGAGCAATGTCCCTTTGCAAAAAGGGTACACAAATGGAAACTCCAGCTCTGCAAAGACCCATCTGCCCCAGCACCTCAGAGCTCACAGCTTCCTCTCACCCCTTCCTGTGAAAACTTGAAGCTTCATTCCACTCACAGTCACCAAGAAGGGACAATATTGCTGATTTCATTGTCCTGGAGCTGTGAACACTGTCTAGCAGCAGCAGAGAAGTCCACTGTGCCTTTTGTTTATCCTGTTGTAATTCCAGTGACTCCAGTGCAGTTTCTTCTCCCTCAGGCCAGTGTAAGCAGTTTGTCCAAAGCTATGAGATGTTGTTCAAATAATACTTGGTGCATGCAGGGGCAAGAGCTTGTTCTAATAGCACTAATAATTCTCCTCTTTTTTTCTGGGAACTCTTTACTTGTTCTCTAAATGGGATTAATGCAAATTAGCTCATTTATTTGTGTTGAAATGGGAAAAAAAAAATATTGTAGGCAATTTACAAAGGGATTGGAAGCCCTGCATTCCAGGTTCAGGCAGGCATGACCAAGCTGCCTTCAATTTGTTCTAGTTAGTGAGAGTAAGAGTAAGACTGAAGACACGGACATGGAGTTTGACATGAGCTGTGCTGAAGGACTTCTGAGCGTGCACCAGACCACGCCACTGCACCTTTGCCGCTGCTGTGAGCCAAGGTCAAGGCTGTGGATTACACCTTCTTTAGAAATGGGGCATTTTGTGGGTGGTTTATCCGAGCCCGCTGAGCCGGGATCCTGACTTCCAATTCCATCTTCATCCCGCCAGCTCGTGCCACTTCATTACCACGGCTGACCACCTAAATGAGAACAGCCAGAACTGCCGCTGCCAAGGGCGCTTTTAATTTCTCTCTTGGCAGTTGCTTTTAGACACTTGAGATAATTTTTGTGAAGCTTAATTGAAGGTCTCCTAGAAACTTGTAGATCTGATGCTATCATATTAGAAATTGGTGTAGAGCCAAGGGAGAGGACCGAGTCCAATTGCTGCATGAGATGTTGAGATAGCTCCATCCTGCAGCACGGGTAGTCCTCTCTGAAAGCAAAAGGGAAACCTTCATATGGTTGCCAAATGGCTCTATGGGAAATTTTGCAGAACTCTTTTTGTGAGGCAAAAAATAAGAAAGAAAGACAGATAGACAGTAGAGAGCTCTGCAGCATTCACATCCCTGACAAATCAAATGAAGCAGAGTCACGTGAGCATGTCCAGGGACCCCTATGGGCCAAATCCAGCCCATGATAGGCCCAGTCAGCTGGTATTGACTGTGGTCAAATTTTGGATGGCCCTGACTGGCAGAACATGACTTGAGATTTTTTTTTTCCTGAGGTGGGGGAAGGGAGATGAGATGCCTCATTGATGCTGAGCTGCCTGTTCTGAGATTCTGCAGGACTTGGTATTTAAAATGTGACAGCTGAGCACCCAGCCTGTGTTTAGCTGCTGCTCATACTGAAGACCTTTCATTCTTGCTGCATGGTGAGTCCTAATGTTGTCACTACTTTGACTTTTATGTTTTCTTTTCACTTCAGGGAGATGAAGGACCCTTAGGACCACTAGGAGTCCCTGGTCCCGAGGTAGGTTTCAGTCCTTTTCTCAGTTACTACCAGCTCTGTTGACCTTGCAGTCAAATAGTAGCTAAATTAACAGAAAGCTTCAAACCTTCTGGTCAGGAGAGTGATCTGCCCTTCTAAGAAATATTGACTTGTCCAGGGCTTGGTCCAACTGCTTGATCCAGGATGGCTGAAAGTCAAGGAAGTGTCTTGCACAGGCTATTGAGTGGGACTCTAGTTTATAACTTGCTTAAAGTTTCAGACTTTGAAAAGCCCTGAAATATTTAAATAGTTCATCCTCAAGATAAAGCGCGTTGACTGGAAACCATCTCTGTAACCAGCCTTGATGTTTCTTCCTTGATTTACAGTCTTTTTCAATGAGTAGAAAGAAAAGCAAGGAAAAAGACCAGACCATGAGAGGCAGCCCCACATCACTGTGAACACAGTGACGTTTCACAGAAACAGCACAAATGTTACCACATCTGTGAGCTTGCCAGCTCAGGATTTTGTAATGGTTATGTACATAATTGTCATTGCAGGAGGGTCAATTATCTTAAAAATTGGTAACTGGCTGGAGCTTCTAGATGGACCAGCAAAGGAATGTTTTATCTTGTACTTCCTTCACTGTTCTGGTAGACACTTTTATCCCTTTCTGGAGTAACATAATAAATCCAGTTTCTCCAATTACTGGGACAGCACCACAAGTGTTCTCCTAGCTAAAGAGAAGGCTCAATGTGAACTTTTTGGTCTTCAGGTTTATTTCTGCTTTTCTGAGCCGTAGCTGAATGTCAGCTAGGCCTCCCCCACTGTAGGGACTGTCCTACTCCCAAATCCTCTCTGGATGACATGATGGAGCCCGTTAGAAGCTTACAAGGCCAAGTCCCTGCTAACACCAGGAAAGTACCATCTTTGAATACTCAGATAGCTGGGTCCTTCTTGGCATTGCTGCAAGAAAACTGCTGAAAGTAGAATAAATCCAGCTGAATGCAGCATGTAATAAACTAAAGGCAGCAAAGCCTTTGGATTGGTTGATTATAGTCCATGAGTTATTGAGTTACCTTCCCTGGAGGTGTAGAAAAGACATGTAGATGTGGTGCTTAGTGACATGGTTTAGCGGTGGACTTGGCAGTGCTGGATTAACGGTTGGACTCAATGACCTTACAGGTCTTGTCCAACCTAAATGATTCTATGACTGTATTTCTGATGTGATATTTAAGTAATGGAATAGAGCTGAAGGGTCAGAAATGGCCTGAACCTTGGAGTAGCTGTCCGGGTGTGTTCCCGTGTGGATCAAACCTGGTGTTGCTCAGGACAGTGCTTCCCACTTGTGCTGCTTTGGCCTCAGTAAGGGCTGGTACATCTCTAGCCTCCTGAATTCACAGGGAGCATTGCTTGTAAGCTACATCATAATAGTTTCACAGACACATTGCTGTGACTCGGGGAAGCTGCAAGCTGTTCAAGTTTATTGGCCTTCCATGTATTTCAGGGTCGATCTGGACGGAAGGGATTTCCAGGAAGACCTGGTCCTGATGGTCCAAAGGTAAGGAAAAAATTTGTTCATGATCAGAGAAGCAGTGGGTGGAAGGGATGAAAGGGAGTGAAAAATATCTTTTCTCAACTTTACCACACTCCAAGCCTAGGGTATCCATTCCAGAGTGGACAACAGACACTGAGGGTCTCTCTTTTTCTCTGAATTTTGGGGTCTCCTCTTCTGCTTGGTTTCTTCAGCAAAAAGAGCAATGGAGCATTATTTTAAGCCATGTGCTTTATTATAAACAAGTGTGTTGCTCCTCTGATATTAACCAACTTCCCCCTCCACCACCTCATCTTATTTTCCATTGCTTCTCCATGTTTTGGTTCTAAAACAATGCACATCATTCCTAACTTTGCTGCCTAATTGGCAGCAGGAGCCATCCCAGGGCAGCCTGCTCCACAAGCCCACACTCTGAAAGAAAGAGCAAAACCCAACAAAAACAACCTCTTCAAACAGTAAATAACAAAAATGTGGTCTGGCAGCACATCTGGAGTATCTGCCTACTGAGAAAATACAGCTGCTGTTACCCAGAGACACTACTGGTTAGTGATGGGTCTGGCCCCTGAACAGCCTGTCCAGGGGCACTCTACTGGCCTTCGAGTGCTGCCACTGCTGCCCTGATCCCTGGTGGCCCTGAAATTCTGCTCCTCCCATGTTTCTCTTCACCCTTCGTCTTTCTCATTCTCTGAAATTCTCTCATCTTGCACCGTGATCTGTCTCGTGTAGGTTCTTTCTGTGGTTTCCTTGTGGATGCTCCATGGGACAGTAATGTGCCTATGTTTGAGATTTTGCAAGAGCAGAACCAGGGTGCAGCATTTCCTGGGAATATTTGTGTTGTATTTTATTTTTGTGGAACTTCCATGAGCAGGTGAATGTTCTTAGATCTCTTCTCCTTTGTCATTCAGGAATTACACCTCCTCATGGTATCTGCACTCTTGCTTTCCCTAGGGGTTCCTCAAATCCTTTGGTTAATTGAGGTCCTTTCCTACTCTCTTCCTGCTGCTGATGTGTTTCTATCTCCTTTGCCTACTTTACTTTGTGTTTCAGACTGAAATGTTACAGGTCAGAAACACCCCAAAGACAAGAGCATCCCTGCTGAGAACTCCTGCCTTAGGAAACATGGGAATAAAGCAACCAGGGCTAGGCTATGCCACAGCTTATGTTTCTGAGTCTGAGTTTGGTTTTGCAAAAGTTATTTTAGTACAGCAGGACCAGCTGCTTTTGGGACATTTCACTCCAGAACAACAAGCATTTGCTCCATGGTTGGGTCATCTCTCTTGCTTTGGATTATTTTTCAAGTCATAGTTGGTTTTTCTAAGATGTTATTTCTTGCAGATTTTCCACAATTCACACCCAACAGACCAAATCGTGGGTGTGCAAAGAATCCTGTAGTACTGAGGGTCTGACTGAGAGCACCACGTAACCTGTGTGCCTTGTCTCTCCTTGTCCTGCAGGGTGAGCCAGGAAACCGTGGCCGACCAGGGAAAGTTGGTGAGCAGGTAAACTCTGTTTTCCTTGTCTGTTCAATGATATCCTATGTGCAGTGTCTCCTAGAGGACCAGAGTGGAGGCAGAGGACAGTGGCCAGGGGCTTCTGGCCACCTCACACCTGTCCATAGTCCTGGTGCTCCAGCTCTTAGTCTGGCTGAAGCTCTTGGTGAGCACTGACAGTGACCATGCTGGCTGTTTTAAACCAGAGGTTTTTCCACAGGCAGAGTGCTCTGATAAGTCACAGTTTGGGTGGCCATGTGGTCAGTACTGGCAGCAGGACAGCACATCGTGGCCAGTTGTGCTTCTCCAGGAGGGAAAGCTACTGTGAGGGAAAGAGAATTGTGAATTTCTGTGTATTCCCCTTATCCCTAAAAGGGCACTTTCCAGCTTTTGCCTATGTAGGTTTTAAGGGCAGGATCCTCTATTTTGGGTGCTGTGCTGCTTTGACTCCTACTGGATTTTTGGTGGAGCAGAGGAGATAGCAGCTGAAGAAACCTGACCCTGGAGAAGAGAGGCACTGAGCTGCATTTCATCTTACCGCAAGAGTCTGTTCTGGAGTAGCAGGGGTCATGCATCATCCCTGTAGGCTTCAGGGAACCACAGGCATAAGGAAAAAGAAACAATTGTTCCCACATCTCTGTGATTGAAACCAACCAAGTTGTCCACCACCAACCCTAAAATTGCAGCCATGAAGCCTCCAACATGTTCTGTGCGTTCCTGTATGACCACACCGAGCTGGCTGCAGCCGCTGGCCCTGGCAAAGAGGGTGCTGCTTTTCAGCACAGCTGCCCTTCCCAACACTTTCCCTGATGGAAGGTCAACAAGTTTGGTTAGGTTTGGTTTAGCTTTTCAGCCTCACTGGCTCTTCTTTCCCCTGTATGCAACAGCTGGGGGTTACTTCTTCCATGGCTTTCTGAGCAAGCCAATCCAAAAGACCAAGTTGGATCATTCTCAGTACCAGCAATTTGATGAGTCTCAGTACATATCAAGGATAGTTATTTCTGTTTGGAAATTAAAGCCATTTCTATATTACGATTAATAATTTACTCCATGAAGAGCAACAGCTGAAGAAGCAAAGTTGTTCCACACATCTGAGTTCTAGTTGCAGCTTTATCAGATTCTGCACCATCTCAGGCAGCACCTTCCAGAGCTCTGTGCCTCTGTTTCCCTTTCTGTGGAAGGTGTGAGACAGCTCTGAACGGTACTTAACAGAATGCCTCCTGTTCTCTGGTGGCACCTGTGGATGCTGTTGTGTAACAGTTAAAAATGACTGTTTGGAAGTGCTTTGAGATCTTTAACAAGATGTTTTCCTTGAAGGACAAAGCATCATTAGGATTATTATTCTTTAACATCCCTCGGGATTGACCTTGGATGAAAACTGTAGGCACTGTTCACCAGAAAGAAAACACAGCTGGCCTCTGTGACACCGAAACCAGCACAGTGGTAGGAAAGCTGCCTGTATTATTCTTAGTCAATTAGTCTCTGTCTAGAAATATCACCCAGAAAGAATTTCCATTTCCGTAGCAGTCAAGTCATTAGAACAAAAATGTCACACCAGATTAGTGAGAAATAACCTCCTTTCCCATCACACCTTTGCTGAACAATGCTGGAGTGTTGGGGTTTCGTTCCTTCCTCCACCAAAACTTCAGCATGCGGTGTTGGGGCTGGGTGAGGTTTTTTGCAGAGCTCAGAGAGGTTGGGCTACCCAGGTCACTTGGCACTAAAAGGCACCTTCACCTGATCTCTGTTTTCTCTTGTGGAGGCCTTGATGATTTCTATTCCATGGGCACAATAGGAGGGGTCAAACTTTTCAAATTCACTCCTCTGCCCTCTGTACATGTTCCCTCTGGTGGAAACCCTCCTTCCCCGAGGTGGAAACCTTCAGCATAACAGCAGGAGAAAAGTTCAGCCATCCATCTCACTGGAGCTCTCTTGCCCTTTTTCGGGACATCTGTTTAGGGAACCATAGGAGTTTCTGTAAGGCTTCCCGTGACACTTCAGCTCTCATTGGAAAAATGAGGTTTTAAGGCACAGTGCAGTCCCTGATGTGTAGTAGTTTCACTGCAAGGACACTGACTTCGGAAGTTCATTTACAAGATACTTGTTGTCTTCATATGCTGGGAGGACTCCAGCTGCTGGGCTCCCCTGTACCCTGGAAATGTGTGATTTAACCCTTCCTTGCCAGTAGATGGAGGCAGAAGAATATGAAGAATAATACAGGGCCTCTGGCCCAGGTCACCGACCTTCCTCTTCCAGACCTGGCAAGGCAGAGCAGGAGGATGGCACTGAAATGGCCATGCTGAAGGTCAGACAACCCTGTGGGAGAAGCAACACTCTGCAGCAGGCAGGAGAACACAATGGGGAAAAGTGCCACGAGCCCATGGCCCCCCTGCTCTGCACTAGAGACTGAAAATATCAACTAAGAGTTGTGCCAGCTCAGAGAAGCTACAGTTGGCCTACAACCTTAATGGGAATGAGGAGGTTCTATCAGAGCAGGAACCAGCTTTTGGAATTCCTCCTCCTGCACCAGAAGTGACAGCCCTTCTCACTTGCAGGGCACTATTAGGGTTGAAACACACACCATCTCACTGTGCTAGGAAGGGCAGTCACTCCACAGCCCCTTGGGGGTATCTCTTCCCCTGAGGGGAAGGATGTGGTTCCAATACCAGATAGTATTCTAAAATAACTTGTCAAAGGATACCAGCGCCTTCAGTTATCTCCTGAATGCATTTCCTCGTGGTGCTCTTACAAAGGAGGGATGTGTCAGGTTTGCAGGTTGGGTCTGACATGCAGAGATACAGATGGGCTTGACCAAGGGTCACCAAGAACCAAGACAGGAATGGCACTGGTATTTCCCACATCTTAGAGCAGCACTTCTGCCAATGCCCTTCCCCTCCAGAGCATCCTCCTGAGCTGCAGACCTCTCCTTCAGGGATTTATGGGCACTGCAGTGTATGCAGCCTCTTGGACCTGGCCATGTGTTTTGGCAGCTGTCTCCACCTTCCTTCCCTCGCTCCCCAGAGGGCAGTGGGAACCCAACGCAGCCCCAGGCTACAGCAGAGCCCGGTGCACAGGGGGTTAAACCACATGGCTTTTCTTTGCGGGTCAGAGCGTCCTCCCTTAAACTGTGATATTTACTGTTTTACTTTCCCTTTCTTTCATCTGAATGGGAGGATTGTACATTTACTCCCTCCCGTCCTTTGTCCCTGGTTTGTTTTGTTTTGAGTTCTAGCGAACCAGTAAAACAGAAAGGCCATGATCGGTTCCTGCTGGGAGCGACTGGCGGTCCCGTCCCTGGGAGACCCTGCTCACGCTGGGCTCGCCTTTCGGTTGTTTCTCTCAAATGGGCTATGATTTATGCAAGGCTTCATTGCTGACTTGCTCTCTGTGGATGCAGCCAAGAGGGGGGGCTTAATTATGACAGGGCTGGACAATAAATGGGGAAAGCCAGACAGGAGTTAGGAATTACAATCCGCCAGTCCCGTCCCCCCCGCCTTTCCTTCCCCCCAAAGCCCCCAGCAACTTTTTAACAATCTCCATCCCTTTTCCGCCATGCCCTTGGCTGGGGAATAGAGCAGACTGAATCATGAGCGACATGCTGAACTCCTCGTCTAATATAAATGTTTTACATTCTTTCCTGTATACTGTGGGCCTTTATCCGGGCAGCCACTGCTGCTGGGACTTCACGTGCATCATTACACACGCTGCCTGGAGTCCTCTGTGGTGCAGGGCTCCTTTTCAAGCCTGGGAACCTGGGAAAAATATGTTCTGCCGTAGCCGTTTTAGTGCAGTGGCCACAGTTCTTGTCTGATTTGATTTAATATTTGTCACCGGTAGTTTTTCTGGTTCTTAAAACCTAAATCTTTTGCTGCTCGTGTTCCCTTTAGTGTTTATCCCATTTTGGCCACTTGAAGAATATCATTACTGGTTGTTTCGTATACTCCCAATAATCTACTGAGATTTATTTTGCCTGGGCGTATCTCTCTCGCCTTGTGTCTCCTTGCAGACACAGCAATGGTAGTTATTTTAGCCCTGAGCAGGCACTATTGGCTGCAAACCCTACAGAGCTACTGTGCTGGAAGTCTGGCCAAGTCCCAGGGTCCCTGCCCTGCCACCTTGCTTTGGTCCCCTTTCTATGACGGTCACGCCACGTGCTGCTCCTCTTGCTGGGTACATGGGGAGTAGTGACTTCTTCTCTTGAGCAGAATCATGGACCAGCACAGACAGGATTTTCCATGGGTTGGAATGAAAACAGGGCCAGAAATTTCAGCTGCAGTCCTCTTCCACCCCAACGTGTATCTCTGTAGTAAGCTACCTACAAGCTTCTGGCAGGTTCTGCACAAGCTGTGACAGCGAACGGCACATCTGTGACAGCGAGAGGGGTATTGGGAGGCACTGGGTATGCTGGGCTGCTGGGCACACTGTGATCAGTGCTCTGGAAATCATCTGTAGAAGACCAGTGGGCTGGCTGGGAAGCACAAGCACTGCATCTCACTTCATTACCCACATTCCTCAGAGGCTTTTCAGGGCGGGAGTGATGCTGCTGTGGACAGCGTATCAGAAGATGAGCCTCCAAGCCTGAGTTTGGCTGTGCAATGCCCCTCAGAAGTGTCTTTCAAACAGGCTCGCTCTGAATGGTAACCACATTTGCTGCAAGAGCAGGGGTCTGTGGGACCCTTCTGCAGGGACTCACCTAAGTAACCCAGAAATATCTTAAAGAGCATCTTCCCAGGAAGAGAGTTCTACAGGTTTTCTGGGAAATGGAAAAGGAAGGAACTGAGTTGTTTTTTCCTTCTTTTAGTATCTTATTTTTGTTTAACAATGCATTTCCTCATTTCATCTCATTGCTTTGACATTTTCTCCTCTGCCTTTACCTTTGCCTTCTCTGTGGCCTTCAGCTACTGGGAAACTTCAGCAACTGGATACAGTTATCAGCAATGTATCTGCATTTGTACCTAATTGAGAGGCTAATTGATTCAGCAGCCTTCAGCAATGCCACCCAGTGGCAACCTGGCATATGCAGATACTGCAAATTCACCTTCTCTCCCTTCACCTCCTGCACTGGGCAACATGCTGCTGAGTCCAGCACTGCTTTGCTCCCACGCCTGTCTCATCCAGGCAACCTGGCCACAGTGACATGCTTGTGCACAGGGACTGCTACAGCTTCAAACACAGCAAGGACCATTTCAGTGCTGATGTCAGAAGGGTCGGTAACATCAGGCCCCTGATGGGATAGCAGATCTTTGCTGGTAGTAGCTGTCTTCCCGTTGTTAGTGGATATTTCCATTATGCTGGTTTCCTGGGGTCTCATCTCTGGTTGAATTGCTAATACAAGCATCTAACTCCAGGCTCCGATGTACCCGCTGAGCTCTTTGCTTTCTCTCATGGGTTTTTTCCAAACACTATTCACCTGGATGTTGCTCCCATGCCAGCGTGACACAGGCTGCTCAAAGCAGAATGTGTGTGGCTGCTCCCTGCAAGAGGCGAAGCCAGCTGAGCATCCGCATGAGAGATGCTTTTGTTGAGCCCGTCAGCATGCCTCATTGAGGAGCTCCTGTCTCCAGTGGTGTTCAAAGGATGGCATTTAATTGCACCACGTGAGGAATGTTAATGCATGAAGTCCCTCAGTGTTTTGGAGTCATCGTCAGAAGCCGTTCCCGCTAAAAGTCATCGGAGAGTGACCCGCATTGTGTTTCATGTCTCTGAATGGGTCTGCTGAGCCTCACACATACAGGAATACCAATGAGACTGGTTATTTCATGCTACAGCTTTAGGTTGTGAGCGTAACTTCATGGAGAGAGAGAGAGAGAAGCCTTTGGTGGTAGGAGGAGTCACACAACATGTGAGCAGGCTGCTCCGTGGGGCTGGATGCTCCTCTGGAGCTGGGTGCTATCACTACACCATCAACGCAGAGATGTAAACAGAACCACAGCAATGCACAGACTGCTGTGAATGGCACATGTGTCAGGCCAGATGGGAACTGAAAAAGCCATGAAGCAGGAGTATGGAGAGGAAACTTTTGCTTCGCTTCTTGTGGTTCCCCTGGAAAGGAGACAGCAGAGTGAAAAGCTTTCCCTTTTCTGAGACCACACTCCAGAAGCTGCCTTCCTAGTGTAGCTATTTTCCCTTTGTTTGTTCATGCTGAATGTTTTCTTGAGTGTGTCATTTGAAAACCTCCTTGAATCTGAAGTAAAAAGGTGAGATGCATTTGAATAGAGGAACTTTACAATTTATTGTGAAGATTTCAAATTGTTCTAAAAAAGAGGAAGAGTAGAGGGATACCACTGGAGAATCCACCTCCTGTCCCTGGCTTGGTCAGCTGCCACCTCCCAGTACCAATGAGACTGTTGCCTAAAATCAGACAAATCAGGGCATGGCTTCATTGACACCACCCATGCCAAGTGTGGGCAGGTTGTGAAGTGTTTCAACAGGAGATGAATCCCTTTAGTTACAGTCTCATGGAAGGAACAAAATATAGGTATTTATCTCCCAGTGGCCCTCGCTGGGACTCAGGACGAGGCCATGAGAACCCTGCAGTAGGAGAGAAAACACCTACCCTGGCAGAGAGGAGGGTCCTTTGCATCTCTAGAGCCAGAAACCCACTGCAGCTGGTAGGGAGGCTGCTGCATTTTAATCCTCAGGAACCTTAGCTTGTCAATGCACCTGTTTCCATCTTCCTAATCAATAGTGCTGTTTGTTTCTTTGTTATCCCAAACGTTGTGAAATCCTGAGCTTAGACTGGTTGGGTTTTTTCCAAGATAGTTTCCGAGTAGTGTGATAGATCTGCTGGCCCCTCTGGCTGTGCCCTCAGACCTTTATTTCCTACTTGCATCCCGACAGCATGACACTGTCCCAGCCAAAATAAGTTTGCATAGGGCTTTGAAGCAGCTCAGATTAACCCCGAGGAAGCCTACTCAGTACAGCAGTTAAAATGATGGCAACTCCCAGGCTCTGAGCAACCCAGGAGCTCCCGCTATCGATGCTCTCAGGGAAGCTGTGCTGACGTTTTGGGGAATGCTCACAAAAAAAAAACACAGTCTGGCCTCAGCCTTCCTACGAAATGTGCTTAACTCATCCCTGATACTGCGCATTGTGGCTCCTGCAGATCCCAACGCGGCCGCTCCAGCTGGTGCCTAAAGCAGAACCAGCTGGGGACTTGGACATTCCCATGGCCAGGAGAGACTCTGTCCACCCTGGTAGCCAGTAGGAATTACTGAGCAGCATACAAGGGATGGTGTGCTGTTTCAACAAGCAAGGTGGACCAAAGGAAGTCTTTATTTTCTCAGCAAATAAAACTGAAAATTAATTGTGCTTCTCTCTTTCCTCAGGGTCTAATGGGTTTCATTGGTCCTGCAGGAGAGACTGGAATAGTGGGAGAAAAGGTAAGATTGCTTGCAATGAATTGGTTGTTGTAACTTTTGCAGGGTGAGGGACATTGGGGTGGGAGGAATCTTGTGGAGATTTAAGTTGTTGTGTCAGTGCAACACCCAGCTGGGAATGCAACACATCCTGGGTGTCTGAGATAGACTTGGACCAGTAAAAAATCACCCCCTTCTCACTTAAGAATTAACAAACACTTGCTCTCCAAGGAGATTCTGTCAAACATGCTCTGAAAATTTACATTTTATTCATTTGTAATCTCCCAGAAAACTTGTATTTAACAGTCAGTTTTTTTCTGGGAATGCAGCACCCATCAACCCTTTGTTCCTGGTCAAGGGAGGAGTCCGAGGAGTTTAGGTTAGAGATTAATTTGTGCAGAGATGTGCTCACAAGCCCATCCTGAGTTGCCAGTGGGGTCACATAGAACCAGGGGCTGAGCCTGTGCTGAACAGAAGGGCTCAAAAAATTCTTAGGTGCAGAGGAAGTGCAAGAGTGAAGCCACCTGCCTATCTGAGCACGGGCTGCTCCAGATATTTCCCTTTTCCTTTGATGAGGACCATCCCACCCGGCTGCCTATGTGGTTGCACTGGACACACTACTAAGAGCTAGTGCCCTCTTGTGTACGGTATGGATACTTGCTTCCTTCAGGAGGAAAAACAGCTTTATTTTCCATAAAAATGTAAATGGACGTTTTTTTGTTTCCTATTAGAGTGTAAAATTTTATACAGAGGTAGCTTCCAAAGACAAATCATCTATGTCATTCACTGTATCTCAGTTGCAGACTGATGGTTTTCATTGGTGGTTTAATTATTCACAGTCCAGTCATAAAGATAGTAAAGAGCATAAAATGATGCATTTCACACATCAGTTCTCTCCCACTTTTATTACCTCAAGCCCTGTCCTCTGGGTAATGATGTCAAAACCCTGTGACAGTTATACTGTGTTCACTGCAAATGCATTTCATTGCCTGTCTGCAGCAGCCTCTGGAAAGCCTGTTGCACTAGATGGTCTCTGGTGGGGCAGAAGTGGGAGCAAGCTCAGCCCAAAGTGTCAAGGTGCACAAGAACTAAAAGGAACAACAAGATATGGGCTGTGTTTTACAGAATGCAAACAGAGGAATAAAGAGTCTGTGATGTGCCCAAGGTGGTTACGCAGAAAATTGGTGCCTGACTGAGCTGTCTCGGTGGCAGCTGCTGCCCTGAATTGAATGAGGAATAAGGGGGTTGCCGTGCGTGAGACGTGGGAAGATCTTTTTTTCCACTCCAGCAAATTCATATCTGGCCCTGTGACATTCATGTCAAAGCCCTGACCACATGAGCTATGCTCATCTTGCAGATGGACTCTGCAACACGATGATGTTACGTTGGTGTCAGGGCTGTCCCTTGAAAATCTGCCCTAGGAGATCCTCAGCACAGCTGTGATTTCTATCAGATGACTTCTCTACCAGGACAGACTTAGGGATGACAGAAATAACTATCATCAAATCAAAACCTCAGCCAGGCCTCCAGTTGGCACAGCATCCTACGGCTTACTATGAGCTAAATGAAGTGGGAAATATGCTTTCATTAGACATAGCTGAGTCAGCAATCTCTGTCCTGAGAGCTGCAAAACTTAAGACTGAAGCCAGTAGAATCCAAAGATTATCAAAGAGAACAATACAGTTAATACGTACTTAATAAAATCCATGCATTCAGGGGGAAAAAAAACCCTCCTTGCATTGGTTTACAAGGGCCAGCTGGTGACAACACAAACTCTGGGGTTTGTTTTTAATAAGCTGCTTAGAGCCCAGCAAATATTTCCCCTTACGCTTTAGCTGTTGGAAGGTAGGTCAGATTTTGGGCGTAAACTACTTGGCAGCATTTGCTACCTCCTCCTTCCTCTTCCCCCAAGCACACAAACGTAACACACCTAATTCCCAGTGCGTTACTGGGGCTGCAGGGGAGAGCACGGGCAGTTGTGGTGGGAGCTGCCACCATGTCTGAAAGGAGCAGTTGACGTCCTGTCACTCAAGCCATGCCTTCGACCTTACGGAGGCTTACACCTTGTCTCCTGTTCTTGGTTAAGCTGTAGGGCCGAGGATGCATGCAGGGGAAGTGAGATGATCTGCTTGTTGGGATAAGTAAGACTTTTGGAGTGATTTTTGGATAGTTTTTTTTTAATGCCAAATGGTGGCTTGTTTTAGAAGGGTTGTATCTTTAGAGGTGGCCATGGGGTAACTGGACCTGAACCCTTCGTAAACGATCCAGGATGTGCCTGGATCGTGGCTGTTTGCACCAGGGTCTCAATATGAGCCACAGCACAGAGAGTACCTCCAAAAAACCTATGGTCTCCTGAAAGCACCAACCATCTATTCCAGGCAGCATCTCTGGCCTTTTCCAACTTGATTCTCTGCTCTCAGCAGGGCCTGGTGACCACAGCTTTTATTTCCATGCCTCTAAAACTGGAAGAACATGTGGAGATTATGATACTGCAGCACAGAGAGGGATATTGTGCCTTGGGTGAGAAGGGCTGGAGATTTCCCAGGCCCCAACCCCAGCACTGTCTGAAATTGAACATGCTTTGGGGTGCATTGCTCATTTCTTGTTCCTCAGTGGATTGATGGCAATAGTAAAGTCACTTTTCTTGGGGCATGGAGGATTGTTTAATTCTTGCTGTAGTCCTTTAACTATCTGAAAGAGAGTGATGACTATTCTGTACCAGTATCTGATGGCATAGACTGCAATTTGTGGATGTTCTACTTGTTCCATTGCTCTGTATCCCTGTTGCTGCCAGCTCAGAGTGTTAGCAGAAGTCCTCACTCTTCACCATGTACCTGTGTCTCTCCTAGGGCGACCGTGGCTCAGTGGGACCCCCAGGCCCTCCAGGAGTCAAGGGGTCGATGGTAAGGAGTAAGTCTGCATTCTCTCGCTCTTGCTGCTGCTTCTCTCTCTGTTCTAGTGAAGGATGCAGCTTCTCCTGGTCTTGCAGTTACATGACAACAGCTGCATATTCATCCTGTCTCTGTGGTGATGGTTATAGTCATTTGACTGGTAGGATATTGAGGTGTAACATCTCCCAGGCAGTTATATTCAGTAATCTCCTCTCCAGAGACAAACTGGATTTTGACACACATTCTGCAGCTCCATCAGCTGAGGACCTGTTGTGTCAAATAGAGGAACCAGGAACTGGAAGGTAGAGCACCTGAAAGGTTGCCTGGTTCTGAGCATCCTAGCTACTGACGGGGTCCAGGAACTGGGATCTGCTGGTCACATCTCACCAAGTTGCCAGGGGCAGCTGGAGAGGCAAGGCTGCTTGGGCTCATGGTGTTTTGCTGTGCTATGTGCACTACCATTTGGAGATCCTCACTTAGGATTTTAACACAGGGGACCTCAGCAAAATCTTATCTTGCTCTGACACCTCCTGTCTACTGTAATGCAAGACCCCAAAACATATTTTCATAATAAGCAGCCCATTTGCTTCTGGGCTGTTCAGAAAATCTAGCTGCTTACATTGCTGTCAAGGTTGGAGCTGGGCTTTTGACAGTCTGGCCTTCTCCATCTGCCCCTGAGCAATTTTACCCTGACAAATAACAGACCTGCCTGACCTTGCAAGCAACCAACAATATCTTTTTTACCGCCTTCCCTCTTGGAGGAAGAAGGGCTGAGCAGAGCCTGGAAATTCACACCAAACATGTTATTCTTATTCCCTTTTAGGGGCATCCTGGGACACCAGGAGGAGTGGGATTTCCTGGAATCCCCGGACCAACAGTAAGTAAAGTCTGTTGTCATCTGTAACACCAGCATCCATATCCTGGGCTTTCATGGGCTGAGCCAAGCAACCGTGACCCCGTGATTTGAGTTTGACGTGAACAAGAGATCCAGGGAAAGGGATGGGGCATGGACAGGAACAGCATGGAAAGAAACGCTAAAGAAGAGTGGTGTTTATTTCAAACACTTGCAGCCCATTTCCCTAATGGAGGATCTAAACCTCACAGTCCAGTCTCAATCTTTTATCAAGGCACAACCTCGCTAGCTCGAGGTGTTATTGCCAGGCCCTGTACTTCTGCTGGGGGTTGTTGGCAGCACAGTGATCACGTTGTGCGATACAGCGGCTGTACTGTGCAGTGGCTGTGCCACATGTTCTCAGAGACCCTCGCTGCAGTGAGAGGAGCAGCAGGGCAGCTGCCCCCAGATGCACCCTCCATCTGGATGGGTTCATCTGGTACATGTGCAGCTGTGGCTGGAGCATGCAATTGGTGTGGAGCAGATTTTAGTGTGGCTTCAGTTTCCCACAGCCATTGCTTAGATGGAGCTCCTACTCTCCCAGTAGCACAGCCGTGTGTTGTTTGCTGGAACCAGCAGAAAGGCAGCTCTGGGCAAGTACAGGGAATGGATTTTACTCAGTGTGTGAATTCCCACAGCATTGTTAATTGGGAGGAAGACCACAGTAGTGAAATGCCTGGGCAGTGCCAAAGGTTTGGCCTCCAGATCAGTGACAGCTCTGCCCACTGTGGGCAGCTCAGGGATGCTCTGGGTCCACCAGCTGCAGCCAACTGCTGCCTGGGGAGAGATTTCACAGTTGCAAGTCAATGGAGATGAGGGAAAGAAAAGATCTGAGGTCAAGCAGCACCTCGAGGTGACCTGTCCTTACCTGAAGAGCAGCAATGTGTCACTGGACAGGCCCTTACAATAAAAGGAGCATAGTGCTGCCCACAGCCCCCAGCAGTAAGCTGCTCTGTGGCCTTTCATGGCAGCACTTGGTAGTCTAGGAGGCAGCTGGATATCTCACGATGCCCCTTTTTTAGCAACTTTCCCAGCATGTTTGATGCTACGTGACTTGTGGGTAGCTGCAGCGTTAGACAGGTCTCCAGCTTTTCATGCCTGTGAGCCCAAGGGAAGACAAGAGTGCATCCTGGGCAGAGGTAGGTTCTGCACTGGCCCTGTGGGAAAGAGCTTCCAGTCCTGAAGCACCACTAACTAGGACCTTTGATTGAGGCTGAGTTTTGTCTTGCTTCACTGGGGCGTGACAACACCAGTGTGAGTTGAGGCATCAGCACTGACTGGAGATGCTGAAACCTCTGCAGAGCTCTGAGAGCTGAGACCATCCCTAGGTCCTACTGCTTCCTTCAGTTCCCTGTTCTCCTGCAGGCAAATAGCGAGTTCATCCAAGCAAAATGTTTCCTTCAAGACTGCATTTTAAAAAGTCATAATTTAATAAGTCAAACTTCCTCACAAAGCCAGTAAATCAAATAATCCCCTAATATCAAATCCCCACTCATTAACTCCAGCTGTTTCTGCCTGGTTCTACACCAAACATTCATTATTTGCTTTTCAAGCCAGACCCGAGGCATGCTGTTGTTGTTTGTCCTAAATTGTTAAAGTCTTTGAGCCTTAGCAGCTCTGATGGCTCATTAATTCAATAGAGGGGGATTGGGAATGGGAAACAAAGGTATAGTCAATGGTAGGAAACCACCTTTAATTTCAGCTCGATGAGGCTTGTGAATTCCTTTTCCCTCTTCTTGCTCACCATCATGGAAGATCTTTTGTGTTAATGCACAGTTCTGAAAAATAATATATACATGTAGGTATATTAAAGGTCACTCATCTTCTTCTAGACAGTTCCTTGAAATTCCCAGTGTGGTATCTAGTGGTTCACTCAACATTTTGCCATCACAACGAATATTTCTGTGCTTGTGTTTTTTACAAGCCATTTGGGATAGGCTGAGGCTTCCAGGAGGATATTCCAAATACCAACAAAGAATTTCATTTCAGTATGTGTTTATCATAAAAATCTCTATAAAACAGGCAGCTGACACATCTACTGCTTGTCTGTGCCAGTTGCTACTGACCTCACTAGCAAAAACGAGCTTTACTGTGATTGCAAATATAGTTACAGTCAACTAACTTTTCCATCTTCAGTGAGAACAGCTAAGCATCTGTATTCTGAACTTACATGCCATGCAGAAAGATACCTCCATTCCAAAAGCAGAATCTTTATTGGTGGCAGTGGTACAAGCAGTAGGAAGATCAGAATCCAATTTTGTTCTGATCCTTGGTGGAGTTTGCAGGGTTGACAGTTGGTAAAAGCTATTAATATATAAATAGCAAAGCTTGATGTGGAATGTTTGGGAGAGTAAGACTGGAATGTGTCATTTTGAGGTTTTCTTTTTGACAGCAGAAAGGCACTAACTTCAAATATGTGTTTTAAAGCTATAATGCAGAAAGAAGTCCTGTTAATTGAAAGCATCCTTTGCTTTTTGAAACTGATAAATATTCTAACAGGAAAAAAAATACCAAACCCGTTTAACTTTCCTCTGCATTTTCTGTATGCACATTAACAAATTGAGTGTGTACCAACCCAGGTTAAATGAAAACCTGAAGCTTTTCTGTACGTGTCAGAACAGGATCATCCACAACACCACAGTCCAGATGAAATCAGCATCTATCCCCCAGGATGAATATTTATGCAGCACTAACAGGGCAACAGTTACTGGGAGATAAAACCAGTATTTGGCTGAAATGGTCAAACTTGGATACCTAGGATGAGGTGTCTGATTTTGTATTTGGACAACTGAAAAACAGATCCTGGTTATTATTATTTTTGTACAGATACTGAGCAACAGCTGCTTTTAATAGCTTCGGAGGGAATTCTGGATGTTCGACTTCTCTTCAAATCACACCACTGACACAGACAACAGGCTGCAGATATTTAAGCATAGAAACCTCAGCCAGGATCCTTGGCCTAAATGTTCATAATCCAAAGACAATCAGTGAGTTAAAAAAAAAAAAAAAAGACTATTTATAGACGAGTAAATATGGTCATGTCTTTGGCAAGAGTTTAATGAACCAACCTGCTGGTAAAATGTCTGCATCTGAGGCCCCTGCAGATCACAAAGGGATGTGGGGTCTTACCAACAGCTGTTGCCTTCCTCCTCCTCCATCTTCATTTTGTTTTCATTTTCCCCTTCCAGGGTCCAGCAGGAGTCCGTGGTGCGCCAGGGATAAGAGGGATGAAAGGCCGCAGGGTAAGCACTTTCCACAAGCTTTTATCCCTCTTCTCTTTTCTTTTTATTACTCTTCCAACTATTCCATTGGGATAGTAATCTGGTGGATTAGTTTGGGGCTGTGGAGATGAGCAGCAGTTGAGGTGGCACCTCCACAGCCATGTTTCTGCTGTGTATAAAGACCATGGTCATTGAAGCAAGTCTTACTGGGGGTGTGAATTCAAATAGAGGTGCATGGGCAGAGGGGTGGCCCAGTGTAGCTTCAAAGTGGTCCAGCTTGTCTTTCCCAACTACCTGCAATGTCAAAACAGCTTTGATGGACCCTTCTGGGGAGGGTGGTGAAGATTCAGACCTATCTGGTCTGGGGAGAAGGGTAGAAGGATGGTAGAAGGCCAGAAAAGGTGCTTTTGCTGCCAAGAGACAGAGCAGCTGAGTTGTGAAGCATCATGATTTAATGAGAGGCAGATAAAGCAGGAAATGTTACGCCATGAAATAGAGTCACGAGACAAGGAAGGCAGAAGCAGAGCTGAGAAGCAGCTGAACATCCTACTCTTCCCGTGTCTTCCCTTTCAGCCTCATAGGGTTAGTAACTTCTGGCAGCATTCTGTAGGCTTGTGAGAAAAGTGTGTTCTGCATTGTCAGTAGATCAAATTATAAGCATACCTCATGTCTTTCTATGGGTGTTTCCAGCCCATAACACAAGGCCTTGATTTTCTCTATACACATCTGACCACTACTGTGCTGTAAAGCCCGTGTGAATCCTCGCTCTGCCTGGGATGAGCAGCCCCCGAGCCCAGTGCTGGGTAATGGTGCTAACTGGCATCACTGACAGCCCTGCAAGTACATGTTACACTGGGTAAATATTTCACAAGCATTCTGTGTCAGTTCATGTGTGGTTCTTCCCGCTCTGTTTGGGTGACAGCCGACAGCAGAACGACCTCTAGACCTGCCAAAGCTGCTTGTTTTCCTGCCTGTGACATCCAAACCATGTCCCACTGTGCTCCTCAATCTCTCTTCTTCAGCGGTGACACTTATTACAGGAGCATCCCTGCTTGGGGTTGTTTTCCCTTGTCCAGCTGCTTTACAAAGTATTAATAGCAAGTGCACATGGGTTCTGCTGAAGGCCCCAACAACAACATATTTTGCATTTCCCCCTCCTATCTGTTTCCATGTTTCATTTCCAAAGACGTAGGCTGGAGTAAAGTATACCTATTACCCATCCCCAGTCTCTTCTACTGCAACTCCTGCCTGGGGAATTCGGGGCAGCCAAGGATCATGTGTTTCCCTCTACCAGAGATAAAACTCTTTTCAAATAGCTGAGACCAGCAAAAGGAAATGGAATAACCAACCAGAAAGCTTTATAACCACAGAGTTACATACCCTGGAACTGCTTTAGGTTTTAAAAGCAGAGCTAGAAAGATACCAGAAACATCCAAACCTGGCAGATGCATATCAGGGTTCAGCATTTAACTTGTGGCTGGAAAAAAACAGCTTCTTTGCCTCTGTTCTCCTTGGTGGGAAGGCCCATGGATCTCATTCCCCAGCTACACTCTTGGAGGGTCCCCTGGGGAACAAGGTTTCTCTGTGCAACATAGCTGCAATTAATTGAGCTGTCCAGGACATCCATGATCACGACGGATGAGAAACTGGAGACATTCTCTCACGGGAGGCTGTGAGTGACAATGAATGGTATCTCAAGGTTAAAACTACAGCACGTTGCTGAATGGGAAACGCCTTCTGAATGAATCCCGTCTGCCCACTGTGCTGGCTCTCGGAGAGGTGAGTCCTCCGAGGAGATCAGACATTTCTGCCAGTGCCTTTAATGTATGCAGGGATGGAGAAGTCATCCCAGCACTGCCTCTTCCCAGCTGCCAGCCAGGGATGCCAGCCCCACCCCCTGGCACGGAGCCTCTCCTTCTGACAGGCAGCCGCACGCAGCTGCGGTGTTTGGTCTTGGGCTGTGTGAGATTCGCTGGCGTAAATCTGCCTCAGCTTCTTACATCTGTGTTGGCCTAAAGGCTTCACACCACAGGGGAAGTACAGCTGACCAGGCTGCTTTCAGCTTCACTTATAACTGTCAGGAATGACAATAGGGATATTTATTATCACACAAGATAAAACCAAGAGCAAAGCTGGATTCAGCTCCTAAGAAAGGAGACTGGCTGTCACAGCACAGACCTGCCTTTGGGTCTAGCTAGATGCAGAGAGATGGTGCCAAACCCTCGGGAGAAATTCTACAGGGCACCAACAACCACCAGCACTGTCCATCCCCAAAATGATGTACCATGTGGTAGAGACACTCAGACTCATAGCCTTGGGTTGTGTTTCCTCTCCAGACGCTGAGTCTGGCTGACCCGGTGTCAGTCACTCCCCTCAGCTGAGGCCCACACTTCAAAGTGCATCCCAGCCCTGAAAACCAGAAATGCAGCAGTGGTTCTATCCCCAGCTGGCTGCAGAGCCTGCAAAAAGTCATGCCAGGAAGTGCAGAATGTGGAGGTAGAACAAGGGCAATGCCCAGGGAAGAGGGTGCATTAAGGTCTCAATCTTGCCCTAAGGGCACTGGTATCAGTGAGAGGCAAGCCTCTGTCAGTGGGCACCGAGTGTCGGGATCTGTTGCTGGTGCCTTGTGCTGATCCTGTCCTCAACACCCACTGCTGGATTGTGGCATGGTAGAGATCTTGTAACAGTGAGATAATTGGTCTAGAGTTTGTGAGACAGACAGACATCTTTTCTAAGATCCCCAGCAGAGAGGAGGAACTTGAACTTTGCTCTGAAATCCTACAGATTTCAGAGAATATGATGTGGGAAAGTCAGTATTGTAAGGACCAGCAGATCTCCAGCCTGGAGGATTTCTGGTTTGTGTATCTCTCTCTCACGTTTTCCTTCCCTTCATACTCTCAGAAGATATTCCAGGCACATAGTGTTCTTTGTTTGCTTAGTCTGTCCTCCTATTCCGGCTCTTGGTTTTCTCAGGATGGGGAAATGATCCCCCAATTGTAATTTCAGACATTACCCTCTGTCTATCCTAGCTTACAAAAGGGATGTAATTCAACTCAGAGTGGAAACATGAATGCAGCCTCTGCCAGATGTTTGTGGATTCCATGAGTTCTGTTTGTGGATACTTCATTAAAATAATTTTGCTTTTGAAGGAAACGTAAATAGCAAATGTGGTTTCGATTGTAAAGAACAATGGAGACTTTTTGGGGTCTGTATTGATGTTGTGATAGCTTTTGTATTGTCAAGATATAAGTACAAATTTTAAAAAGAAAATTACTTTGAAATTGTAACCTTCTCCTTAGTCTTGACAGGGCTATTGTTCCTTCCCAAGTCTTTCTGCAGCCCATCAAGCTGACACTGAGCAATCTTCCACAAACATGATTTACTGTCTCCTTTTCCCTAAGGACAAGAAAAATGGACCTGTGAGCCCAGGCTTATTTCTCTTGATCTGTACTCAGTGTAGCACTTAGACATGTGCTTAACAGTCAGCTAGTGACAGCTATGCACATGTTTAAACCTAATGATTTAACCAAATCAAGGTTTAAATTTGGAGGCAGCTGATTCAGCAAGTCCCTCACCCTATATCCCTTAAATTCAGAAGTACATTTCTGTTAATCAGCTCCTCACAGCAGGAAAATATGTGGTCTCCAGCATCCTCTGCTGAGGACAGCGATACCAAAAAGCCCAGGTATCAACTGAGAATCTCTGCAAAAGGTTAAACACCAATGGCAGCCGTGGCTTTGCAACTCAGATCACAAAGCTGCCCCCGAAATCCTGCTGTAAAGACTTTGCTTCGTTCTTCTGTCCAAAGTGTTTGTCAATATTGCTGGAATTTTACCCTGTCACTGGAGAGGATACTGGGAACTTGCTCAAGTGACTCAGAGGAGTTTTTCAAATCCCAAAGCATCTTTCTTTTTTCTACCGTGCCATTCATTCAGCAGGTTCCTGCACAAACCATAGTCCAGGTGAAGCCTGGAAGGAGGAGATAAGATGTGCATACCTCCACTCCCAGCATCGCCCCTCCAGGCGGGAGGGGACCGGTCTGTGTGGGCCACCCAGACCCAATGCTTCACAGCATGGCTGCCTGCAGGGATTTGTAAATGCCTGGGATTTGTAAAGTGGGGTTATCTAAGCAAACCTGAAAACTGCTGCTTTTTCCACACTCAGTTGAAAAGCTGCTCATGGAGAAAAAATAGAGATATATTGTTTTGCTCTCAGGGATCTTTCTAGTTGGCTGAAAAAGCATTAGAAGTGTTGAAGGAAAAGTTAGCTACAGATCTATATCCAGTGATGTGTCCCTTCAGCTTCAGTCAAGGCATCTGCTTGCTTTTCGTTTGGCCAGAGCGTGACAGTGAATTATCAATCTTTGGATGAAGGAGTAAGGAAGAAGCTTCAGATCTCTGGAAAGGAACTACTGACTCCTTGTTCATGCTGCTGCTTCTGCTACTCAGAGGCTGGTTACTGTCTCTCTTTGAGCTCTGGGTGTCTGTTCAAACAGAGGAAAACACAGCACTGCTTTATGGAAACACGTTGAGTATTCAGTCACCTCACAGGCACCACCAATAACCCTGCACTGCAAAACCTGGAGCTGAATTCCCCTGTGTTTGTGAGCTGACACTGTTCATATCTAGCCAACATCATTGCACTTTGTTTAGTCTGGGGTTGCTGATAGTGCTGCTCAGTGTCTCACATCTCTGAGGGCAATGCTGTCTTGGCCTGTGTACCCACTGACCTTGTGGCACTGGGATGCGCTTTGCTGCCATTGCTGGAGTCTACAGTAAAAGCAGCCCGTGATTACCCAGAGTAGAACATGTCTGCAGGTGATATTCACAAGGACTCTACGCTGACTTTCTGCTACAGAGCTCCAAGGGGACCTACTCGGGAATTACAGTGAAAAATGCCCATGTAAGATACTGAAACTAGGATTTAAAAGCTGCCGGGCTCTGCCCAGCCCTGAGTGTCTCGCTGCCTGCTGAGACCCAGGGCCTCAGTGCACCCATGACCTACTGCACCTGCAGCACTGGCATTCAGGTGCCAGGTCACAAAGCTGTGATGTCCTGCACAGTTGCAGTGTGGCTCCTCTTGCCTGACCACACAACCAAAAGGGGAAACTCATCTGTTGAGGTAGCAATGGGTGATTACACTTGATCTCGAGGTTCATGTGCTGCAGTGGGAAAGAAGCATCCTGTGCTGGGACTCCCTGTGTGACTTTGGCTGAGCTGCTCTGAGATGGACGTGGCAATGCCTTTGAGCTGCATATTCATGTCCAATTGGTTTGGGTGAAACAGTTGAGCAGGTCCTCAGATGCTCCATCAGCCACGAACCTGTATCTCTCTGTGCCTTGGCTGCCACGTGCAAAGGAGCAGACAGATCTTGATTTAACTCTCCCTTTTATCCTGTTTACATTGCAAAGCTGCTTGGAGCTTGCCCTGTTTGTAGAGCCCTGGCCCAATGGGACTTCTCCTGAGCTGTGTACTGCCATATAAATACTAACACAGGCTAAAGAAAAGCTTCCTTCTCTGTTTCATGGACTCCTGGAGGTGCTAACACCGATGATAAAGCCATGCCTTTCACTGCACCCTCCTTACCCCCTTCTTAGGACATCTCGTGCTGCATATGCCCTTGGTTCTCCAAGACAGCTCTCTACATGCTCACCCTGCTCCCTCTGCCCAGCTCAGGGTAGGCATGCCTGGCTGCTCAGTTAGTTTTGAAGCTCTGAGGGTCCAAGTGAAGTCCAGGGAGCTATGCTCAGCCCTGCCTGCAAGGCCAAGTCTGCAGGGGGAAGGCACCGTGCTGTGCCTTGCAGCATTTGGCATGGGATGCTCCCTGGAGAGCTGCCAGGACCTCACTCACTCATCTCTAACCAGCGTTGTCAGTAAAAGAGAATTTTAAAGATTTAACTAATTGACTAAATGTAGCCTTTCCTGTCAGGACAAATTAGGGGAAGCCTTTATCCTGGGTTTCAGCCCAGGAGGCTAGGGAAGATGAAGCTTGCCACATGCACTTGCAAATGCAGGGTCACCTTCTCCTTCTTTAGGTCAGATGCCGATGAGATGTGTTGTGATGGGATTAGGCAGGTGGTTGCTGTGAAGTGAGATTGCCCTGGCAGATCCTGCAATGCTGGTGACAGGGCTCTGCTGGAAGAAATGAGGATACCGTAAACACTTCCCCAACCAGCCCTGCCTGGCTGGACTGCTGAGAACTACGGCCATTGCTGCTCATGCTGCAGCACTGAGTGAGGGCTGAGGGCACCCAACAGCCACTACCCAGCTCAGAGCATCCCAGCAGTGGCAAAGCAACTGGAGAGAACAGAACAGGATACAGAAGATAAGTCTGGAGGGGCCAGATGCATCTTACTTTCCTTCCCCAGAATTTCCCTTCCTTACCTGGAATGGAAACCTCTAGCCTTGGTTATCACGGTTGTTTCCATGTCCCAGTTGCCTCTTATCCTGGCTTCCTCCTTCTGCAACACCACAGCTGAGGAGTTGAATCCTTCCCCTCTGCACGTCCTTCCCCTTCTTCACAAGCAGGTCACCCCATCATCTCTGAACGGCTGCTCAAAGATGAAGGGAGAAGTTTGTTTTCCAGGGAGGATGAGAACTTGGGTGGCAAGGTGCTTTCCCAGGGTGCCAGTGCCATACATGTGCTGACACCACTCTTCTCTTTGGGCAGCACAGTATTTTTCTGGGTGTCCCAGTCACCCCAGGCAGCTCCCCAGATGCCTCCAAGACCTGCTCTTCCACTACTTCAAGCTACAGCACTGTCTGACTTGAGCTGTCAGTAGCCCTGTTTTAAATGACCTTCTGGTTTCTGTCATTGTGCTTTGAGGTTTATAGGGATGGGGATTAATGAAACTTTTGGTCTTTACTGCTCTCTGATCTAGTGGCCAGCCTGAGGTGGGTCACTTGGGCTCTAGGGCTGGTAAGAGCTGCCATTCCCTTAGCGCAGCAAAATGCCAGCCTGTGAAACACCCCATTTGGTTGGGGTGTTCCCATCTGGTACACAGTCCTTCTCTGTCCATCTGTCCTGGAGACCAGGCTGAGCATTCTTTAGAGCTGTGTCTTACTGGCATGCAACAGAGGCTTTTGGTTCTTTAATCTCTGGTACGCTCAGCGGCACAGGGTTTCGCCAAGCGCAGTAGAAGTTTTTGCATTATTTTATATTGACAATGTTTGTCTGCTGTAATAATTTGGCCAAGTTTCCTATACATCTTCTGCTGTTACACTGCCTTTCTTTGTGAGTCTCTTTGCCTGTCACACTGGAGTTGCTTTTCTAGCGCATTGGCTCCCTGGCCCCGTTATTACTTTTGGCACTCGCTTTGCATCCCGATTAAGCACATTGGCTCCTGTTTTCCCTATTTCCGTGTTGGCCTCCTCTCAGGATTCCTCTGACCGCCGCATTCTAGCGCAGCTCTGTGTTTTTATTTATTATTTATATTGCAGTAGCACCTAAGAGTTCCAACTGAGCTGGTGGCCCAGTGATGAACATGATGTGCATTAATGGATATGCCCTTTTTATAGCGTTTTATTTTCCCTGTCCATGGCTCTGTTTAGCCTCTGATGGGCGCTCTGGTTTCTGGAGTTCCAATGGTGCAGAGACTGGGTGTCCAGCCCCTCTGAAATTAGCTTGAAAGCCTCTTCCTAGAGTTCTCCTTGCTTAGAACCCTCTGGAAGCACAAGGACATGCCTTCCTCAAGGATGGCCAAACGGATCTTAGCTAATCACATCCAGGATCACACTCTGGCTGGACTCTCGTACATGCCGTGGGTGTTCGCAGCAGCTCGTGTCCCGTACACCTCCCGAGGTCCTCGCGCCTGCTGCGCGCACACCGGGAGCAGATGCTGGGCATAGGACCAGACACGCCAAAGCAGGCACTGGGGCAGCTCTCCTCCCAGCATGCATATGCATGAGCACCTGCCTGATCCTCAGCAGCAGCCAGCTCTTTAAATAGCAGGTAGCTGGAGCTGGAGGCTTGGAGTTCAGCTGCCAGCAAATACACCCTGGTTCTCTGGGAGCAGTTTGGGGCCCAGGACAGTTGGGAAGGTATTATTTGGGGAGGCTTGTGTGCTTCTGTCTCTTTTGTAGCTTTACTGCCCTGACTGTGACAATGAGACGACGTGGTACGCCCAGAGTTACAGGCAGGGGCAGTTGGAAAGGTGAGGTTTCTAGGAAGGAAGAGGTTTGCTCTCAGTAAGGCCAGAATTGCAAGTTTGTGCATTGCAAAAGTGCTGTCACGTAACCATTGGCTGAAATTAAGGCTGTTCCTGGCCTGCTTTTCTCCACTGGCTTTGTTTTGTGGTTGGTAGTTGGTTTAAAAAGGAATAACAATTACCTTGGTGCTGTGTGCTGGTAACAGTGAGAAACGAAGCAAAAAAACACAGAAAGGCTCCTTCGCGTTCTGGGTTCCAAGCTGCTGTGTTCAGCTCAACCAGGTATAGGCTGGCTTAGCCAGAACTGATCTCATGGACTTTCCTGGTGGCTAAAGCAGGGTGACTGCTGTATTTTCCAGTGACACATATGCTCTGTGTTCTTATTTTTGCTTCTCTTTTGTCTTTTTCCAGGGTGCCAGAGGGCCTGATGGACCAGTAGGCGAGCCAGGGTCACGAGGTGTCAAGGTGAGTGCCAGTGGGTGGCCAGGTTGGCCAAGGCTGCTCTGAGCTGTCTTGTGAAAAGCTCTGGGCAGGATCAAGGTCACATCCTCCTGCAGGAACAGGGGACATTCAACCGCTCCAGGAGGATCAACCAGCAGGGATTAATCTTTTGTGTAACTACAGTAAAATCTGCCCAACATGAACATCAGGGCCTTTGTTGCTGTGGTCTGAGACCTTGAATACAGATGCAGTCCACAAACACAAAAGAACCTCTGCTAAATAAAGTCCCTCACAGGAATGTGAGTCGCTGTATCTGGCTGATGCATCTGAACATAGCACTAAAATCAGAGCAATTTAACATGACTGGTAAAACATAACCTAAGGGAATATGAATTTGTTCTGATGTACTTCAGGTTAATTAGATCAGGACGGGAAAAGACACAGGGGAAGAGGCATATGGGAGAGTTTTCAGCAGCCTGATGTAAAAGTATCGTGGCAGAGCTGGACCTTGTGCTACTGCTGAACTTCACAGCCAGCATCCCCTACACGGCACACATGGCCCTCTGAATGCAGCTGGGACAGGGAATCTCCCTTGTTCCCTGCCCTGTCAGGCAGGGCTGTGCTGAGTCTCCTGAGAATCCCAGCTTCCTCCAAAGCAGAGTTTGCTCCCGAAACGTTAGGTCAAGCAGCCTGCTGCCCATACTCCCTGCTCACTGGGATGTTCCTCAGGGCAGGGTGCTGGGCATTTGGGCTCTCAAAAGCTGCAGGAAACTAGAGGGGATATTTGATGCATGAAAATGCAAGAGCGGATGGTTTGGGGCAGAAGAGCATCACCAATAGTTTGTGCTCCTCCCAATGTGTCTTTGCCTTTTTGCTTTGCAGGGCCGACCAGGGGAGCCAGGCAAGCTGGGGCCAGATGGGCTGCAGGTATGTCCCCTGTGAGAGCCAATGCCTGCCAAACCTGGCGTGGTGTCCATCCCCCCAGGGCACCCACACGGACACAGCACCCAGGGAGCCGCAGGTGCCTCAGCACACGGCCTGCTGCTAACTGCTGTAACTCTGTGTTCACAGGGGAAGATGGGGGAGACTGGGGAGACAGGAGCACGTGGCTTCCCAGTAAGTGTCCATCCCTTCTGCTTCCTTTCATAACCTTGGTTTCACTCCAGTTTGTAAGTTTTGAGTCCTGGTGCAGGAGGAAGAATATGGACAGTGGGGGGCCACGGGGCCACCTCTCCACTCCTTTCACTGGAGCATTTTTGAGATGCACATTGCTGCCGAGAGGCAGGAAGGGTTGCTATGGGGTTGGAGATGACCTTGGTGTTTTAATTTTTCTAGGGTATCCAAGGACCTTCTGGACCTCCAGGAGCAAAAGGGGCCCCAGGCGACCCGGCAAGTATCTTAGCACGCTTTCTTTATCTGTCTTTCCTTGCACACTCAGACAGTCAATTTCTTTCCTCTGTCTGTCTTTTCCCCACCACTTATTCCCATTCCCATCTTCTCTGTCCTTGCCAACTCCAGTGTGGTCAGAGACGTGAAAGACTTGGCTAGAGTCCTAGGAGACATGAGGAAAGACAAGGTCAGACCCCTGGAAAGCAAAAGGGGGCTGTGGGTCAACCAGAGAGAGTGTAGGATACAGCCTGGGCTGGATTTCAGAAGGGAAGGGAAAAAAAGAATGGCAGGGTTGGGTCTGGGACAGGGTCAGATGTAACAGGAGTTGACTGGGCTGGTAGGCAGAGCAGAAGGGGAACCAGAAGGGAGGCTCATGGTGTCAGAACTGAGTCCACAACTTTGTGGGAGGCACTGGGAGGTGAAAGGTGAAGACACAATCCTCAAGGAGGTCCAACGGGACCAGCGAAGCAGGAAGAGGGGACATCTCCTGCTCTCTGTGTCTCTGGGGACTGACCTGGACTGTGACGGGAGAGGGTAAACCAGGCATTTTTAGGTTGCGAACTGTAGTTGTTTTAGGATGTGAGCCAGAAAGATGAAGGGCCCTCTTGAGCTGTTTCCCTGTTAAGGTGCCCCAGCACACCCATTGCTGGTCTCTCCATGCCACTGGCCATCTCCTGCTTCCTTGTGATGTGGGAGGGAACTGGTGTTTTATCTCATAGACCATGAAAATGATGGCCCTTCAGAAATGAAAACAGCTGTATAAAAAGAACCTTGTGTCTCTGTTTTTCAGGGTCCACAAGGACCACAGGGGCCACCTGGGCCTTTGGGAGAAATCGGGCATAAGGTAGGTCTGATCTGTCCTCCTGTCTGTCTTCCCTTTGCGCCACGAGCAACAGGACTGAGGGAGCAGTAAATATGCAGAGGCACATCCTTCCACGTGTGGGTACACCAGCAGGAAGGATTCCCCTCAAGTCTGAAAGTCAGCTTCCAAAACAAACACTGAAAGTCAGAAATTCAAGCATCTTTTTCATGATAGGCCGTAGACCCCCCGTTGGTACCTGTGCAGACCCATCTTCACAACAAGAAAAACTTCTTAAAGCCGACCATGCTGACAAACAAGTCCCAGTCCCGGCTCTATGACTACACCAGGGACCACCTTTCTGCACCAGGGTGCAGAGTCAGAGACCAAATCCAACAACATTTCCAACCAAAAACTGGTCTTTCCTTTGCAACTCGCCAGTGCCGTTGCTGCCGAGGCGCAGTTTTGTCAGCCCTCTTGGATTGCTACGGCAGCCCCATCACCAGCTGCTGCAGCCCGTGGAGGAAGCTCAGAGAAATGCCTTTGCTGCTGACGGTGCTTTGGGGCGGCCGTTGCCATGAAGCAGTGGCACAAACACACCATAACCAAAGCAGCAGCAGCTGCCAAACAATGCCCCGGTGGGAGAGCAGGAGATGCCTCCATGGTTTCCCCCTAACTCATCTGCAGTCCTGGCTTCATTTCACTCCCCTTGAAGTGTTATAGTCTTGGCTGTTTCACATGTGCCAGTTCCTTGGGTAGCTCCTTTCCATAGGTCCTGAGCAGTAATATAGACATGATGTTTCACTCTGTTGTGAAAACAGCAGCAAAGGTGGCTTTTGATGCAGTCTACTGCAAAGTGTATGAGTCACGAAAGTTTCCATTCTCGTGGCCACTGGATGGGATGGAGCGAGCTCTTAGTGTGGTAAACCACACTGGGGAGCTGGAAAACTGCTACTGAGCCACTCTGGATGTTGCCAACCACGAAAGTACAGAGCTTCATTCAAATCTGTACCTCTTCCAGGAGCATTTCCCTGCACTGGCACCTCTGGAGAAACCAAAGCAGGATTTTTGCTTTCATTGGAGCTTGAATTTTCTCATTGCGTGACTTGCCCATTTGTTCATAAACCCAACACATCCCCTGCTCCCTCCTCTGCTTGAAACCATTTCAGCAAGCCAGGAGCTGGCTTTATTCCCTGGGCAGCACAGTGCTCCCTGCACTATGTGCTCTTTTTTCCTTTATTCCCAACTGTAAAGAGAAGGGAGATTGTTGTGCTAGAAAGCAAATAACATGAGTAAATAAACACTCAAATCCTTTAAAGACAAGCTTCGTTGTCCCATCCTTGAGCTTGTTTTACAGATTCTTATTCCCCACGCTGTCCAGAGATAGTAGCAAATGTACAAAGGTTAAAGCTCTCAAGTGATCTCGTACTAAAGATAGCAATTGAAGGTGACCCCTCTACCAGAAGGCTGCTCGTGGCAGCTGGACGCTGAATGAGAACAGTTTTCAAGGTCGTTCTCTCATCTGACATTTTTCTATCTTATTTTCTGTAGTCTTCCAGTACCTCACTCATTTTTAGCTCTCCAAGGGATGCCAAGCCCCTCTACTGGGGTCCACGCTCAGACAGACAGGGACCCGTGATCTCATCTGCCACATTCTTCAGCTGGTACAACCTGGCAACAGCCCTGGGCTGTGGATTTCTGGGCCGAGCCCAGTCGTTGGCATTAGGGTGTTTGCTGGCCCATTGCAGCCAGAGAAAGTGGGTGATGGATGTCAAGGTTAATGTGGCCAAAGTCTGTGCTGAAAGGTTTGGTGTAACCTTGCTGTTCTTGGCTGCCTTGGGCTGTCCTGAACCTGGCAGCTCTGTTGCAGCCCTGCCTCTCTGGGAGCATGGGGCCAATGGTTTAGCTTGAAGCTGGGTGATGTGGTGGAAAGGCAGGGCAGTCCCATGGGCCTGCAAACCCTGGGGCTGCATTAATGCTTCACCTGGACCCAAACGAGACCAGTGACACTGAGAATGTGCTGGCACCAGGGGTGATGGAGAGGAAGGAGAGTTTCAGGGAGGAAGAGCACAGCAGAGTGTTTTTGTTACCCACTGTATCAGTCAACCTGTTGGACCCTTGTGAAGGGCTTTCATGTCTAAGTCTGGACCTTTTATCTTCTTTCCCAGCTAGTCCTGGTACTGCTCCCTGGCATGGTTACTAGCCTTAGAAAGAGGAGGGGTTGGAGGGAGCTAGAGAGAGCTGCTTGGCAGAGGAGGCTGCGGGGCCACTGTAGGGCTGGAGAGAGGGGAGGCATGAGAGTCAGGCAGAGCCCTCCCAGGAACCAGGCACAAGGGGGTACTGAGCCTCTTTGATGCTGCATACCCTGAGCCAGCTCCGGGGAGGTAATTACATCACAACCAGGGCTCTGCTGACCCAGGAGGGCTCTGCTAAAGGAATTATGTCTTTGATCTTGCTTTCTGCTTGGTTACAATGGGTTTTTTTCTTTTTTATTTTTTTTTCTCTCTTCCCAGGGACCGCCTGGCTCAATAGGACAACCTGGCCTTGCAGGTGAACCTGGCATGAAGGTAAGAAAAACCCTTAGTGACATTCCTCTGTCTGGCCAGGGCAATAACTGCAACTTCTGTTCCCACAGGACTGGGTAATACTGCAGACAAAGACTATTCAACAAAAGATAAAGTTTAAAAAATAAAATCAGGTTAAGTTTAAACCCTTGGTTACAAATCCTGAGCGCTGTGCCAAGGAGAGTTTGGTGGTGCTGGGGAGAAGCACTGTCCAAGGGATTTTGTTCCTCAAGGGCCTTGGAAATGAAGCTTGCCTTCTTTGTAGATCCAAAATCTTGCTAGAGAGGGGACTCTTTGAGACCCAGAGATCAGGCAGCTTCTAATTTGAAACAAGAAGAGTCTTTGGAAGGTCCCAGACTTAAAATATTCTCAGGCAAGGTCCTTCCACAGTTTCCAAGCCTCAGCTCTGTGGGAACTGAGCTCCTCTGATGGTTATGGGGGAAGGGTACCCTGCTCCAAAGCCATGAATGCACCTTCTTGTCCACATGGAAAGGACTATAATAACCATCACTTTGTTTGAATAAGATCCCTGCAATGAGCAGCTCAGAGGGGGTTTTATTTTATCCTAACTCCCTTTCTACTTGGTTTGAAGGTTTGCTCCTGTGTGCAGAGCTTTTGAACAGACTCTGTGTGGGGATTAAATGCAGTTTCCTCCTTGGTGTTCCTCACTCCCCACCCCCAGCCCCATCCTTTGCCATGTTTTCCTTGGCAAATCTTCTGACACTTCACTGGAGCTACCATGTCTTTGGCATCCTGATACTGCATGAGTGTTTCAGCTCCTCTGCTCCTGGCTGCCCTTGTCAGGAACAAGACACGATGGTTTGCACAAATGCCCCTTTACCCACTGCCATTGCAACATGTCCTTGCTGAGGAGTCAGGCAGTGAGAGTCCCATGCCACTCCTCCTCAGCTGGGAGGCACTGGGACAGGCTGGGGTTGCTCTGGGAAGCCATCACTCGCAGACCAGTTTGCTGCAGGACAAGTTTGTGGATAGGTCAGACCCTTTTCCCTTTATGCCTCTGCATTTCCATCCTTGCAAAGCAGTTGGCTTGGATGGACACATATGGGTGTAGCTGCTCTATGGCCATTGTACCCACAGTGCTAAATTACAACCTCATAGCCTGTCACCAAGACCCATTTGTTTGCCAGCTCCAACTCATCTTGATGCCCTCAGAGCTTCATGATGCTCTCCACCCTCGTCAGTCATGCTGAGGCTCGAAGAGCTGTCAGCTTTCTTCTCCCTTGCTCCAGTTGCATCTGCTCCACGGCCACATTGCACCCAGCATTGCTGCTTTTCTCTCAAGGGCTCTGCTGAGGGAATGTTTGGATCTGCAGCTAAGGCAGTACAAACTGCCCCTCGACCTCTGGTCTGTTGAGCATCATTTAAAGATTGTACTAATACTTAAAGGGTGGCTACAAAGAAGATGGAGACTGAGGAATCACATGGAAAAGATGAGGGGTAATGGCTACAAGTTATTCCTGAAGAGATTCAGATTAGAGACAAGAGAAAAGTTTTCACAGCTAGGACAGTCAGCATTGGAATTATCTGTCCAGGGAAGTGGTGAAGTCCCCAGCATGGGCACTTAAGATTCATCTGACAGGGTGCTGGGCTGTCTTGTCTAGGCTGTGCTTTTACCAAGAAAGGCTGGACCAGATTTGAGTTGCCTTCCAACCTGGTATTGATGATGATTGCAACAGACCCTGCGAGGTGTGTGCTGGCCCTATGTGAGCAGAGGCACTGGTGATGCCAACCTGTCCTCTGGACACCCTTGCAAACTGAAGCGAAGGTGTTTGTGTGGGAGAAGAAAAAGTCAAAAGGAGGGGTGAAATGGGAAGTGCTTCGTGTTTACCTGCCCTGAGTAAACAGCTTGTCTTTCTATCTGTGGTTCCTTCTCTTTAGGGTGATCCTGGCCAGCTGGGAGTCCCTGGAGAGCAAGGCCTCATTGGCCAAAGGGTGAGTACGATCACACTCTGGTTGGACTCTGTGCTGTATCAGTTCCCCAGGGGCTCTGTTCCCTGTTCTCCCACAACCTGAGCAGAGAGACCTTGCTCTGGGCACCCCATAACCTTTATGGCCTCTGTTTCTTCTGAGAGTGGTGGAAACACCTTCCTGGCAGATCCTGTCAGCTGGAGCTCACCAGATGATGTGAGCCTCTCCAATGCTACAGAGCCACTTTGCAAAGCTCTGTGACAACCTTGAGTATGAAAGGGGCACTGTGGGAACAGACCCGTCCTGTTCACCGGGAGGGTATGGTCCGCACGGGGCAGGGAGAGCTGGAGCAGGAGGCTGGTGCTAGGCAGGGAAACACTGGCTACACTGTGCAGGTGTGGGAGGGAGCCAGGCACAGGATGAATGCACGGATTGAAGTCAGCAGCAGCTCTTGTCCCTCCTCAGGACTAAGGTCACTTGTTGGAGCAGGATGGGGAAGCCCCAGGCTGAGCGAATACAGAATGAGCCCCCTTTTCAAAGCAGGGAAGGAGGTCTTCCCACAGGCCAGCAGCGGGGTCTGTGGACAAGGAGCTGTGGCTCAGAATAGAGCAAGAGGCTGAATTCTTGCTCCTGCTCCAGGAAGAGCTTGTTCAGCATTAGGATATGAGACAGGACACGTGTCAAAGTGCAGGGCTGGGCTCCTGTTGCCGTAGCCCAGCTCAGCTGCAGAAAGCATGGGAAAAAAAGCATGTTTAGTCACAGCCTTATGGTGTTTGCTTCTGTCTTGCAGGGAGAATCAGGGCTGGAAGGGGACAGCGGGCCACTGGGGCCGGATGGTGTCAAGGTAAACCTTGTGGCATGTTTCACCTCACACACATCTCCATGTGCTCATGTCCCCATGATTCGTGGGGACAGGTTGAAGCCAAGGGTTTTAATGGATCCTCTAAGGATTTATTTTTCTGCAAGCCTCCTGTATCACTCCTCTACCCACAATTTTGGCATCTAATCAGATCTCCCAAAAGGTCAAGTTCCTCAAAATCTAGTTTCCAACAATTTGTCTGTTTCATTTGCGTCTTTACAGATTAAATTTCCGACCAATCAGGCATTCCTGGGCCTGGCAGGGGAAATCAAGAATTGTTTATCCCTCTCCCCAGCACCACTGACCAGACCATTGTTAGCAAGTAAAGAAATCAGATCCATTTTTCTCTTGGCACAGCCCCAGGGGCTTGCTCAGGGCTTGCACTGCATTCTGCTATCTAGCTGCGGTGAATTTGCTACCTTGCCCTTGGATCAGGACCCTGATTTCTGTCCCCACACAGCCGGCCTCGCCAAACAAGCCAGCAATTTTGTTCCATGGAAAGAAAAAGCAGCTGGTCCCACAACAATGCAGTTTATTGCTTCATTCTAGCTAAACTATTTGCCATGTGTCTCTCACTTCAGCTTATCTCTGAATGCTGGACCAAAAGGCAGTCGAGATTTCTGGATTGTCTTGCCACTGCTAACTGTGCCTGAGAGTTCTTGAACCAAACCAGATCTTTTCAGTCCCTGGTCGGTAGAAGAGCTGCTGCTTGGTGCAGGAGCATTTGTTTAACCAGAAGAGGTGTTGCTGTGCTCTCATCAACGTAGGTGCAAGTGGAGAACGACTCTGTCAAGGCCAGGTGGTCACACAAGCATAGGTATTGTTGTCAGTGTAGAGTTGGCCTTTTTGATTGTCTCCATAAAATGTTGTGCCATCAATTGGAAGAACGGTGACTTGACACGATTCCTATGGCTCGGATCACAAATCCTTCACAGGGGCAAGATGACACTGTTTCACAGAGTGTTTATTCCAGCCCTGGGCTGGTTCCCATTTGGCAGCAGAAGCCAAGCAGACGCTCCAGACAAACCCATCCTATTAAAAATCTTTCATTATCCCGAGCTCAGGGCTTCTGGGTGACTTCCTGATCTTGTCGGCCTGGCTCATTCACGTGGGAAGTTCAGGCCTCATTGCAGGAGAAGCAAAGGGGTTCAGATTGCCTTGTGTAATGGGGGAGTTCCTTCTCCTCCAGCCAAGAGACTTTGAAAAAAAAGAAACCTGGTTTTGCTCATTTTGTTAAATGTCAAGTGTATTATGACTCATCCTCATTCATCCTTTTGCTTGCGTGCTCTCTTCCTCTCAGCCTCCTGAAATATCAATTATGTGGTGGGTTTTTTCCTCACAAGAGTCAGGTACAGTGACCCATGTGTTGCGTGGGTATGAAAAGCTCCCACCATCCTCTTTTCCACAGGGAGACAAAGGAGAGCAAGGCCTGGAAGGAGAGAAAGGAGAAAAAGGCAACGAAGGACTGAAGGGCAAAGAAGGGCCTCCTGGATATCCCGGCATCACAGGTGTCCGAGTGAGTCTGCAAAACCAGCCTGCTTGTCCCCACAGATAGCCCAGGGGGTTCCCATAGAAACTGGTGGTACCAGTACCAGCCCAGCACAGCTCCTCTGCAGGGCCACCAGCTCTCCAGCTCCCGCACCAGCAGTACACCTAGCCCCAGAGGGTCAGCAGGGTGCTGCTGGCTTTAACCTTCCCAACGGCTGCAGGGTGAGCCCCGAGGAGCGGTGCCAGCTGCCCAGCTCAGGCATGGGGGCACGGCCAGCACGTGCCCAGCACTGGGCTGCCCAGGGCAAACCAGTTCAGCCGGGGTGATGTGAGCCACCCACAACAGGAGGGCAAACAGAGTTTGCAGCCTTGTCTCTGGGATGCTGGATTGTTTTTAAACCTTAGTAAGAAATACGTAGACTTTCTTTTTCTCTTTTTTTTTTTTATTTTTTATTTTCAATTTTTTCCTTCCCCCTTTTTCCTCCCTTCTTTTTTTACCTCCTGTTCCTTCTTTTTTGCTCTTTTCGTCTCTCTCTTTTCCTCTCTCTCTCTTTTCCTGTTTTGTTTTTTTTTCTTGTAGACACTAATACTAGTGTAACAGGGTGTGCCATGTTGCAGCAAAACACCCAGGGGCAGATTGAGAGGGAGCAAACCAGCACCCTTGCTTAGGGCAGGAGGTCATCTGAGGTGTGACTTGTGAATATAAAGTATGTTCTTTTTGACAAAAAAGACTGCATCCAGTGGAAGGCTTGGTCTTTCCATCAGAATACAGATTGGAGATGTGTATTTGTGCTTTGTTTGGGACACTGTGCCTCTACTGCATCAGTAGAATGGGCCACTTTGCAGGGTACCAGATGTACAGAGGACTGCAAGGAGCTGAGTTGTTCCTCCTACCACAGCTGGCCTTGGCTTGGAGTATGGAAATGGCCAGGTTTTGTCATCTCTCACCTCTGTTTGATGATTACTTGCTCAATTCTGGTTTTCCCTTCTAAGGGTTTTTCATTAAATATAGAAAGCAAGTAGGAGAAATTAGTAGGAAATTATTTCTGAGTCCGCAGTGGATATCCTAGGCATGTCTGCTTTGCTTGGAGGTCTGATCTCAATGCCATAGAAAGAAAAAAAAATGTGTTTCTGGCTCCAAGATGAGAGCTGCAGGGCCACAGGAGTTGGGCAGGGTCTGGCCTGGGGCTCGTTCAGTGATGCCAGATGGAGGATAGCACTGCCCAGTGCCCCCATGGGCTGCTCTGCAAGCCAAGTCAGGCCCTTCTGTGTGAAACATGACATTTATCAGCTCGATGGATGGTTTAGTCATTGTCATTATTGTCGTGGATCAAAACTGTGGGGAGAGTGGCCTCACGAGGCTCTTTCTGTGAAGCACTGGCTCAGCCAAGTTGGATGCAGCCAGCCTGGCTGGAGCAGCCATGCTCACCTGGAGCACAAGTCTTGGAGCTCGTGCAGATGGAGAACACACTGGTTCCCATCCCACAGGTCTCCAGGAGGCACATGAGCAGCCCTGACACGTTGGAAGGGACAAGTAGCCCAAGTCTGACCAAGTTTGATGGCAGCTCTGAAATTCCTGCCAGGGATGGGTGGGAGGCAGCAGGGCAGGTACCTCTGAGCTGGATGGATGATCAGTGTTGAGGCACATTGTTTTTCCCTTTGGTGACACCGTGTCTGACTGAAAGGATGGCAAGGAGGAGAGTGTGAGGGGATGGAAGTAGCAGAGGGGCTGGATTTATGTTATTTTTGGGCTAAGATTGGGATCTGAAACTGACTCTGCTAGAAGATGGAAACATTGGCTTAATACCACAGTGCAGCACCATAAATGTGCAGAATAAAGTCGTGGTCTTGCCCCAAATAAGGCCATCCTTGGCCACAGCACCCTGTACCCACAGGGTGCCCTTTGTAGGAGTGGGACCATACTGCAGGCGAGGGGTGGTCCCCAGTATGCCAGCTCCCCTCCCAGCTGCAGCCTGGCACGGTTGGACAGCCGCCCTCAGCGCCCGGCCCTCCATGCGCTGTACTTCTGGCCGCTGCACGTGTTTATATTGTGCATGTTTTAAGGACCAATAAAAATACTAAAATCATGCAAAAGCCATATTAAGTTATAGAGTATGAAATATAGATTCTCTCAGGCTCCGTCCCTGCCGTTTGCCAGCATGTCCCTGGGAACATGATGTCGGGTTTGGTTTTATTTAAAAAAAAGAGTCAATAGAGCCAAGATTCCTGCTTATAATCACTCCCTTTTGTTTTTTTTACTGCAGAGTGCTATATTTCCATCTACTATTTGAATATGCTTTTTTGTATATACTTATGTCTAACTCCAGCAGACTTTCAGGGACCCATGGAGGCTCCAGATAGTGCTGCCTCCCCTGCCAGATGCCTGGCCCTTCCCTAATATATAGGCTGGTGTTCCTGTACTCGCTGAGGTAATTTAAAGATGAAAGCCCTCTGACAGAAGTACAAATAATTTTTCTCTTCCTAGTTTGTTTTTTTTTTCTTTGAGACTCCTATCCTACATTCCTGTGGAGAAAATGTACAAATATTAGTGGGATCTTCCTTAGATTTCTGCCAAGATAAAATTTGCAGCTCAGAGATGCAAACTACTAGAGATAACTGCAACCACTTCCTTTTCAACTGAGTCAACCCCACAGGTTGTGCCCACAGGCACGGCCCAGCACAGATGTTTATGATGGACACAGGTTTTTAAGGCTGCTGGATAAAGATAACAAAGATCTTGTAAGGAAAAAATCCTGAAGGTATTAACCCAAGGGCATCTGCCAAGGTAGCACAGCAACCAACTCCTGTCCAAGCTTTGTAGGGTGGCATGGAAGTTGCCTGAGGAAGGTGTGGGGCACTTGCACTGCAGGGAGGAGGCATGCTGGGTGTGGGTGTGCTGCAGATACACGCTGCATATGGGTTTAATGCATAACTGCTGTGATGGTGTTGTGCTGTCCAATATTCAGTTTAGATGGTTTTAAAAAGAACCTTCATCCTTAGCTATTGCTTCTGCTTCATTTGGTCTCTCCTGGCATGAGGTAATTTAAAGATGGTCTCTCCTGATATCCAGGAGTCCTTAGATCGTGCTTCGCTTCATTCCTGCTTGGATCCACTGACTTTTCTCTAGGCTAGAGATGTTTGCTTCTGCTCCAGTTTTGCTGAGACATCCTGCTCATCTACAAAGGGGATGGGAGATTTTCTGTGTCGTTAGTGGGAAAGACACACACAAGGATGTGTGTAGTGTCAACTGTGCCATCAAAATGACCTGTGCCTGGGAGTGTGTAGATCATCTTCTGCTTCTGGATGAGATTCTTATTAGCTCAAGAAAGCTGATACCCATCTGAGGTCGTGGACATATAGAGACAAGTTTCTCCTACACTTCATCTTGGCCTTTTGTTGCCCTCTGCCTCAGCACTAGAGGGGACTCACAGAGACGTGTCCTTCACAAACAGCAACAGCCTCTGGAAAAACCCTTTTCATCCCAAGTCCCTGCAGCTAAAGCACTTCTCGAAGATTCTGCCTTAACACCAAGGACATGTTTAGTCTTAATCTTTATTTTGCTTATGTCTAAAGGAACATAGCACTTCACTATCAAGTGTCACCTTGACATACATAGGAAATGAGGTGCCTGATTGCTCTGAAATGATCTGCCTCTATTACATTTTTAGCCCAGTTTTCACATACTGGCCTGGGGCAAAAGCCTGGTGCTGGCAGCTCCCCATGAAGTCTCAGAGCAGGTAGAAGCTGGGGGACTTGGCAGGGCATGTACAAGCTGAAGCACCCCGTGGCCAGGGGCCAGCACAAGGGATGGAAAGAGGTGAGCAGTAATTCAGGCTGCGCAGTCGCTGAGCTCCCTGGGAGATGGCAGAGGAAGGCATGGACTGCATCTGGCACCCTCACAGGTACTATAGCTGGAGGAAGCATAAAGGGTGGGTGCTGCCCTTCTGGTCACACACAAGAGGGACATTCACCTGGCAATCAATCTCTACAGCAGGGACGCGTCTGGCTTTACCAAGAGAGGTTCTGCTTTCCAGAAAGCCATCCTGATGCTGGCACAACATTATCAGCTGAGCACAACCAAACTGCCCTTGATGCTCAAGAAACATTTTTCAAAGATCTTTAGTTTTGACTTGGCTCAGCCACATCCAGAATTAACATATCTGAAAACCAGTTTCCACTGTGGTTTTAGATCTCAAACAAAAGCAGCAGAGAGGCCCCAGCCAAGTCTCCAGGGGTAGTTTGTACATGTTTCAAGGCCAGTGGATTTCAGCAAACAAACCTGGCAGCTGAGAGGTCCATGAGTCTCACAGCTGTGGCTGGCAGGACTCGAGGCAGCTGGAGCTGGGATACGAGAGTATCCTCTATCTTTTGGTCACTTTGTCCAAGTTCACACTGCTCCGTTCAATTCCAGTTCCTGCTCAGCAGAGGGATGGGCCAGTTGTACCTCTGGTCCTAAGAGAGAAATCAGAGCATTTGAAAGAGTAACACGCAGGTGAGTGTAAGATCCACTTGATATTTCAAAATTCACATCAGAAATGAGCACCTTCCCTGGCTGCTGTCTCACACAGTAGCTTCTTCCAGTGGTTTCCATCTTTGAATACAAACTTAATCTCAACTCTCTTCTGGACTTGGCCGTTTGACCTCTGGTTGGCTTGTCTGAGAAGCAAAGACCTGAAAAATCTCTTCCTTTTGCAGAGCACCAAGGACTGTTTGGGAATCTCCATTCAGAGAGACTGTTGGGAGATGCAGATCCTGGGGTCAACAGTGCAGGGAGCAGGAGCTGTCTGCTGGAGATCCAGACTTTCTGTACAGGCAAGGCAGGCCAAGGAAATATCCCCACAGTTTGTAGGAAGATTGGAAGACACTGGCACCACACCCATCAGCAATGCAAGTGTTACAGTGTAGTTTGCCAAAAAGAGAAGACAATTTATCTACCAACCTGTGAGTGCACAAGGGGATAGTGACACGATGCTTGAAATTCCCCAAGAACGTTGTTGGAGAGTAATGTGCATTTACAAAGGATCTGGCTGCCAGACAATCCTGCTCTTTGCAACAGAGGCTGATAAGAGCCAAAGCTTGAAGTCACTGGTATGCAACCAGCAACCTGGACTCAGGCAAGTGGTCTCTGAGAGCAGCCCTCCCCAGAAGTGCTCTTCTCTGCTGCTCCTCTGTTCCACATACAGAAGATACAGCAGTTTGGCCCTTCCCTGGGAGGACAACCGACCCACGGTGGCTGTGTGAAACACCCAAGCCAGTTGGCAGGAGGGAGGTGGTGGGTTTCCAGCTGCGCTCTGTAGCTGTGCACTGTGGTTTTCGTAATGTGCTGGTTGTCATACAAGGCAGACATCTGATAGCAACGTTTTTATAGTTCCAGGAAAGCAATTGGAGAGCCTGTAGGTAATGAAATACAACATGCTCTGAAACAAGAAAATCCCTCGTTGTTCAGCAAATCTGGGAGCCTATTTCTTTTCTTTTTCCAATTCATTTTTAACCTGAAATCCTATCTGCAATGTCATTCAAGCCACGTCAGGACTCGGAAAGCTTTGAACCAGACTCTCCAATGGTCTAACCGCCGTAAACAATTACATCAGAGAAGATCTGGCTGCATGTGCCGGCCCTGCTGCGTGGTGCAGATGTGCACCAACAGACCAAAATTGCTCAAAGGGCTGGTAAATCCTTTTGCTCTGATGCAACAAGGTCCAAAGTCCTCTCGTTTGCTCTCCAAGAGGGTAGATTGATGGAGCTGGGCTGGAATAGAGATCTGAGAAGATTTTTTGAGGGAACTCATAGTACTTTGAAAAAGATAAAGCCACTACACAGCATGCTGGGTGAACTCGTGGCTCTTGGCTCTAACACTCTGCTCTCAGCCACATCGCTCCCCAGAGCAGCAGCAACTCCCCACGCAGCACTGGGTGGTGTCCTGAGGACAGCATCCTTCCCATCGTGTTCTTATATCTCCATCATCTACAGGCTACAATCCTGGAGTGGCAGGAGGACTTCCTGGCCAGGATGGTCCTTCTGCTCAGAGCTAGCAGAGTTGCTCCAGAAATGGTGTGCTGTGGTCACAGCTGAGATGGGCTGGTTTCTGGGCTCTGTAATGCCAGGATAGAGCAGGAGCTCATTCTCATCCGACACACTGCTCTATTACAAACTTGTCCAAACACCACTTACAGCAGAATTTGTCCCGGAGTGGTTTTTTCCTCTTTGTTCTTTTCTGTTTCCTGCCACTGAAAACATGATTCAAAGATTTTCTGCAACAAAGCGCCTCGCTCTGCTGTCGCTGAATCCAGCCCTTCACTCGAACACATGAGCTCAGCGACAGCTGGCAATGCCACATCACTTCCATGGCATTCAGCTCCTGAAAACACTCAGCCTGACGAAGGACAATCCCGGAGTCACTTATGGTTTTAATCTCCTCTCCATGCAGGAATCTATGTGCTGGGGGTTTTGGGTTTTTTTTTTTTTGATAATGTGCTGAGCTGTTGTTTCCTGGAAAAACTGTTTTTTCTTACCCTGGTCTACGAGCTGTCTGTGGAGCTTGTACTGGAAAGAAGTTTCTTAACTTCCCTTCTATGGAAGGTGTGGGGTTACCCTCCAACTGAGCACTGGAAGGAGTGGAGAACACTGGACTCAGTGTCAGGAGAGGGCTGTGACAGCCCCAGCAACGTGTCAGGGGTAACAGGGAGCTCCTTGCACCCTTAATCTAGGAAATTGGCATTGTTGCTCCTAATCTTGCCCTTTAATAACACGTTAGCAGTAGACACACAAGGTTAGCGGATTGACTTTCGTGGGGTCATGCAGGAGGTTGGTCAGTGGTGGAGGGGGGCTGGGAACTCCCCAGCCCTGCTCCCATGCCCTGTGCAGTGGCTTGGTGCAGGCTGCATTGGCCCATGGGCCAGACACATCTCAGTAGGCATTTCCCAAGAGGGACTTTTCCTGCTCTACAGCCTGTCCTTTCAGTAGCTGGTACGTCAGCGGGACCGGTTCCTATACTGGAGTCCGATTTCTATAAGTTAAGGTGCTTTGCACTTGGTCACAGTGTATCAGCCTTGAAGTATTGTGACTCACGTGGACCAATATCCAGCAAAGCCAGAAGCAGGTATTTGCCTTGCATCAAAAATCAAAAGTGAATAAAGTTGCTCAGGAATGTAGTCAAACAAAAGTGCTTACACTTTTTGTTTTGAATAGGGCAAGAACAAGGGCCAGGGCCTCTCATAGCTGCAGCCCATGGGGTTCTCTTCTTCCCCTTCTAGAAGCCACATTCTCATCCCTGGGCAAGTCTCCCTGGACTTCTTCTCCTTTTGCTTTAACAATCCCCAATGGCAAGAGGTTCAGCCTCATCTGTGGAAATCTGAACATCCCATTTTATGGAGAGGTCCTTGCTGGATTTTGGTGTTTGGAAGATTGTACTGTTTTCTCCCTTGTCCACTCTTCTTATATCCATGACTCAGCTCAGCAGATCCATTGAAAAATTTGGAGGGGACAAGGGTTGTCCCTTGAGCCCTGGGAATCCTGCTGGGAATCCCAGAGCTCTCCCAGCCTGCAGGGAACCGCTGTCTGCAGCAACCGAGGCTGCTCACCCAGAGCTGAGGGGCCATCAGCCCTCGCAGCGCATCAGCCAGCTCGGCCTGGGCTCTGTGCTCTCGGGAAGGCTGATCCCAGCTGGTCTTCGTTTAGACTTAATAGGAGTCAAAATGAGCCAGAGTTTGAAATAAATCCCATTGCCTTGGCAAAGTTTCTTTCCTGACTCAGAAGAAGGAGACGCACTTTTCGGGCAGTTACTCCAAGATTCTCCTCCTTATTGCAAGTGAGGATTTCATTCTCCTCCTCTTCCCCAACCCCAGGGCATCTCTGTCCTTCAAAAGGCAGATATTAACCCTTAGTGTTTGGGGAAGGGAACAAGAGAGCACAAGTAGTGCTCCTTAGTGTAAATTAGAGTTCTGCTGCCCAAGGGTTCTGACTGTGCCTTTCAACTTCCAACACTGGCCACTTCTGGAGCATTTTGGCATCATCAAGCATGAAAGCTTCACAGCTCTGGGGGATGAAGACTTGCACTTCTGCACTTCCCATCCACCCATGAAGCCTTTTGATGGCATATTTGTCTCCTGTGCATCCTTAGAGATGAGGAAATAGAGGCAAAGAAGGGGAAAAAAAAAAAGAATTTTCCCAGAAGCAACAAATTTGTGGCAGTTCGAGGCTCTCAGACCAGCTCAGGGCACACAGCACTGCTCTGTACGTGATTCTCTTTGCTGCCTTACACTATCACAGCTTAGAAAAAACAAGTTAAATAGATCTCCCCATCCACCAAATCAAAAGTGGCATATTTCAGAGCAACATCTGCATGCAGATAAGAGTTTTCGTTACAGCAGACAGTTTGGAATATGAGATTTTTATATTGATTCTGCATTTTAAGCTGAGGAACTCAGCTGAAGGAAAAGCCATAGTGACACTAGCTGTAGTCTTTCCATTCAAGATCTGTTTAGAGGATTTCCCCATCTCACTTTTCCTTTGAATTCAGCCAGCCAGCTCTACCTGCACTTACCACTCAGGTTTCCACAAGCAGGCCAGGAGCCCATTGCTTCCCAGTGAAGCCCTCTGAACCTCACAGTACAATCAGGTCTTTCTTCTCAAGAACAGTTGAGTCTTTCTTCCTTCCCCATACTCATTCAGGAGCTGCTGCCCTGTCTCCTCCCCTTCCAAACTACTGCGAGGCAGAGTGATTATGAAATGTGTTTCTTATAAATCCGAAACATTTATGTTTTCAAATGCCCAGCCCCAATAATCCCACTAATTTCCTGAGTGCTTGTGAACTGTCCTCCATGGGGGGAGGCTTCTCTCGATCAAAGCTTATGAAGCAGAGGTTCTCATATGGAGACATTGCTGAGCACTAGGAAATGATGTGGTGCTTTTTCATTTCCCTTTAAATGAGCTCGCAGGCTGGGCCCTGAACAATATGGGCATGGTCATCCTATGGTTCATGCTTCCTACCTTTATTGCAGCTCTAGCTTTTCTGCCCTCTCTGCATCCAGTGCCTCAAACTATCATATTTTTTTTTCTTTTCCTGTCACTGTTGGCACAGGTTTATTTACCCAGTAGCTGCATTCTGCTGCTACTATTTCTTCCTGCCTCATTTTTGGTAGAGGGGAGTGACCTCAGACATTCACTCAATGACACCCAAAACAATTTGAAAATATGCTTCTGCTCCAACAACAGTCCTGAGCAATCCTGAACCTGCCTGAGATACCCTTTGGGAGGCTATCTCCTCACTACTGTGCCCTCGCAGAGCTCCCCTCCTGCACCCTGCTGTTTGCAACAAAGCAGAAACACTTCTGTCCTCTGGAGTGCCAAGAGACACAGCTCCCCTTGAGTCAAACCAGAAGGGTGAGTCACGTCCCAGTAACCCCTTCCCCGGCTCTAGTGCATGTAGCAGAGCATCCCTGAATGTGGGGGAAGTTTGCATCTGGACCGTAACGCTGTTTGTTGCTTGGCTCCATTTGGGGCATATCTCTCTGCAGTTCATTCGACTTCCTTACGTTGTTTTCTGGAGGTTGTTGTTGTAACATAGACTGCTACTTTTGATGTCTTGAGAATTTAAAGCTGGGCTGCTCATTTGTTTGCTCCTAATAAACATTACTGCTGTGCAAGAGACCTGACTGTGCTGCCAAGGCCATCAGCAGTTGAAAGCCTCTTTTTTTTCCTTAAAAATTTAATAGATTTTCATTGGAAAATAAACCTTCCAGCTTTTCCCTTGGGGGAATATCTAAGGCCATGCTAAAAAAAAAGCTTACAAAATTAGGTCCTTACTGAGGGTGGCAATGAATTTTTAAATATGCTAGACTTAAGATGGTCTTTTTTTGCTTTTCCTTGGATGTTTTGGCATACCTGAAGATATGTGACTTCATAAAACCGCTGCTGTTCACTGTCCCTGGTCACAAATGCTATAATCTTCTGGAGGTACTGATGTGCTTCTCTAGTGAGGAGTGCAGTATATAAAGAGAAATCACCATTAAAAATAATCCTACTCACAGAAGAAGCTTGGAAAGGAGATTTGTTTTCTCAGCAAACCAGTAACCCAAAGCTTACAACAAAATGTGTACAAACCCCGAGAATAAAAGCATCAAGTGTTTAGTGCCTTGGCACACTAACCCAACTGACTTCAATCCAGCAAAAAGAACTTGGAATTAATTATTGCTATGTATAGGCTTTTGTACATTTTCTGCCCTTCGCTGCTGTCTCTGAAGGGAGTAGGAACCCTGGGAACATCTCCTGGCAGTGAACAAGGTACCAACAGATGCTGGATTCCTGAGGTACTTTGGAGACCCTGGATGAAGTTACAATCTCACTCAATAAAATCTCACTGAAATTTATTTTTATCCTTTTTTTTCATCTTCCTGTGCTGTCCTAATGTTTCCATCCCTGGACAGATGTGTCAGAGTAATGGAGAGTGAAAGGATCTGACCTTTTCTTGAAGGCCACCAATGTTTTTGCTGGGCAATAGCCTGTGTAACGTGTGGCATGTGAGAGTGCAGTGATTTCTGGGAACTGTGCAAACCGCTGCTTATGTGCCCTGTGAACATCTGGGATTGCAACAGCAGCCACATCTGGAACATCACAAGTAGAGATAGCACATATCTGGGAACCCCAGGCAAGTGCTGAGCTGCCTCTAAATTCATCTGGGCAAAATTCCTGCGCAGTCGGAGAAAGAACATCCAGGAAAATCAGACATATGGTAGGGTAGGCTTCCCACTCACCAGCAGCGTTCTGCTGGCCAAAGTCCTAGAAAGCATGCTGGTAGTGCACAGAAATATCCTTTGCTAACAGAGCTTGCTCCATTCAAGGAGGCCACGTAGGCTGCAGGATGCTGATGGTGGTACCAGCACAGTTTGACCCGTTTATTTATACCAGCAAAGATTTTAAGTAGCGGATGAGAACTAAAACAGCGAGGGAGGCTGAAAGGAAGATCTCCATGGTTTACTGCAAGTGACAGCTGCTCTCACTATCATTGACAAGAGCTGGGAGATCATGCCAGTTTCTTTTCTCTTCAGCAATGAAGGAGTGACACATCAACTGGAGGACCTCGGGGAGCCTGCTGGAGTAGATGAACATCCCTGCTCAATGAGGCCAATGCATCATAAAAGGAAAAGCTGGTGCAGGAAATTTATTGGAGCACGTATCTTTCCCCTATTTCCAAGAAACATCTATTGCCCAGGCTTCCAAAAGATCTTGGTGCACCATCCAGGAAGACTGATGGGAAAACGCTATGCAACCAATTAAAAATCCCAGTTGTGTTTTTATTCATTCACAGATTGTTTTGACAGTAAACTTTTGTGAGTGATTCTACTGTTCACTCTCCAAATTTTCAAGGCACTAAGCATCATGGTATTGCTGCAGAACAAGGTCTGCACATCACAGCTGATCCGTGGGGAGGCTGAGGGACCTGGTACCAGGTCCAGTGCTGAGCTAGCTGCAGAGCTGGATGGGGATGGCTTTCCAGGCTGATCCTTTCACTGGTGGAGATTTTTCTGTACTCTTGTCAAAAGTGTGAATCACGTGGGTGCCGCTGGAGGCTTGGCACCCACAATTCATCGTGTATTGCAGCTGCTCGGCATCTCTGGGAAAATCATTCCAAAAGTGATCTCTTGGAAAGCGGCAGCAAAAAATAGCAAATAAAACCCACCAAGCAGCATGGAAAAGACATCAGACAGGACCTGAGTACTCCTCAGCAGGGACCTGTCCTTGTAAAGCGTTATTAGTGCTGGTGAGGTGGGCTCTTGAAATGTTTGACTTGGGTAAAATGGAGCTATTCCCCTTGGGGATGGGAAGAACTGGCACAATTCTTTAGGGCTCTGATAAGTCTGAATTGCTCCTTTGTGTTAGGAGTAGGCACTTATGAGGCCGGTGTTTCAGATCAGAGTGAAACCCCTCCAAGACAGGCTAGCTTGTTAAGTTGCTTTTGTTCTGCTGAGGCTGCAGCGCCAGCGGTGGGGAAATGTATACCTCCTGAACTGGGAGGCAGGAGAGCAGAGGGAGAGATGCTGTGCTGGTGTGTGGATGCTGTTGAAAAGTTTGTCACGATTGCCAAAGCGCATGAGTTATTTTCTTCAGTGATGCTTTTGCTTCTTTCTGTCAAATCCAAAATACATTTGTCTGCCTTGCAGCCAACAGGGCCAAACAGTGGAAAAAAAGGAGCTCTCTGGGCTCCCTAAGGAGTGTGTGCTATACTTAGTTGCTCACCACAGCTAATTTCTGCTGTGTGTATGCGAGGGGTTTTGCCACCCACCTGAAGTTTTGCAGCCCATGGCACTTCCAGGTGCCCGATCGGTATACTGTGATTTCTGTGTGTTGCAGTGATAATAATAGAGAGGGGAGGAGCTGGCACTGTGAGCAGAAAGCTGTGCAGGGCATAGAGGTAGAAAATTAACTCACTGCCTGTTTTCATAAAGTAAGAAGTGAGGCTCTTTGCTGTTGAGGCAGCAGTACCTGTGCCAATCCCCTAAAAGCACATGAAAGTGCCAATAGCCAGTTAGGTGCTGTAGCTGGTGAAAGGTGCAGCTCTGTTTGCAGAGCAGCAGTGCACTGCTGGCTCCTCTGGAACATTTGGGGGGGACCAGGGAAACGTGTTTTCCACATTTCATCCCTTTCTGTAGCAGCGGCCGGGTAGGTACCACTTTTCAGTTTAGTGGGTGCTGCCTTCAAGGAGCACTTCTGAGATCCTTCCTTTGCATCCTTGAGGACAGGTGGACACATCAGATGGCAGTTTTCCCTCACCCACTTGTTTTTGACACGTGATCTGAGGTTAAAAAGATCACCTTTCAGCCATGCTGCCCTGTAGGCACCTAAGCAGAGAGTTCTTTCCACCTTTGAGCAACTGAGGTTTCCTTCTCCTCCATGTGTTGGAGTGGCCCCGGAACAAACTCAGCCATCCTCTGGCTGTTGTACCTGTGAACCGTGACCCTACCTGCATGGCTCCCTAGCCGCCTTGTTGGCTCCCATGGGAATGGGCTAGGATGGGTGAGGATGTTGTCAGGGTTGATTGTACACGGGAAACAGTCTGGGAGTGTCTGGCTGGGGTGGGATTTATTCGCTTTCCCATTCCAATGGCTTTTTTTTTTGCTCTCTTAGGGACCAGAAGGGAAACCAGGAAAACAGGGGGAAAAGGGCAAGCCTGGCCAGAAGGTAGGAACATCTTCCATTGATAATGTCTCCTCCTCCGAACTTCCCTTTCTTTGCTCATCTGTTATTTACCTGTTGTACATTAACACCGGTGCTTTTGTTCTGCAGGGCAGCAAGGGCTACCAGGGGCAGCTCGGCGAGACAGGAGCTCCAGGGAAGGAGGGGCCGAAGGGGAACCAAGGCCCTAAAGGATCCCGAGGTACCCTGGGACCTATGGTGAGAAGAGCTCTGCACATGGTCGAACACAACACACAGAAACGTGACTAGCAGTGGTGGGCACAGGCCTGAAGGAAGCAGAGAGCTCAACAGAGGCTTCAGAGCACAGAAAGTGAAATTGTGTTAGATAGGTTTAATTGACCAAAGCAGTTTAACACTTGCTCTGAACAGCACAGGAGAGAATCTATAGTGGTGTTTGTGTTGGTGCCCCGTGAATCCAGCTCATGTTGCATCAGGGAGGATCTTCACAACTCCCCAGATGGGCTGAAATACCGGGGATTTTTCTTGAGAAGGAAGTGAGCTGATAAGCTATTTCTTGCTAAGATCTTTCCCTCTGAGACTGCACACTCATGGTAAGAGCTGCTTCCAAGTCAAAATGTGTTGTTATAAGAAACTCTGCCTTGGACTTCTGCCCTGCTTCTACACCCACTCTCGATCTACTTATCTAAAACACTTGCAGCAAGAAGAAATACAGCATGGGAAAGGATCTGTGTTGGGGACTGAAAGGGAAGCGTTCAGAGAGGACAGCAATAGTATGGCAGAGAGGGAAGAAAGTTGATTTGCCCTAGGCACATGACACAAATGCATTGGGACACCAGCAGTAAGTAATAAGCCCCTCCTCACACACTGCAGGCTGGGAAGGAAACTTCTTGCATTATATTTGGTAGAAATTAGTGAAAAAACCAGGAGTTATTTATCAACTGGGAATCGTGGTGATGTTTCAGAACAGTAGCAAATAAGTGATGGAGTAACATTTCTGTGGATAGGTTTTTCCTGCGCTAAAAATTATGGTCTCTCCATATATCCTCCCTTCATATCCTTTGGCAAGGGCTCCATGGATTGTTTCACAAGAAAGCAGAGCAGTGGCTGAGCAGCAGCCTGTTGGACTGAGCTCGTCCCTCTCTCGTGGAAAGGGTTTTTCTTCCACACTAAATGGGATTATATGGGAAGTTTGCAATTCGCTTTAATCTGATGATCTGATTTAAACCCTTTTGTTCAGTCTGCTAAAGATGCAATAAACAGCTCTTGCAGTACCCTCATCACAACCCAGAAAAATCCCTACTTGGCCTCAGAACCCACAATGAAAGGTTTTCTCCCAGCAGTTTAGGATTAGGTCATGCCTGAGAATGGTCTCACTGGTGGACCTCCTAGTGCAGAGCTAATTTGCATGTAAAGAGACATCCAGAAGCACAGATGAAGAGCACACACTGGGCAGCAAGTCTGAGTGAGGTGGGGAACCTGTTGATGCAGGCTGGCAAAGATGGAATGGACTTCTAGCATCGCTCTCCGTGGGTGAGAGGTTAAAGCCAGGCAAGAGCACTTCAGATGGCTGCAGCAAAGCTCAGCAGTGGCCACGCTCTCACACATTGCTGAGCTTTGCTTTTCATAGCCCAGTGCAGCCTCCTCATGTGGACTAAAATCCATGGGCCACTCCTCATGGTGCTTTCTGTGCTTGCCTCTCCAGGGTGCTCCAGGAAGGATGGGTGCTCAAGGGGAACCTGGCTTAAAGGGTTACCAGGTAAGGATTTTATTTTCATCTTCCAGCTTCTATTTGTTCTCAAATGAAACAATACTGTGGCTCCAGGATGGAGAATAGTTCTTAAACTATGATCTAATTCTGATCTGGAGTTCAGTTTAGTTCTTTCTCTCATCTCCATCTGCATCATCGTGACTTCTTCAGACGTACTTGGTTCATCTCCATCACAGCCCATGTGTCCCTCTAAAGCTGGGATGTGCAGCACAGAGCTTGCAAGATCTGACGGGAAACTGGGGAGGACCTTCAGTCAAACAGCTCTTTCCTATCTCCTCACATGCTGTCTGCTCTCCACAGGGACATGCAGGACCACCAGGGCCGATTGGACCACCAGGGCCAAAGGGGGAAAAGGTAAGTTTGACAAGTTTAATCATCTCATTTTCCATCACCGTGGGAGCTGAGCTGACACAGAGACAATTGCCCCGCTGCCCTAACACCCGTGAACCTGCGCTCTCCTCCTCTACCCACAGCAGAGGCAGAGGTGCCTGCTCTACACCACAGCCACCTACATACCTCCTGCTGCAGCTTCACTGCTGCAAATCAGCACCGGGACACCCGTGCCACTAACAGACACCTTCCAGACACCGCGTGTCCTTGCGCCAGTAGCTGAGCCAGCTGGCCTGTGTTTCGGGGATGCATTTTTACTGCATCTCCAGTAGCTCTGCACAATTCCCAAGGTGAAACAAATCAGACTAGTAGCTTTCTGTGATCAGATCAGAATAATACCCAGCACAAAACAGCTCATCTTCAGCAAGCTGCCCATCTGCGTGTAAATCAGCCGGTAGCGTGCCGTAAGCGAGGCAGAGCTGCTCTGCTCTCCTCTCCACTGCCCTTGCTCCATTTTCCTCATCGCCTGCCTTCTCCTGACCTCGGTCATTCCCCACCCACCCTTTGACAAGCCCCCTTGCTGCAGCTGCCCTGAGTCAGAGCCCTCTTTCCACAGCAGCTTTCCCCTGGTGTTTTCCCCTGGTGTTTTCCCCATTTTGCTGAGTCAGCAAAGCATTAACCAGTTCAGGCTGGAGAAGTGACTCACACTTTAATGGTTTCCTGTTGGGGAGCTGGCTGCTCAGCACTCTGAGAACGGCCTCGTTGGATTT
>VWZY01003332.1:210850-233384 GCA_013399075.1 Chloroceryle aenea
TGGCAACTGGGACTGGCCAGTCCTGGGATTCCCACAAAGAGGAAACATGCCTGAAGCCTTTTCACTCCTTGCCCACTCCCCATCACCAAGAGCACTTTCAGCTCCCCCTCTGCACTCAGGGGTGACCATCGCGTGCTGGTGCAGGTGGGAGAGTCCAAAGGAGGTTTGTGGGACAGAGGTCCCAAGGGCTTCTCTTTGATGGGGCTTTGAATTGGTCCTTTCAGCTCAAGCTCCTGGGTGTCAGGACACCCTGTTGACACTGCTCTCTGTGCTCTGCCTGGAGACTCTGGGTGAGTCTCTGTGCTGGTGGCCAGGAGGCGGTGGGTCAGGGTGAACTGTTACATTCCACAGAGATATTCACGTGCCTCAGAAATTTTGCTTTGGGGATGAGCAATGGTCATGCTGCTTTTCCTCTCATTTCCTGCTGCTGAAGCACATCCATGGAGAACAGCTGCTGATGGTCCCGCTGCTCCACATCCACATCATATCACTGCCTTGCTGAACTTCCTCTCCACCCCCAGCCCTTCTAATGCTGCCCCATCCGCTTCCCAAGCTGCACCTCTTGCTCTTCCAGACTTCAGCAGCATTCCTCCCGAAGTGTACTCTGCTGAGTGGCTGTGTTGGAAGTGACAAGGGTTAACTGAGCACAGCCAGCCCAGGATAATCATCCGAGAGCTCAGGACCAAGCACACTGTCAGTGGAGAGCCTGGCCAGGGGGTTCTCACAGTCCCACTTGAGCATGCTGGCAAAAAGTTGTGAGTTGTGACTACCAAAAGCAAGATCAGCCTTAGGCCTTGCAGCAGAGGGAGGAAGAGATGTGCAGATGTATCTCTGCTGTTTACATTGTTGGTTTATATTAAAACATTGAAAGTTGCCATCTTCTTGAAAGCTCCTATTGTTTCAGTAATAAATGGTCCCCAAAATATTAATCTGAAGTGCTCAGTGAAGCACTCTCTCTTTCATCAACCCAATATTCTTCTGCAAATGGACACTAGAAGAGCACTCCCTCGGAGGTAACGTGGATCTTGTGTCATCAGAGCACAGCAAAACTGATGATAAAATGAATTCTGCATGCAATTATCCAAGCTGAAGCCAGATGAAGACACCAAAGCATCTGCTGCTAGTGACTGTTCACAGCTGGATCTCACTCATGGGTCTCACTGACCTGGAAGGTCAGGGTGTCTGTTGGCACCTTGCTGGGGAGCAGCTCCAGCTGAACAAGGAGAGCACAGCATTGCATGCTGAGCTTCCAGCACCATTTTCTGCAGCACCCAGGTGCTCCACAAAAGTCTTGTGTCTAAGTTTTGTCATCATTCATCCTTCCTCCTTATCTCCTAAGAGTTGCCTGGATTCCAGCCTACGGATAGACACATTCCTTCCCCCTGGACATCTGTAACCTCACACACAAGCGAACATGAAAATGGAAGCCTGAATCTTCAGAAATTAAGAGGAAATTACTATGGGACTCTGACTGCTCTGTGAGCTTTAAACGGCATAGTAAACCTAGCTGTGCTGAAGGAGGAGGAGATATAATGGTGGGGAAGGTCTTCCCTTTCCCAGAGAAGAAAGCAGCTTGATGAGAGGCATTGCTGTGGAATCCAGCTCCCTTGTGCGGTACCAGCCAGCTACCCCGCCGCATTTCATACATTTACAGCTCCTCAAAGAGGCCTTGCTCAGAGCAGACGCCTGCACTTGGCAGCTGCTTAAAGCAGTCCAGATGGGATCCTTTTAGAAATTACAAACTGGTGTATCTCACTTTGGGACAGGAGCCAACAACAACAAGCCTTCCCTTCTTCTCCATGCATTTTCCATTTGTATCCCAACATGTTTACTTTGCTGCCCTTTACTCTAACTTTTTTCACTGCAACTTTCCAAAGAGTTAGTGCAGACCTTTCATCTCCCTCCTGAGCAGCTGAGGCATCAGGAAGTCCTGGAGGAGCTTGGTCTCGCAGTCCTAGAGCTCACCAGGCTGCAGGATTTTCTCAGAAGACAAAGGATAAGGTGGGAATTAGACTCAAGGGGACACAAAGCCACAACTCAGCTTTGGGGAGGAAGTCTGTGAGTCTTGATGGTTTCCAAGGGTCCCCAGAATTATGAGCTTTCTTCGAATTCATCACACTCGTCTCAGCTCCCAAATGGCAAGGTGTTCACATCCTGTTGGGGAAGAAGCAATTGGTGTCAAGACTTCTGCATAGTAACACGTATACTGGGATTTTATTTATTTTTATTCCTGAGATTTGAGAAATAGGCTCTAGGAGCAGCCCAAGCAGTCCAAACACAGCACCCCCACCGTGCCAGAACCCCCCAGACCTGCTCTCTCCGGTAGCTGCAACATCAAAGGAGCTCTGAGACATACTCATCCTAAGGAGCCAGAGCCAGAGATTCAGTGATATGGATTAGCCAGAAACTGGAGAAGCTGGAGTGGAGCTATATTCTATGGGGAGCAAAGAAACAGCCATCTCTGAGCTGAGAGAAAATAGGACACCATGACCCCGAGTGACTTACACAACAGAATTAAAAAAGACAGTGTCTGTGTTAAGTCTTGAGGGATCTCTGTGTGGATATTTGAGAGAGACCTCAGTTAAAAATAACCCCGGGTGATGTTATCTACCAGTCAGACCACGTGCTCTGAGCTCTTGCTGAGGAGCATCCAATCAACGAGTGGAGCTCCTCACACAGCGAGCGCGCAAGGGGCTGACCCTCTCACCTGATCCGTTCTAAGACAAGCCCACAATGGTGGCACAAAACCAAGAAGCCCATCCAGACCACCCTTGCTCCCATGACAGCCCAGACAGCGCTCAGTGAGGGTGGGGGAATGCTTGATTAAAGACTTTGTTTTGACTGTCGGCAATAAAATTCAGAGGCAGAGAACTCTTACTCATATTGTTGTAATTACCATGCTTCAGGCTGAGTTTGAGGAACTGAAAATAACCCTTTGCACCTGGTTCTGTGGGGAAGACAGTTAGACCAGGCAGAAACAACCACCAAAGAAACCAGGAAAGCAATGTGAAGGGTCAGTGTACTCCAGGTTGTGAAACAAACTAAAAAACAAAATTGTTTAGACTTTCTTTGGATGAAAAGTTAGTTAATTCAACAAAGACTGTGACTTGGAGCCCATCATGTGAGAGGACTGGATGGGGTTTGTTCAGAAGTCTTTGCTGTCTATATTAACACTAGCATTTTTGTTCACAGGGAGAACAAGGTGATGACGGGAAGGTAGAAGGCCCACAGGGACCACCTGGAGACAGAGTAAGATGTTAAATCCCTTCTCTAACCAATCCTGGCCAGATTTTTACAGGTTGATTAGTCGGTTTGCTTCCTTACTTGTAGAACATGCACAAGCCATTGAGCTGTTGCAGATGACAGTTTATGTCAACCTTTATCTTGTTGTTGTAGGGCCCCGTTGGTGACAGAGGTGATCGAGGGGAGCCTGGAGACCCTGGTTATCCTGTGAGTCTTACTCCAAATACATGATTCAGAAATGATCGTCTTGGGGAAGTGCTTTTAATCTTCATCAGGTCTTCCCTTTGTCCAGGAATCACAATTCCTAAACCACCACTGTCCCTTGTCAACCACTGTAGGTGGCTATGTTTCAAACAAGGAGTAATTCAGATGTCTCAGTAAAAATGTTGCTGAAGGCAAATGCAGGTCCTGCAGGTCAGCATGTCACAATGCCATGCACCTGCCCGAGCACACTAGACTGAAAGAATGATCTGGACCATCTCATCAGAGGTATTTGTGATTATCAAGGAAATACCCTGAAGAAGATGTGTATGAGAGAAGTCATGTGAGTGCTGGAGACCTGTGGCCATAGACTCTTTCATGGGAATGTCTCTGTTAACTTGCTTATGAATTATTCCCCTGTGCTCCTGATACCCACCAGTGTTGGAGTTGATCAGCAAAGGCTCTGTGGACTAAGTCTTAGCTCCATCCAGAAGCAGTTGGTCAGAGCAACCCATTGCAGTAATGTCCAGAAGAGTTCAAGTCCACCAGGGTAGCAGTGCTGCTGCCTTGTCTTGTAGGACAGCACTCTCCAAGTGTTTGCTTCCATGAGCGCTGTGTGTATTTAGGGAGGCATTAAAAAGCCATCTCTGCTCCTTAGCTGGTGCTTAGCAGTTCCTCTTGGTGCTTTCCAATGCCTATCCCTGGGAGCACAGCCTCAGCGTTTCATACTAGCGGAGGGCAGACATGTATGTCTTCTCCTGCACATGCAGCATGTTACATCTGGGTCTGTTTTCACTTGCCAAGAACAAACGTGTTCCTTCTCTGTTTTTTATTTAAGGGTCAAGAAGGACTTGATGGAGAAAGAGGAAAACCTGGACAGCAAGGCTTACCTGTAAGAGATGCTGCTTTATTGTAAGCTAATGTCACATGTATGTGAAAAACAGATGCAAAAAGGAGGGAGGTAGGAAGGGCTGAGGTGAGGAATGTGTGGCCAGGTGTGAAATGTGTGCATTTCCATAAGCCAGGCCTATAGAACAAGCATTCTGAGTCACATGTTGAGACTAAACATGGGTGATGAGGCAGTGGGCACTCCCAGAAGCCTTTTTCTGAATGACCCAAGAGGGACTAGAAAACTTAGGAGATGGGCAGGGGAAATGACAATGACAGTGGAAGGGTCCACTTGGAAGTGACACATTTGGCATGCTGCTGGTGAGAGCTGGGCCAGTGGGACCACATTAATCACCTGGATGGCGTTTCCTCTTAACCCAGTGCATTTATGAAAGACTAAATTAAGTCCAAATTTAAGGGAATGACTTTTTATTCCCTCACTACAGACGGCAGCATCTGATTTGTGTGTGTGGCTATTGCAACTGCGAGTGCAGCGCCACATTACATGTAGTTTGTGTTGGGGAAAAAAAAGTTGAATCATTTCCCATTCTTTGTAGAGCTTCTGGGAAGAACAACAGATTCTATTTTGGGGTAAAGCCTTAGTGCTCTGTCATATGACATAGAAATGGGTAAAGCTGCTGCATTCCCCAGTGGATGCAGTTTGCTCTGAGGGGTGGCAGCCCCTCAGATGTCAGTGTTTCAAACAGAAGCAGGAGCTTTGGATTGTCTTCAGTAAAGAGCTATTAAAACTCCATGGCTAAGAAGCTGAAGAAGGAGAGCTCTGCGGGCATGTCCTTATTTACCATTTCTTTGATATTAGTCCAGAAATTAGAAGCAAAACAAAAAAGCCCTGGGTGGCTAGAAGAAAAGATGGAGCTGTGTGATGGGGAAGTGACCAGTTAGAGAGTGGTGCAATATCCTCTCTGCTTTACTCCTCCATAGGCACTCTCTAATATCTGACATCCAGGCGAAACCAAGGAAGGGGCTGCAGCCTGCAGAAGGGAGGTGTTACCAAGACTGACGATGTAGCCACTGTATGAACTACTCGTTCTGAACATAGCTTCTGCAGCACCTATCTCAGGACAGGTTCCTTCCTGCCCACTTCTTAGCTCTGGTTGCCTGGTGCCATCTGGAATCTAGCGAATGTTTTCCATAACTACAAACACCACACAAGTGAGGGGGTGGCATTGCTTCTTCTCCAAGTGACACCCTGTTAAACGCTCTCTGGAGACAGTTCCTTGTTCCCCAGGAGGCTTGTCTTGAGCACTGGCTGTTCCCCTGAATTGTTTCCATAAGGTCAGCGTTGTTAGGGCACAAAAAAAATGCTCTTCTTTGTACTTCATGCAAGATACTGCCAGAAGAGAATTTCAAGATTTTTCTCTCTTGTGTTTTGTAGGGGGATCCTGGACCACCAGGCCAGCCAGGAGCAAAGGGATCCAAAGGTGATGTGGTAGGTTTCAGCAGGGTGGATTTATAGTGTCCCAAGTTTAAAGAAAATGTCTAGTTGAGAGGACTGTCATGTTTTTCCCCAGCATGTGTGATTTGGCCTATGGTCTACGCCTTGAAAGGCTGCAGAGAACCTAGTGGGAGGGCTGTAAACATGCATTTGAGTGTCCAAGCTCAATAATTTGTTGGCTTTGTGGAGCTGGAGAAGATCAAGACAATTACAACTCCAGCATGATGGGTGAATCTTGGGCAGGTCTTTAGTCATCGCTATGGGTTGTGTCTCTTTTCCATACCCCTGCTTGTGGTGCATCCAGCCACAGCTGGCTCGTCTGTCCCTAAGGAGGTCTGAGCCAGGCGAGTGTCTCTCACTTGAACCACGAACTGGTTTGAAACCTTCCAGATTTGGAGTCCATTTATCCATGCAGTTATGTTTTTTGGAAGAGTCTCTCTAACTTCTTGCCCTTATTGAGCAAGAAAACACAGCACATGTGGGTCCTTCAAGGTTCCTTGGGGTGTCTCATACCTACTCCTACCTCCACATCTGGCTACAATGATCACTTGCTAATTATTCTTACAGATTAGAGACTTTATTTGCTAAAACATGAGTATGTGACCTCAATACTCAGCAAATTCCTGCTTCCTTTTGGCAGATGTCAGGATTTTTAGTCTGACCCTGCTGGGGTAATGCCAGAAGATAGTTTAACCTCCAGTAGGTGTTCTTTGCAAAAAGCATACCAGGCGATAAGATAAATAAACTCTACCCATCAATGGACAATCTGGAACTGCCTTTTGGTCTAATGAATAGCAGAGAAAGCACCCCCAGGAGTACTTCTTTTATGTAGCTGCCCTGCCTGGTCCTCTGCAGATGGAGAAACAATGCACAGCAAATGCAGTGCTTCAATTTAAAAGTGCTTTAGTACATGACCTCACTAAGAGAGCCCTGGTGAAGGTGATGAGGCCGAGTTTTCCGTTCGTTCTGCAGAAATTAATCCTTTTTACAGCTAATAAACCTCAGGAGTATTTCTTTTATGCCTTCATTCACAAAGCAGCATTGCAAATTTTAGACACAAAATCCCCTTTTTATATCCATTAACTCTCCAAAAGAGAGGGAGCAACCTCATGAAGAAAAGCTCTTACTGAACTCCCTGCAGAAGACTTGCTAGGTCCTTGTTTTGGCACTGTGCTCTCAGTGAACTGACAGGGGATGCAGGTTTTAAGCATCTTGTTCTAATGTTTGCCAGTGCACTGAGTCCTCCCTCGAGTTCATCCTGCTTTATTTGTCCTCATCTGCTCTGTATTAGGAAAAATGTAGGTCCTTGCCTTCTAGCTATTCATTCCTGCCCTAGAACTCTCAAGACATACGAAGAATCACTTGTAATAAAACCAAATAGCTGTTCCTTCCCCAGTGTTGGAGCAACTGACTTTATAAATCTCCTTTTTATAAAACTCTTTCCAACCATTATCCAAAAGCACACCCTGAAGTCAGGCTCCCAAGTGGAGTTGTGCTAGAACTGCTGCAATTTTAAATGTCTGTCTGTATTTTATTTGCAGGGTCAGAAGGGAAAGCCAGGAGCACGGGGCAGTGCAGGCAGCAGAGGCTCACCGGTAGGTAAAAATTCTTTTTGCTGCCCCAGCAAATGCTGTCCAGGAGCTCCATCACTAACACCTCTGTGATTTTTAGGGCATCCTTGGGCTACCAGGTCCTCGAGGAGTGGTGGGAAGGCAGGGTCAAGAGGGTACTCCTGGAATGGATGGACTGCCTGGGAAGGATGGTGTGTCTGGGATGCTGGTGAGTCTGCAGCTGTAACCTGACAGCATCAACAGCTGGAAAACTAAAAGGAGGTGCAGTAGGAATGGATGTAGCCCAGCTATAGATATTCCAGGTTACACATACCCAGAGTGAGCCATGTGCTCCTCTCCGAATCTCAAGTGCACATAAAGGCAGCAGATGCCTTTGCATGGCCAAGTCTGTAATTAAGCAAGTGTTTCTAGCCTGGCAGAAGCTTGTGTGCACAGACTTCTACAGACATCTCTGCAAAGCCACCCATGGCCAGGTGCATGGTGCTTGCTGAGGGCAGAATCACACCACCCCCCATGCCCCTGAAGCTGTGCAGAGGTGGAAAGAGCATCTTGTTTCATAATCTCTTCTGGGTTTCTTTTCTAGGGAGAGCAGGGGGATGATGGGGAAGAAGGTGTGACAGGGATGTCAGGCAAAAGAGGGAACCCTGGCATACCAGGACTCCCCGGGGCACAGGGACCACCAGGATTCAAGGTGAGTTTCTGAATCCCTAAGATACTGCTACACACAATCCAGTCTGTCATCCTGTAGTGTCTACAGCTTGGCTTCTCCAATGTCTAATTAAGTCACAACAGCTGCTGCCATCTTCCCCTCAGCCAGTGACTCAAGCAGATATTTCTCCCAATCCCTCCACCCACCATCCATCCATTTTCTTGTTCACAGCCCCTGAACATCCCCGAGTCCTTTTCTCCTTTATCAAAGTTCGCTGAGCTGAGGAGCCTGCAGATACACAAACCCATGCTACTAACACTCCCTTCTTTCATCAGAAGCCTGGCTAAAAACACATGGCCTTGGAGAAGTGGCAATGGAACTGCTACAGCCTGTCTGTAGGATGTCCAGGATGGACAACTCCATGCCAAATTCAGCTGTCCTCTAGATGTTGCCCTGCAAGGCCTGAACTGATCAAGGGAAAAATTTGCTGCTTGTTTTTTAACATATATTTACCAGATTGGAAAGGCTGGAACCAGCATGGTCTTGGACATCACTCTGGGTGGAAGCAGGGACAAGCTGCTTTAGTGGCCTTGGGTTTTTTTTTTCCTGATCCTTGCCCTGGTCCACACTGGCCACGGGATCTAATCTGGACCAACAGCAATTCAGCTGTTTGTAGAAAGACTGTAAATAGGAAGACTCCAGCTGGGTTTGGAGAGGCTCTCAGGTCTGATTTAAATTATGCCTCCCGTAACACATCACTCTTAAACTGTCACTTGCTGCCCTCCAGCTGCCTTGGGCAGAACAACAGGCTGTTACCAGAAAGGACTGAAAGACCCTTGTGTCATTAGGACAGACTCATCCCCTGGCCCCAGGGAAATTTGTTGCCCCTTTTCCAGCTGCTAAAACCATCCGAGGTTGCCACAACCTTTGCTCATCTCTCCCAGTCTGCTCCAGATGGAGTGCCAGTGGCCTGTGCTCCTGCTGTCACTTACCAAGGGCAAGAGGCAGGTAACAAAGTGTGGTGCTGGATCTCAGAAGCCCCTCTCTTGTCCTTAAATTGTGCAGTTGCTGCTGGAAAAGTGTTGGCTTTGCAGCCTCCTGCAGCTGAAGACTTGGCGTGTCTTCAGCATAGTAGATGGATTAATCATCAGTTGCTGTCCTACTGGGGGGGAGAGATGATGAGAAGCTGCAGGGCAGGGCAGATAACACGCGAAAGTGCCAACACAAGACATTGCAACCCTTTGCTGTCCTTAGCCCTAGCACAATCAGTACCACTCCGCTGAAGCTCCTGTTCTGCATGAGGCTCAGGAGAGGACTCAGCCATGCCCATCACTGGTCTCACAGTGTGCATCCTGCAACAGTCTGCCTTAGCAGACCTGAGGCATCTCCTGATGAAACCACATTCCTTATCGCGATGAGCCAATCTCTTCCAGCTTTCCATCTATGGCTGTTGCAGCTGAGGGTTGTTATATTTAGCTCCTGTCCTTGAATTCTGTTATTTTTAGGGTGAAAGAGGATTGCCTGGACAGACTGGCCAAACANGGACCCAAAGGACAGCCGGTTAGTGATGCCCAGAGCTGATCGGTCCTGACTCCAAGCTGTCTCTTGCAGAAAAGGGTGCAGATCTGCAGGGTGGAAGAGCAGGGGGAACCCTAGGAGGGTCTTTTACAGGGGAACCCATAACCAGCTTGTGTGTGAGTGCAGGAGCATCAGCACAGCCATCTCCAGTGTGCGTGCTTCCCTGCCCGATTGTGCAGAGACATCTAGTCCATGCCTTCGTTCCCCAGGACAATAGGACTTTTCCCATCATCCTCATGCCTGTGGTCCCAAGGCCATGGTGTGTGGTGGCAGCCAGACTGCAGAGCCACCTCAAACACCCCTCGGCAGTGTCTTCAATCAGAGCTGTTGTGAGAGCCATGCCTGGAGCCTCTGGGCGGTGTTGAGTGTAGGTGAACTAAGCACTCCAAGCCATCCAAGAGGTGCCAAGGAGGGACTGTAGCTCCAATGGGATGTGCAGGAGGTGCAGAAGCAGGCATCATCAGAGCAGTTTTGAGGGTGGTGGAGCTGCAGGTTCAGAGCACACTATGAGAGGAAACCAGATCCCTCAGTCAAGGCAGAAGCTAAATTCCCACCCCTGTCTCCAAGGCCGGCTCCTAACCCTTACAGTTTGGATTTATTGTCCTGGTGGGATTGCCCAGTTTAGCATTGACGTGTGACCCTCTATTAGCCTGAGGCCATAGTGAGAATAAAGCTATTTAGATTGGGATCATTGTCAGAGGGTCCAGTTAGGACACAAGGGAAAGAGAAGACTAAGACAAAACAAGGGACAAGATGAACCCCAACTACCTCAATCAAAACAGACTTGTGGGTACATTTTGTATAAAACCCTGTGATGGCAGCATTCACATCAAAGGATGGTGACCAACAACGTAACAGCAACGTCATTTTGCCTCTTGTGTTCACAAGTGGCAGGTTCGTTTGCCCAGTAGAGCCATTGCTGTGTAACTCGTGACCAGGTCCCCTTAGCTGAGATGGCTCCATGGCATTTAAACCCTCCTGACTTACTATTTACTTTTGCCTGAAATTCCTCCAGAAAGAGAGCTTGGTTGGTTCTCCTAATGCAGGAGAGACCTTAGACCTCTGTTAGTAGTAGTTTTCCTTTCCAGGATCCATAAATGGACAGCAAAATCAATTTGTATCCTTGGAAAGTTTCTTATGCTCCACTGAGTCCAACCAAGCCCTTTCTTGCCAAGAGGTTTCTCACTGTCATGGCAGGAAAATCTTCCTAATAGTGAGGTCTCGAGGCCGAATCTGGAATAGCCTTGTAATAGAGGTGGTGGAAACCCCATCGCTTGAGTCATTTACAGCTGGGCTGAACAAGACATTGTAAAACATCCCATAAAGTACAATCCAGCGTGGGTCACACAGTCCTGCCGAGAGTCCAAACAAGCCTTTTCCATCTCTGATGTTCCTAAGACTGTAGATGACTCATCTGGTGTATGTTTCTGACCCTTTTTTTGTAACGTTGAATCATCTCGCATTTTGACATCTGAGAAGCCCAGAAGTATCAAAAGACCTACATCTCACTTGGTGAAATGAGGGTGTTTATATAAGGACATGCTACCCAGAGTGGCTTTTTCTTCTCAGAATCCACACTATGTGCTAATCCAAGCTTGATGACCTTCCAAATGTTTGATTTTTTTTTTTCCTTAAGAAATTGAGCAAAAATCCCTGCAGGGTTGACTAGGAAAAGAATTAGGGGACATGTGTGGTTTTCCTGGGTTTGAGTGGGAGGTTATGTTGCAGGAACATGCAAGTTTTTGACAGCTTGAATCAGCATAGTTTGAAATCATCCTTTGGTAAGTCTGATTGGTATTAGAAATTAAAAAATAGTTTGTTTTAAAGGTCCTTGAGGCTGTTTATTTTCGGGATGAACTTCCAAGATCAATCTCAGAGTAGCTTAGTCTATGAGATCTAAGTAATCAACAAGCCTATGATATGAGATCTGCTGGTGTTGCTTCTAGCCTGATGTTTGCATAATTCAGATGTTTGTGTAATCCTTCAGATTTCTTTCATAGTCAGTCCTGTTTAGACTGAAGAATACTAATGGACTTCACTTTCTCCAAAGCTGCTGAACTCTTGGCATGTCTTCGACTGACCAGCCGTTCAATGGGAACTCACTGCTCTTCTTTGTTCTCCTATTTGTCTTGGCTGTTACTTGCAGGGAGACTTTGGCGAGGCAGGATTTCCAGGGATCGCGGGCATGTTTGGACCGAAGGTAAGAGGCTGCCTTGTGACCAGTTGGCTTTCTGGTCTCTCTTTCCTGGGGTCAGGACAGTGCCATGCTAGTTGCAGGGGGTTATTAGCAGCTCTGCAGAAACCAGATCGTGTAGTCCAACTTTCTTTATGCATCTTCATTTGTTAGATGAACACGTATTTACATGTGCTTTGTTGGAGCTTGTTCCTGTTCAAGTGGGTAGAGGGCTGTCCCATAGATCCAGGAGCTGTTTTTCCCACCTGAATGTCTTCCAGACCCTTGTATTCCCAGCATCAGTCATCAGTCTGTAGCTGAGACACTGATACACATTCCTAATGCCAACAGCCTTGATTTGAAATGGATCACAGAATCACAGGATGGTTTGGGTGGGAAGAGACCTTTAAAGGTCATCTGGTCCAACCCCCCTGCAGGGAGCAGGGACATCTTTGGATGTTTAGCCTCGTTTATCAACACACAGTTTTCCCAGTGAGGGGGGACCAGTTTGGTTTCTGTAGAAAATAAAGGGCTTGCAAAACAGAAGCAGGAGAAGAACTTCTAAAAGATTGGACCTTCCTGCTCCCATACAGAAGAGGCAGCAGAGCTGTCCTTGCAGCAGAGCTGTGAGCAAGGCCATACACATGGGGTATATTTGTTAAGGGGATCTGGCATCTCGTTTCTGCTTACAGGGCCCCCCAGGAGACCTTGGTTTCAAAGGCATTCAGGGACCACGTGGGCCACCCGGTCTCATGGTGAGTGGTTTTTCAGTTTGTTTGGGTTGGGAGGATTTTCTTCCTTCCTCCATCCTCTATTTGTATGAGGCTCCAGGGTGCTATAAGGAGCACAGTGCACTGTTCACCACCTGCCTGGCAGACAAGCCACCACCTCTGAGCCACACGAACACATCTGTAGGTAGCCACGTGTGCCTGGGGCTCTTCTGCCTTGGAGATGGTGGTGCTACTGTGACCACTGCACAGACCACTCCAGCTACACTGAAATCTTTTTATTTGTGGAATTTCTGAGGTTTTACATGGGTCATGACAGTGGTACTGCAAGGGCTTGTGTCTTTGGACCCGTGTTTTGAAACAGGTTTATTTCAGAAACAGCAAATACCACGATCATGTGGCTGAAAATTCATGAAGAGATTCAGTGTCTTTACTGAGCCCATCATGATAAAAGTGACCATCAGTTCCCCCAGGATGGTTCACCTGTATCTTTTCTTCTGTAGGGAAAAGAAGGAATTATTGGTCCATTTGGCATCCAGGGTCCTACAGGAAGCCCAGTAAGTATCTGCTTTTTTTTCTGTGTTTTTTTAGAAGAGCAGTGTTTGAGATCCAAGATGCTTGAGGCCAGCCTAAGTAAATCCCGAGTCCTGCTGTACCAAGGAAAATGAAATGGTCTTTACAATGAGCAGCTTGGGAGAAGCACAGGTTTAGTGTCTGGCTGCATATATAGTTGCATATAGGGAGATTATTAACATAAATGTGAGGAACACCTCTATCTAAGTGCAAGTTCTTCGATGGATTGGCTCAGACTAGAAGTCAAGAATGTTATTGCAGCTTTTCATAAGAAAGCTGCCAGATTTTCCAAAGAACTTGGCCTGAGGGAGGAAAAATCACACAGAAAAGAACCCAAAAAACCTGATAAATAAATTAAACTGGGAACAGCTTGATTCTGGGAAGTGCTGAAAATCCCTGCCTGCCCCAAAATGCCAAAGGCACTCAACACACTAAAGTTCAGGTCAGTGCTTCATAAAACTATGAGTATGAAGCTACTTGGAGTTTGGTACAGATGCTGCTACAGGCAGAGATGAAAAACAGTAAAATGAACTTGGATGTTGCCAAAACATCCAATAATGGCTATTTTTTTGCCTGGGTATGCATGGGCCAGTATGGCAACTGGAGCTGGAGAGGGACTTGGGTCCTTGCAAAGAGCTTCTGCATGGCAACATAATCACAGAATGGTTTGGGTTGGAAAGGACCTTAAAGATCATCTGGTTCCAACCCCCCTGCCATGGGTAGGGACACCTCCAACTAGACCAAGTTGCTCAAAGCCCCATCCAACCTGACCTTGAACACTTCCAGGGAAGGGACATTCACAGCCTCTCTAAGCAACCTGTGCCAGCCTCTCACCACCCTCCCAGTGAAGAACTTCTTTACATCTCATCTAAATCTGCCCTCTTCCAGTTTAAAGCCATTACCCCTCATACTATCACTACAAGGGCTTGTAAAAGGCAGTGCAGTTTGCTAACAGTCACTGACAGCTCCTCCTGTGCTTTGACAGGGGCCCAAGGGAGACAAAGGCAGCCGTGGAGAAATGGTAAGTGGTGGTCTGCAGCCCTGGGCATGTCCCGTCCTTGGGAGGGTCCCTCGGAGCTGCACCCGCCCAGGCTCTGGCTCAGTGTGGTGGCATCAGGCTCTCAGGAGGGCAAGACATACACACCTACACACCTGCACACGTGTGTGCACATGTCCACATGAGCACGTACACGCCGTTAACATCTCCATGTCCTTAACCCAGTGGCACAGCTAAAGCTAACACATTGCCAAGTTAGCTAGGACTGGGGCATCTCCAGGAGCAAACTGGTAGCTCAGAAAAGCCACAGACTGCCCAGGTGGGGGACACAGGGCCTGGCTGAGCCACAGCATTGCCTGGGTGCAGGGCCCACCACTGGGGAAGCAGTGCCAGGGCACATTCTCACTCTCTGCTCTTCCTCTGGTCCCCTCTTATGGGGCCTCTGATGGACTTTTACACCTCCCCATAGCTTCTTGGTGCTCTCACCATACAGGGGATGTGTGGAGTTATACTGGGTATCAAAATCCCAGGGCACATTTCTGATAAGTCAGGGTGCTGCCTTTTCTTCTTGCTCACCATCCTCCACCTCTGTGGGCACGGCAGAGGACAGTGGGCTAGCAGGGACCTGAGCCCCCAGAGCAAGCATCAGCCTCTGCTGCAATAACCTCACTGCTGGTGGCAGACACTGTTGGGCCCCTGTTTTCTCTGTCCTTCCAGTTCCACACCCAGCCCTTGCACAGCCACCCTGGGAACAGCACACGCCTGTACAGGGAGACTGGGGTTATTAATGAGCACCTTCTGACAGCTTCTTCTTTAATTTCTTTCTCCTTTCTTTTCTTTTCTTTTTTTTTTTTTTTTCCTGCAGGGTCTGCAAGGTCCAAGAGTAAGTGTTTGAAATCACTTTTCCTGATTAATATCTTGTATTTAAATGAAACAGCTGCATTTAGCAAACATAAAGCTGCAGGGTGAGTAATTCTGCAGGCAGGGAATGGGATAAGTACCTGGGGATATGGTATTAAAAGTTGCTAAGGACTGGGAACGAGGGATGCCATAGGAATGGACCAGTTGTAGACAGATGCACCCAGAGTTGGGAGGTGGATGTAAAGGAGCCAACTCTTGTCTCCTGAAGGGTTTGAGAGAGAAGATGCTGAAAGATGTCCAAAATCTGGAGGATTTCAGCAGGGAACAGATTCATGCTGGTGACAGCCATGAGAAATGGAAATATAAACTGGAGATCTTTCACTAACTGATGCCACTCTGTCTTTAGGGTCCTCCAGGCCCACGAGGACACCCTGGCCCTCCGGTACGTATACTGGAAAGAGTTCAAAGACTTTATTGAAACAGGCTAAAATTATTGCTGTGATCCTCTCCAGGGAGACTGTTCACTCACTGGAAATTATGGCTTAGCCCCATTCCTCGTATGCAAAGATGTGTGTGTGTGAATGGACCAGTGTTTCTTGTGCCTTAGTCCAAACCATCTCCAAGTACTTTATAGAGACAGCATTGTTGCCTCTCTCACTCGTCTTTGAGGGGCTCCAGGGGAAAGAGGATTTCAAAAGGACAAGACTGAATATCTTTGCAGTCGTGGCTGCCCATCCTTCTGGCTGATGCCCCTTTCTTTCCTTTGATTTCTAGGGACCACCAGGAATCGCAGCCTCGTTTGTAAGTTGGCGTTTTCTGTCTGTTTGTTAAGGATGATAATAAGGCATGTAGAGCCAAGGTGCTGGTGGGACATCCAGAAAGAGCTGCTGGGACCCTGAAGACACACACTCAGGTCCAGCAAGAGATGCTGTGTTAGCAGAGCAATGCTCAAATCACAGCCCTAGACTGAGAAGCCTTTGCTTACATCAGGGCATGTTTAGCTTCTAACAATCTCAGTCACCATCATTTCCATCCCACACTAGCAACAAGACGGCTTTGGAGCAGCTTTCCAGACACTCTTTGACTCCAACATCGTGCTCAAGACAGAGGTAGGAGAGTACTTTTGAACTCACTGGTCTTTGCTGGAGCTGGAGGCTGGGAACAGTCACAGCATTGCTTGTTCCTTCTGTGTGCTCTAAAGTTTATACACACAAAGCTCTGATTTGTCACTGTTCTCATGGAACATCTGGGGTTTATGGACATAAAGATCCAGATAAAGGATATGGTTCTGGTGTGTTACTCATCTATTAACCTCAGACCTCATAACTTTGCCATCACAACTTTTGCAGCACTTCAGAGATGTCCCATACAGGGCAGTGCACGGGCTGTAGCCAGCACAGCCTGTCTTTGACCCTCTGAGTTTTCCCACAGATCAAGTAAAAAGCCTTGTGGTTACAGCACCAGGGCCCACCTGACATTTGCCTCTTTTTTTCTTCAGGGTTACCAAAATCCAGACCTTCTCATGCTGGATCATGGAGGCGAGATCTTTAAGACCCTACACTACCTCAGCAACCTCATTCAGAGCATCAAAAGACCCCTGGGAACCAAGGAAAATCCTGCACGCATCTGTCGGGACCTCATGAACTGTGAACAGAAGATGAACGATGGTAGGAAGCCCTGAGAGTGCAAAGGGTGCACCCTTCATAGGGCTGGTCTGCAAGGCCAAAACTGGTCTCCTTCTCTGGGACCAGTAAGGCAGAAGGCAAAGCTTTCCTTTTCTCATCCACAGAAAGGGTTAAGTGTCCTTGTTAATCCCCAAATCCTCCATTTCTTCAGGTACCTACTGGATTGACCCAAACCTCGGCTGTTCCTCAGACACCATACAGGTCATCTGCAACTTCACCAACGGTGGGCAGACGTGTCTCAGCCCCACCACGGTCTCCAAGGTACACACAGCTCGACCCCAGCATGGCATTTCCCATACTACTATTACAAAATATTTACCCCGGGGTGTGTTGTTCCGGGACACCAGCCGGTGACCGCGATGACACAGCTCGCTGGGCTCTCCTCGAGGCAGAGTGAGTGTAGCTGTAACCTTCAGAACTGCTCTCATGCGGTGAAAAAAAACACCTAAAACTGTTATTGACTCTTGTCAAGTACAAAGCAGAGTATTTCCAGCAATGTTTAATTAACCCATAACCTTAACAGAGGCCAATAATTTTGCGAACACGCTGCTCCCAAATGCTTTGTTGAATTAATTTATGTTCAGGTCACTCTTGCATTTTGTTTTCTGACACCTGCAAAAGTGAGGTCAGCTTAAATATACGAGCCTCCAGTGAAGTTAATGCTACAGGATTTTTCTTGAGGAAGCACCTATTCCAAACAATAGCAATACCTGGGTTCATCTGTGGATGAACCGAACCCACTGCTTTGCAGCAGCAGGTTTTGAATTCAAAGTTGACATTATTTGCCTCCTCCTCGAGGACTTGACAGTTTGTTCTGGAAAGTAAAGGACCTGCTGTGTCCCTGTGAAAACTTCCCAGCCTGACCTGGCATCTGGTCCTTACACCCCTACTGATGCCAGGTCCTGTTCTGGCCACCGGTGCACAGCCCCCCCAGCCTGAAGCGAGCACAGGGACCACCTCTGCTGTCACATCTGGCACCAATCCTGCCCCTCGCTCCCTCCCTCCAGCCCTGCTGCAGGGCTACACCCTAACATCCCTGTCACCTTCACAGCTGGATTTTGACATCGGTAGAGTCCAGATGAACTTCCTCCGCCTGCTGAGCTCGGAGGTGGTGCAGCACATCACCATCCACTGCCTGAACACCTCTGTCTGGAGGGAGGGCTCAGCCGAGAAACCCTCGGACAAAGCCGTGCGCTTCAGGGCCTGGAACGGGCAGATGTTTGAGGCAGACGGGCAGCTCAGGCCAGAAGTGGCAGCTGATGATTGCAAGGTATGTTGCTGTGAAAGAGGGGAGAGGTGAGAAAAATGCTGGGCTGAAACCAATCAGGACACACAGCAAGGCTCAAACTCATCATAGAATCGTAGAATACCAGGTTGGAAGGGACCTCAAGGATCATCTAGTCCAACCTTTATACCTGTGCTTCTTACTCCACAATAAAAAGGGGGAGAAGGGTCTAGTTTATCTGTTCACCACTTTAATTTTCCAGTCCAGGATGCTATAGCAGCCCCTCTTTAGCAGATTGCCTTCAAATCCTGGTATCCTGAGATGCATAAAGAAGAGTGTGGGAGGTTCTCCTCCCCCTCCACTCTGCACCAGTGAGACCACAGCTGGAGTATTTTGTCCAGTTCTGGTCTCCCCAGTTCAAGATGGACAGGGCAATACTCGAGAGAGATACAAAGATGATGAAGGGACTGGAACAACTCTTGGGAGNACTCGGTGGTCTCCAGAGGTCCCCTCCAACCCCCACCATTCTGTGAATAGAAAGCAGAAAATTAAATTCCAAAGTTACCTGTTGGCTGTAGCAGCAGTTAAATGGCAGAAGGGGGAACTGACACCCGAAGACAGTGGCCCCAGCTCCTGCCCGATGCCACGCTGGGTGGGTCACCATGTGTTCACTGCAATAGAGCTTGTGTTTGGTGGAACCTTTTCAGGCTCAGTTTCCACCAACTTGACCTGGATAAAGGGCTCCCCAATATTCTTTCTAAGCCTCACCCCAGACCTGCTCAGCCCAAAGGGCAGCCCCTTGGCTCACGCAGGGCTTTTCAAGCTCATACCTCGTGAAACACATTCCTCTCCAGCAGGATTGGCCCCCACCCCCCGTTAAACAGCCTTCTCTCTGTCCCTCCTCCCTGCGCAGATCAAGGATGGACGTTGGCATCGGACTCTCTTTTCCTTTCGGACGCAGGACCCTCAGCAACTGCCAATTGTCAACATCTACAACCTTCCCCCATCCGAGCCAGGAAAGCAATATCACCTCGAGGTCGGCCCCGTGTGCTTCCTTTGAACAAAGCCATCGAAACCGGGCTCCGAGGCTTTGACCCCAAGTTTGCCCTGTGTCTCTACACAGGCTCTCCCACCTCTCTGCAGCAAGGACAGCTGGGCTGTATCTTCTGGGTCAACTCTCGCCCTAGCCTTTGGCTCAAGGTCTCAAAGAACCCGTGATCTACTGAACTCAGCAGATTGTTGAAAGGAGGAATAACAAGGCCGTAGGGGAAGCGGGTATCAGTCGGAAGGTGAGCAGTGAAAAGGGATCGGGGACTCGGTGTTGCAAGCGGTTCCACACACAAAGCTTTTTCCATGACCAAAGAAAATATTGAGAGAAACCTCAAGCAACATGCAGTGTGTGGTTTGGTTTTTTGGTTTCTTTCCCCCACACACCCCCACCCCCCCTCGTTTTGTCTTACCTGGTTCCTGAGTTACCAAATGTTCTTTCCAGTGAAAAGTAAATTAAAAGATAGAGCTTCCCTCTCAGAGCTTGTCGCCTTCTGGATGGCCACGTGCTGCATCAGGTCTCCCAGGCGGAGCTGCAAGTTGAGTTGGCTGCTCTGTGTACCGGAAGCATTTTGATGTGCAATATTAGAAGAAACAAAATATATATATTATATTATTTAAAGCAGAAAGAAAAAGAAGAAAAAAAAAAAAAAAAAGAAAAAAAAAAAAATTCTCACTGATGAACTGTTTTACTGACAAGACAGCAGCCAGCACAAGGGAAGCAGCTGAGAAAGCACAATGATCAGAGGTCAAACTTTCTGCANCCAAGAGGGGGGAATGGAAGGAGGAAAGGGGAAGAGATTGGTGCTAAAATAGAGAGAGAGAGGATGGGCTTGTCTGATTTGTTTCTACCTCTCACTGTGAAATCTCTGGTGCTCTTAAAAAGTGTGTTATTTTATATATATGACTTAAACTATTTAAGNAAAAGCCCACAGGACCATCTCTCTGGGAAGAGAGGAGGTCACAACCTACAGCTAAATCAGAGCGACAGTCAGCTCGGAAGGGATCCTTTCACCGTGGATGTCGATCGTGTGCAACAGCTCCAACTGCGGCCAAAGGAACTGACAGGAGATTTCAGAAGCAAATTCGCCTTTATTGTTTGGGGTTTTTTCTGGCTAATTAGCACTTCGCTGCTTGGGGAGGGGAGCGAGGGATCCAGCTCATCTGGCAGCACTGAGCCTCAGAGAGAGCTGTTTCTGGTGGGCTGTCATGTCAGTAGTGTTGCTGTAGCCGGGCTGGCCACGCGTCCGCCGCGCAGGGACTGCCTGGGCTCGGCTCGTATTTAAACCCAGCTCTGCCAAGACTGACACGATGGTACCTTGGTTCAGAACCCAGCCGGGCTTGGAGGGGTCTGGTTTTGTTAAGTTTTGTAGAAATTTAGTCTCTATATGTAAATTTGGAGGATGATTGATTTTTTTTTTTTAAAGAGGATAATTATGGTAATCTTTAATTCTATATAAGGAATAATATTGATGTAATCGGAGCTGTACTGTATCGGAAACGCTTCAGTGCCTGTTTGGAGTTTTCATGTCTCATATGGACTATGGATTTTATTTTTTTGAGGAAAAAAAAAAAATTATATGTGAGTCTCTCTTTGTGTATTCTTTTTTTTTTAACTACTGCCTGGTGGTTGTTTTCCAGCGACCATCAGAAAAGGTTAACAAGCTCTGTCCCAAATACCTCGCTCTCCTCGCAGCTCTGCCTCCCCTCCAGAATACCTCACCCCGTGGGGCAGCTCGACCCAGCAGCCCCCAGGCCAGGATCCCCATCTCCTGCTTGCTGGCCACCCCTGCTCACACCCCCAGGTTCCTCCCGTTCTCACCACCTCTCCCCCTCACCATTAGTTTTCTGTGTTTTCTCAAGGCTGGAGTTACCATTTGCTCTCACTGAAGCTTTTTCCCTTCTTCTTCTTTTCTTCTGGACACAAAATAAATATTTAAAACTGAGGCAATGAACCCGGACTGGTATGGGGTTGGTTTTTTCACTTCTTCATGGGAAACCAAGTGAGCAAGAGGTGCAGAAATACCCTGCTGCTTGATGGTGATGGTGATGTTGGTGTGACAACCCAGAGACATCACCCTTTCCTGCCCAGGTGACCTGGGGACCCCAACCCACACCCCAAGACACTTCCTCTGGTGCAGGTCACAGCATGCCCTGCCCCACCTGCATGATGTTAAATGCACAGCAAGGCTGGGCCCCTGATGGCTCCTCACAGCAATGTCACCCCAGCACTGCCACCAGCCCTGTGTCATCCACATCTCTGTTCTGAGGCAGTGCCGGGGAGCAGGAGAGCAGAGGAAATAAAGAAGGTAAAAAAAAACCCCAAACAAAAAACACCCAAACCAGGAAAACGAAAGAGTTAATCTCATCTTTGTCATTGCTGAACCCCAAATCACATCTCAGTTGCTCCAAGCTGTCTTTGAAACCAAACTTCTTGCTTAGGAGATCACCTGGCCCCAGCCCAACCTCAGCCCAACACCTCGCAGCTGTTTCTGCCACATGTTGGAGACAGCAGCAAAGCCCCTATGGGCTCGAGCCAGGGAGAGGGACATGGAGGTGACCCCCCCACACACCCCCCCACACCAGACCACCAGAGCTGCCTTGGCTGGTCCCGGGTTGCATCAGGGGCAGCAGGAAGGGGCCACCCGTGTTTGCTCTCCTCACGTTGTTCCCCTTCCCAGCAGTGCTCTGGTGACTGGAGAGGCCAAGGGACCCCCTGCCCAGTCACGGCGGGGTGCTTGGTGACCAGGTCAGCTTTGGCAGTGCATTAAAATCCAGGTCAGCTGGGACTGACCGTCTCTCACGTGAGCCAGCCCTTCCCCGCACACGCTGCTTCTGGGCAGGGAAAAAGCAAACACATTTCATAAATAAATCAATGCACTTAATTATGAGGCCAAAGTTGGAGAAGACATCAGGACAATGTTAACCAGAGAGATTCTGCATTACAAAATGTTGTCATTTATTTATTATTTTTAAAGCCTTAGCCCACTGCTCTGGTCATTTCCCTGCCCCATATCACCTCTCCAGACAGGATTTATTAACCACAGTGCTGACTTTAACAGTTATTTCAGATTACTTAAAATAATCAGCTATGCATTTTATGGTGGCCCCCATCCCCAGCAGCATCCACCTTCAGTGAGAGCCCCCTGCAAGCCCCAGCATCAGCCACGTGCCCCAGCGAGGAACAAGGCTGGTGAAGACCCGAAGCTCTCGCAGCCAGCACCCAATCTTTATTTGCTCCGTGGACAAAAGCCACATCCAGGTGCCATTCAATGCCCCCAAGGCCTCCAAACACACCTGGAACCAGCCGAGCACTTCGCCAGGCACCCGCAAAATTAATTGCCATTTCCGAGAACAAAAGCTTGTACTGGTGAAACGTGGGGTTAGGGGTTGTCTTTTTTCATCATTTCTGCTGAGGAAATACAAGCTTTTGCAAGTTGAATTTCCTCCACCTGCTATTGCTTCATGCCTGAGCAAACAGCTCAGCTGCTGAACAAGCACATCGGGGGCTGGGGACGTCCAGCTTTGGAGGCGGCCGTATATAAGGGATGGAGCTGAGCCGCATCCCATCAGAGCAGGAGCCTCCTCTCGGCCGGCCAGGCGATGCTGGCCTCCCTCACCCTCCTCCTGGGGCTGCCGCTCGCCCTCGCCACCGAGCC
>VWZY01003333.1:20664-30775 GCA_013399075.1 Chloroceryle aenea
TTTTAAAACTTTGTAACACCTTTGTTTTTTTTTTCCTTAGGGTCACACAGCAATGCTCAATTCAGGCTGTTGGCATCCAAAAATAAAGGAAGAGTTTCTGACGTGTTCTAATGATGGGTGAGTCTATCTTTGTCAGGGATTTATTTTTTTAGTACTTGTTTATATTATATTTAATTATGTTTTAAATATATTAAATTATTAACATATGTTATTAATTATTAAATAGATGGTTATGATATAAAATTATATTAAATATAATTAGGTTCTGTTAAATAGTCATCTGTCAGTAGCAAGATCATGAATGATTTTTGAACTGATGTTTACAAATATGCAATCCACTTTACTCCAGAGTGACAGTGAGTGGGAAGACTGAATTGCCCCACTAATATATCTGTAGTGTGGCCCATGCTAAATAGAAGACTCTAATTATCAATTGTTTTAAATAACGTGTTTGGGGTTTTTTTCCAAAAGGGACCAGCTTACTGGTTTAACACAGAAGGTATATGCAAAAAATATTTTAAAATTCACAATTTCTGATGAGGCTGTGGCAGAAAAAAACACTTTAATACTCCAATTTGCTTTATGGAGCAGTCCAGTTGTAAAAATATGTAAAAGTTAAGACAACTATATATTTTTTCCAGCTTGTAGACACAAAGTTTTTACTTGCGTCATAGAAATATTTTATTAAATGCTACAATAGATACTTTAAGAAGTTTGTTGATCTTTATAATATGGTTAGACATTACTACAGCTTCTTAGGTTGAATAGTTTGTAAAGAGTAAAAAGGAAATTAAGATACTATAAATTATAAAGATTGTGTCATTTGGATCATCTAAGCAAGTGCCTACCTAATATACCATATATGGATTCACTGCATCCCTGATGCTTCAATTGCTGTGAATTGAAATGATCTGGTCAAGTAAGTAAAATCCAGATAAACACTACTATAAACAGTTGTGTAATTGCATTTTCAGAGACACTGCATGGCTGACATTACAGGAAAAGTATTTTAAACCCATTTCATTTTTTTTCATGCTAGTGATAGGTCTTTCCATGATTTGGACACATCGAAAGAAACAATTAAATGTTAAAGGCAGTATTCCATCTGTGAAATTTAATAACAGGAACTATAAAGTCTCCAACATATGAGTAGTAATTCATCTTAAGACTGGTGCTGTAAGCTAGAATAAAATAGTTCCAGTTGGAAGGGACCTACAATGATCATCTAGTTCAACTGTCTGACCACTTCAGGGCTGACTAAAAGTTAAAATATGTTAATAAGAGCACTGTTCAATTGCCTCTGAAACACTGGCAGGCTTGGGGCAACAACTACCGCTGTAGGGAGCCTCTCCTAATGTTACCAACCTGTCAGTAAAGAAATGCTTCCTCATATGCAAAGTCTCCCCGACACAACTTTGAACCATTCCCACCAGAAGAGACCAGTACATCCCTCTCCATGTTACCTCCTCAGGAAGCAATAGGGTCACCCCTCAGCCTCCTTGTCTCCAAACTAGACAAACCCAGAGTCCTCAGCTGCTCCTCACAGGCCATTCCTTCCAGCTCTTTCAGCAGCTTTGTTCACCCCCTCTGGACACAGTCAAGTCCCTTCACAACCTTCCTAAACTGTAGGCCCAGCACTGCACCCAGCACTCAAGGTGAGGCCGCACCGGCGCTGAGTGCAGTGGGATAATCCCCTCTTCTGACCAGCTGGTCCTGCTGTGTTTGATGCACCCCAGGGTGTGGTTTGTCCTCTTGGGTGCCAGGGCACACTGCTGACCCACACTGAGCCTACTGAACTAAGAAAGCAGCAGTCTAAGTAGGGAAGGTCATCTGATGATGCCAGTGTGTACCGAGCTTGGAAAACCTAGTTAATTCAAAGAGATAAATAAAAGCATTGTTTTTATTAATCATATTGTGTATAGGTAAAAGCAGTTGTTAGTCTTGTTATACAATATGAGGTGAATTTCTGACTTCTTTTGGATGGTGGGTCTTGCCATTGCTTTTAAACTGTTGAAGAATGCTTAAGTGGAAATGTGGATCTAAATAAGTGAAGGTACCATTCACTGATTTTTGAATGAGGAAAAATAACTACTATAATTAAAGATTGCTTTATTATGATAATTTCAGAAAATATTTTGGTTAGCAAAGTAAGATTGGATAACTTAGGTTTCTGAGAAGAGATGTTTAAAGCTAAAGAAATAAATGGACTGTTCCAGCAGATTATAATTGAGAACTGTTACTGATATGTGCTTAAAGGAAATAAGTTCTCTGAATTTCAAGTAAAAGCAGTTTAAAAGTTTGATTTATACTAAGTATTCCAGAAACCAGAAATTTTGTATTTTTTACTGATTATTCTACATCTTGCATAGAATGTGTTTATGGATGTGGTTAAGTATTAAAACTGACTAACGATATCTATCTACCTATCTAACTTTTTTATGTTTAAACCCATGTTAACACCTGACCCTTATGTGTTGGGAAACTATATTCTATTGATTTTTAAAGCTGGATTTTTTTCTTTGAGTCAATAGGCTTCCACTTAATGAAATGCTTACAGAAGTATGAATCTATTTAAGAGTCTGTTTGAAAACCTGGTTTATATTGCTTCTAAAGCAAATATAGCAACTATAACAGAACTTGAACTTTGGTGACAGCAACCTTATCAGGTCAGAGCAAAAGACTGGCAGTCTTTAAAGAGAAAAAGTCTAAATGGATATAGAGAGTGGCCAAAGTTCGCAAAATGTTCAAGGTGGTAGATGAGCTGAATGTGAACTGTTGTTTGCCAAAACCTCGTATACTAAGAGACGTTTGTTGAAAGTGTCTAGTGTTAAGTTTAAAACTAATAAAATAATTCTTTTTTTATATTGTCCAAATACACTCTGGAGTGGGTTGTCACAGGAGGTTGTGGAGGCAGGTTTAAAAAGGGGTGAGAAAAAATTGTGTTTAGAATGGCTCATAAACAGATAGGAAATGCAGTAGGCCTTATAACATCACTTATTTGATAGTTGTGGATAAGGAGGGGCAATTCAAGAAACAAATCTTAACATAGCCAGACTTGGTCAGCATTATTCTTACTGTGATCAAAGGAAATAAAGGGCAAAATGAATCTATGGTCATATTTAGTTGGATGTTTCTTAACATTTTAATTTGTTCTTCAGGAACAGTTAGTAATTAAGACAGAATTTTATGCTATACTACTGTTGGAAATGTAGTGTCTGGATTGTTTTCAAGATACAATGTTTTGTCAGTGGTTTTATATCTAGAGTTGGCATGGTTTTCATGCTTAACTGTTGGTAAGGTTTTTTTCTCTCAAGGAAGACATTGAGACAACCAAATATATCTTTCTGTGGCTTTGGTACATAGAGATTTCAGGTAAGAATGTTTCATCTAGCCTAAAAAAGCCAAACCAAAACAAAAAAACTCTCTCATAGACCTGCATGAACCCAATTTTGGCATTTCTGACATTATAGGTGGGTGTATTTTGGCATTCACAATTCTTAACATAATCGTCTCTGTCATACTTTATCAAGAAGATCTATATCCATAAGAGGAGAAATTAAAAGAGGATTAATTAAAAACTTTATACAGTGTTGCATATCAGCGGAAAAGGTGAAATCAAACACCTATTAATCTCAAAGTTTTTTATCCTGACATTGCACAAATGCTCTTTTATACGGTGAAGATGAGCTCAGGAAGTTTTGCAGTAGACATCTGTTAATTGTATTCTAAAATTGGTGCTAGATGTGGATTTCTACCATGGACTGCTTTGGAACTTTTAATAGGGAATGTGGTGCTATCTGTATCTCTAGGTGTTTACATTCAGTCCTTACATTGGAAAATGAACTGCCACAACTGGCATGTGTGGAGAAGGACACCTAATACTGAACAACAAAATGAGACCCTTCAGATGGTCAGTCCTGAGTGTATGGATTTAGGAGAATGAACCAATATTGCCTTTAATAGGCATGAAGGAACATTGAACATCTTCCAGTTTTGCTGGCTTTAATCTCTGGGTATCACAGAGATGGATGGAACATTAAAGCAAGGCAGTATTAGCTCTTAAATAGATTTGTCCACTAATTTGATTAGAGCTTCTGTGTATATCAAAGCTGGTTGCCAGAACCAACACCTGTTTTTAAAGATACTTGAAAGAAAAGGCATAATGTTTTTCAGTTTATCTTCTACAAGTTTGGAACTTGCTGGAAGTAACAGATGAAGCACGTGTGTCATGCTTCTTGAGGCATGCTGAATGGTAGTGCCTGAGATTGAAGAAGAGGGTACAGGGGAGCACCAAGTGGTGTTAATGTATTTTTAAACCCTAAACTCTATATTCTAGATAATATTTGCGCCACCTCAAGAGAAACAGTCATTCATAAACTGAAGGTCACAACTATTTGCAAATGAGTAAATTTTATCTCGCTATATTTACATTTATTTGTCTTTTTAGTTGAATGATTGCCACTCGCATACAGTTTAAAAATAAACTAAGGAAAGAAGACTGCATTTTCTAGTTAGCATGGTAAAGCAGTTTTCACAATGGATAATGCTGTTAAAAAGCCAACTTTGAAAGTAGGCTTGTGGAGTCAAAGGAAAATATCACATTTTAGTATGTTCTAAATAAAAGCTTTTAAAATATTTTAAATATATATTTCTCTGTGTGTATGTTAACCTTCTGTAACTCAAATTCTTGGTGAAAGTCTTTATAGGCACGTGACAGTTTCTTTTCATTCCAGATGATTAAGTCTGTGTTAGTATCCCAAACTAAAATGTAATTCAAATGAAGGCTCTTAGTATTGCTATTATAAAAGAAGTATTTTGAGAGATGATCTGTTTCTTGTGATTTATTTATGGCATTCAAATTTGCTCTACTTTAAAACAAAACAAACAAAAAAAAANCCTGTGCCCAGGAAAGCAGAATTGAGGAAAAAAAAAAAAAAAACCAAAAAAAAAAAAACACAAAAAAAAAAAAAAAAAAAAAAAAAAAAAAAAAAAAAACCACAAAAAAAAACACAAAAAACCACAACCCTGTAAGTATGTTTAGACTATAAATATATTCTAATTTGTTGTTATGAGGCTATTTGTAAATTTATTACTTCAGACTGCAGATACATGGGTTACCAGCAGGGAGTCTCAGTGTGTTTTGTATGACTCTTCAAGGACACTATGTTAAACTCAGAAAAGACTACATAAGAAAAAGACAGTTACCTCTGACTCCTGTATGAGAGAAATAGGAGCTGGTAAGCTTACACACTGGAATGAGCCAAACCCTACAGCCGGTAGTTACAGAATAAGTCTAAAAACTCCTCTTGTTAACTTGCTGAAGTTCCTGGCAATTTGCATGATTGTTAGGGAATACTCATAACTTACAGCAGCTCCCTTCATTTTGATTTCCTCAAAAATATTCCAGGTGATGACTTGTTGAAACTTGTAATACCCTACAGTTTCTTTCTTTCATGCTACAGTAAGCTTTTTTTAAAAACTTATTTTTAAACAAATAGTTTAATTATTCTTGAATTAGAGATGACTAGTAGTTTTATTGGTCTTTTACAGTTTGTTCAAAGTTTGTTACCTTTTAGTTACAGAAGGAAGTAAGAAATTTGTCAGGTCTGTAAGTAATCTCATGATGAACCTTAAGCTCATGGATGAATAACATTCTCTTAATTGTCTTCTCTACAGAACTACATTCATTCCAGCTTTAAAAGTTTGCCTTACAGATATGATAACACCAGTAATTTGGCTGTTGTTAATTCATACCAACCTTTCACTGTTTTTAAAGCATACATGCAAAGCTTTTTTATTAATTGCATTAACTCGATTTAAACTTTTTTCTCGCACACTTATTATTTATGCCAATATGGTGCCTAGAACTTTAAATACTCCACAGCTATTCCTGAAAGAATCAGTCCCTTTTAATTGCGTGTATTTCTTGCCATTCTAGAGAAAACACGGTATGGTGTGTAAAGATGTGGGCAACATCATTTCATAATGTCTTCACTACTTTGTTCAGGCTTATCTGGAACGATCACTTACTATGGCAAGGATCTGTCAATGATCAGCAGTATGCTGAGCATGTCTACAGGACTGCAGTGAAGTTCTAATATCAGAAATGCCAACATTAATGTATTGCCTAAAAAAGAAAGAAAATTTTGAACATCAAACATTAGTATTTTTTCTCCTCTTTGGAAATACACCTGAGCAAAGTGGCCTAAAAATATATCCAGTGTTCTAAGACATATCAAACTCCTTGTTTATATCATTCCAAAATATCTGTTGGCTGCTATGTTAAAACAAAAGAAGAAGAGGAAACGGATAATATTGTCTTTGTTATTTGGATGTTTTCTTATCAGAAATATGATAGGTAGTGTTGTATGAATAAGCAAGAGAGCTTGGTGATATTAAAAGTTCCAGCAACAGGTGTTCTGTGTCCCTACTCTGATACATTTTTTACTTTTAGAAGTGGAATTGCATCCAAACTTGAAATTTAGCAGTCCTAACTTTGTGATTTGTCATTGCAGCTAGGGCTGTGGTTGCTCAACACCTGGTTTAGTGTAGAAAATGCCTCTCACAAGTCTTCCTTCTCTCACCTTCTAGTAAGTTAATGTTCATACTCTTTAAAAGTTATCTTAGAGAATAGTGACTGCCATCACCAAGTGACCTCTTGTTACAGATAGATAAATTTCAGGTATAGATAAATTGTGCTTCAGTACAGATCCATCTCCAATTAAATATATGGAGTTATTTCAGTGAAGTAGTTTCACATTTTCAGAAATAAAATTTTGCACTTAAGGTGCAATTTACTCTTTTGACTTTTGTCAAATGTATGTTTCAATTGTGAAGCTACTGTGCTCCATGAGATAGACTGTTAAGTGTGTTTTTTAAAATCATACACTGTTGTGTATTAAATGTTCCCTGTGTTTTAATGAAAAGGAACAGATTTCTGCTACTATGTGAACTAGAATAGGTAAATGACCAGAATGTTCACAAAGGAAAAGTGTATACATTCTTAAAATTTTTCTTTTCAGGTTTAAAACTGTCAACTGTTGGCAATGGTAGCTTAACTACCTTTTTAAGGGAACAGTTGGCAATAAGCTTAATTAAAATTGCAAAGATGATTTGTAGTTTCAAGGATGCAAAGTATAATTTATGAAGGATGAGTGCTGTAGATAGTAGTTCTGCATAACTTCCATCTGTTTAGAGGAGTTTTCTTGCCTTTAAGACATCCATTATGTCCCTGATGCTACTTTGCAGGAGATTCCAGAGTGGGCTCAACATGGATCAATGTGATCTAAGGTGAAGCCGTTTATTCAAGCACACACACCACTTGTATATCATTTCTGTATCAGTGCACGAGCTACATTACCATGCTCACTTTTGTGTTTACTACATTTCACTTTTTATATGTTAACCTATTGCATCCTATTAACCAGGTTCACATTCAGAACAGCTGCTATCTTGTCTCACTCTTACTAGCTGTCTTGTTTCTATGTCTGTGTAGATCACAGCTATCAACGTATGACTTCTCCTTCATGACCATTGTTTTCTGGCAAGTGTTCCTTTAGTTAGGCCCAGAGCTGCATAAATAGCTTGACTGAAGAGAGATGTGAGCAAGGTCTGGAATAGTAATACTGAGATAGTCAGCATTTTTCCTGCAGAAAACCAGAGCAATAGGTTATTCTTCCTCCCATGATGCCATACTGCTTGTCTTGAATGGGCAAGCTTCCTTCCGCCCAGAAGATTCTGTTTTTGAAGCAGTTGATGAGATCTGTGCTTCATAAGCTTTAGAACCAAGTCACTGACTACAGTTCACATACTTGCTCCTTAGATTTTTTTTTTTCTATGGGAATATGTTTTCAAGAGAGTATGAGATTTGGTAGCCCAGCCTGCTTGGCCATGCACTGTGAAAGTCAGTGTCGCTGTGTTTTTCTTGAACGTTTTAAGTATCAATAACACTTTGCATATGAGAAGATAGGTGAGAGCAGAACTTGGACTTGTGTAGTTCACTGTAAGTGTAGTTATATTGCCCTGCTCTTATGCAGAATTTGTAGATTTTGTGAATAATGTATTTGAAGTAGTACAACAATTAAACTTGTTTTTTAATTAAACAGACCTTTTTTTGTTTAAAAACACCAAAACAAACTACAACACTGAAGAAAGCTTTTGGATAAATATCATTAGTCTTAACGCCTTCAGTGTTTTAAACATTTTATGTGCAATAAATAAAGTTAACATCTGATCAGTCTGCAGCTGTGGAAACTGCTGAGAGCATTAAGATGCCAAGGCTACTACCAAGATGTTTGTCTAAACTTTCATTAGAATCTAAATTTCAGCACTGCATCTGTCTTCATGTGTTTGAAGACTGGTTGGCAAAGCATCCTTTCCTGTCTTGTACCTCAAAGAACTGATTATGCCCTTTAATATATGAAGATGAAATCCTTTCCTCTCAAGTATTCTCTGGTTATTTTAAACTACAACTCAAATTAAAGGACTATTTTCTTATGAGATATGCATCTTATTTGAATGACCAGACTTAGCTGATTATTCTAGTAATAATGGGAAGTACAATAGACTTGGTAAACTAAATTCAAATGTTTTTGTTTGATAATGAAAGTAAAGTAGGGTATGCAATATTTATTTTGGCACATTTAATTAGAAAGATAAAATGTATTCTATCTAAGAAAATAAAATTAAATTGCCATGATTGATGTTCAGATATGACTCTGTATTAAAGTTACGCAGTAATGACTGATGGTAGTTAACATCGTATAGTTCAAAACTCGGAAAGTATTTGGTCTAGGATTTTTGACATTTGGAATTCAGGTAATTTCATTGTTTTCATAATGAAATTTAAAATTTATCCTTTTATAAGGGTCCTTACGTTATGTAATTATATGTTTTAGTTGATTTCTCATTGATAAGTTTTGCACCTAAGAGATGTATGTTGGCTAGATGTTTTGTTTTGTTTTCATTAAATGATTTGGAACATTTCTCAATCAGTAGTCTTTTCAAAGATGTACGTTTTTGATCGCGGTTTGTCTCAAAATGCCTTCAGTTTAGAAAATTCTGGTTTAAGACTGATAATGCCATTTCTGCAGTGGCACAATATTGAAATTTTGAATAGGTGATTATGAAGGAATCTTCTCTTGTGTATTTAATGAAACATTTTATAGATTTTTGTACAATAGCCTTTAGTAAGATATAAGATGAAAATTAAAATCCAAAATATGTGGGTTTTTTTTCTGTCAATTCCACTGAGTTTTGTTTGTGACTTTTAAAGGATTAATCTTATAAATACATGTGAGTCATTTGTCATATATCAGCTGGGCTGCCTAATAGGAAGACACCTTAAACCTGTTAATCTGAAGTAATCAAAACAACATATTTCTAATGCAGTTTCATAAGTTTGGAATATTGCCTCAAAATGCCTATATTTTTATAAATTATTTTAATTAAAATGTATTTTACCAGAGAAAATTTATTTCTAGTAAAATGTGAACATGCATTAGTAAATGATAATGGAAGCAGATTGGTTAGTGAACTAGGTGAAGGCAACAGCATGTGAGGTCATACATGGAGTGGATTATTTACAAAATTAAACCCATTTCCTGAAAATCATGTAGGGTTAATTGTATATAAGCTTTTACTATGAAGCTATGAAAGAGCAGATACACATCTTTTGAAAAATCCATACACACAGAGCATTAATTTTTACTAATGACACTGGTAAATTACATGGTACTAATGGTTTATTTCATGAATTGCCACTGAGACTGCATTTGAGCTCTTTGTCTAGTTCCAGTGACAGCAGCCTAAAGAGGATGTTGACAGACACTGAAAAATGAAAATGTCAGAGAAGAATCCTGAGACTTTGCTTAATAAGGGAGTAAGGAGCTGAGTATGCTTCAGTTTATGGACTAGGATGTTAAGAGACTGCGGTAATAAATATTGTAACACAGATAAATGTCTGACAGATGAAATTTCTTTAAATTGTTAAAGACATAACTAGATCCTGTGATCAGAACCTAGCAAGGTCTGAACAGGAGAGAAAAAGTATTTTTTTGTCCACAGAGGGAATATGTGGCTGGTAACTAATGAAGGAGTGCAGTAAATTCTT
>VWZY01003333.1:36052-57392 GCA_013399075.1 Chloroceryle aenea
TAACTACAGGCCTGTCAGTCTCACTTCAGTGCCTGGTAAATTAATGGTTATTCTGGGAGTTACTGGAAAACACTGCAGAGACAATGCAGTTGGAAAACACTGCAGAGACAATGCAGTTTTTCTCATAGCCAGCACAGGTTCACAAGGGTTAAAGTCCTGCTTAACAAACTTGATTTCCTTTTTTAACAAAGTTACCCATGTAGTTGATCAAAGGAAGCCAGTAAATGTGGGACTTTTTATTTTTGCAAAGTTTTTAATACTGTTTCTCACAGTCACCTTCTGGACAGAATGTCCAGTATAGAGCTATACAAGGCTATAGTGCTTTGGGTGAGCAGTTGGCTCATGGGTCAGGCTTAAAGAGTTACAGTAAATGGGGTTACATCAGGCTGGCAACCAGTCACCAGTTGGGTTCCCCAGGGCTCCATTTAGGTACAGTGCTCTTTATTGTTTTTATAAATTATATGTATGCAGGAATCAAATGTACATTACTAAGTTTGCTGATGTTACTAAATTAGGAGGAGCTGTGCACTCCTTTGAAGGTAGAGAGGTCTTACAGAGAGATCTGTATAGACTAGAGAGCTGGGCAATCACCAACTATATGAAATTTAATAAGAGCAAGTGTGGGATTCTCCACCTGGGACAGGTTGATCCTGGGTACATGTACAAATTGGAGGCGAAAAAGCTGGAGAGTCACTCCGCAGAAAGCCTGTGGGCCTGGATTGATGGCAAGTTGAATGCAAGTCAGCAGTGTGTCCTGGTAGCCAAAAGGGGCAACAGTATCCTGGGTTGCATCAAGCACAGCATAGGCAGCTGGTCGAGGGAGGTCACTGTACCACTCTACACTGCAGTGGTGTGGCCTGAACTTCTGTACTTTGTGCAGTTCTGGGCACCTCAGTGTAAGAAAGACATCAAACTGTTCTGTTGGACACAAGCAAGAGTGAGCAAGATGGTGAAAGGCCTCAAGGGCAAGACTTAGGAGGAGAAGCTGAGGTCACCTGGCTTGTTCAGCTTAGAGAAGAGAAGGCTGAGGGGTGACCTGCTCACAGTCTACAGCTTCCTCATGTAGGGCAACAGAGGAGCAGGTGCTGATCTCCTTTCTCAGGTGACAGGACACAAGGAAATGGCATAAAGCTGTAAACAGATTTATGTTGATTCATAGAATTTTAGATATAAGAAGTACGGGTCCGTGCAAAGAAATTCATCGGCTCTAAGTGCATTGTAAAGCACCCTTTCAAGTAGTCTGGAATCACAGAGTAATTTAGGTTGAATAGGACATCTGAAGGTTATCCATTTCTATCCCTTGCTTAATGTGAGGCCAGCTTAGATCAGATAGCTCAGGTAGTGCGGTGAAGTAAAAAATGAATTTCTGAACAGACTGAATCATAGAATCATAGAATAGATTGGGTTGGAAAAGACCTCCAACATCATCGAGTCCAACCCCTGATCCAACTCCAGTTACTATATCATGGCACTAAGGGCCATGTCCAATCTCTTTTTAAAAACCTCCAGGGATGGTGAATCCACCACCTCTCTGGGCAGGCCGTTCCANCTGTTGTTGGTTGCCTGGGAGAAGAAATTACAGCACATAAGGCAAATCAAAGACTAGAGCACTATAAAGTAGCATGTTCAGACTCTAGAGATAATAGATTTTTTTTGTTGCATTGGACTGTGAAACAAGTCACTTTTCTGATCTTCTTGATTTAAAAGGAAAAACAGATTGTTAAAAATATTTTCTTAGTTGTTTATGTATTGCCTTTATTATTTTTAAATCTACACATTTTCAACTCCAGGAAAACAGTAACATTTCCTCCTGTGTGGAGAACATAACTGGTAAGAGAGAGTAAGTTCCTTAGTTTTCATCTTCCAAAATAGTAAAATTTAATACTAATTTGTCCACTAACCTTTAACTTTAGACTTTTACACCTACACAAAAGTCAGAAAGGAATACAGTGGCTTCTTCAGTAGCAGCACTATTACATTGTGAGCTTATCATGGTGATGAATTTATGAAAAAAATGATGCTCTTTGTGGTTATCCAGAGTGTTAGGGGACTGTATCATGAGTCTTTGGAGACCTGAGGCTAAAGACCTTATTTCTGCTCTAGAAAAGATGCTATCTTCTTTTTGGAGTTTTGGTGAGGAGGGAAGAGGTGTCTCACACTTAGGTGTATATTCCAAAAAGTATGATAAATGCATAGATTTGTATTTGCTTAAACTTAGTTTTACACTTTGTCCTGATCTTTATATGCCTTTCCTAAGTTTTTATGGAGATGGCACTACAAAATGCTAATATTTGTTACTGCATACATAAATATAAAATAAAACTTGATTACAGAATTTTCTGTGGTAGTGCATAGTTAGTTTGTATAGATGAATCAAAATTTAAATTGTTTGGAATAGTTTCTGTAACTTTAAAAATCAAAATACACAAGACTTAAAATTTGCTTTCTTTTGTCACTTACCTCTGCTAGATTCTGGTTCATTGATAATGAAACTGCAGAAGATTTGCTGTGGGTGAGATCTAAGATGACAGCAAAACCAGCTAAAACTAATTGTCATGCATATAGGATCAGCTAAAGTGTTGCTTTGGAGAGCTTTCCATTGCTTGACTGCTTTAATTTAATTCCACTTGATTTTTCACTGTTTTAATGGAGAGTTCTGCTGAACATAGGTTCCAGTCTAAGTTACATATTGAGGTGAAGAATAACTTGAGATGCAAATGAGCCTTAATGATTTTATAGCCATGACAAATCAGACTTTTAAAGCATCCTGTTTTCCTAGTGATTTACTCTTCCTCCTTTTGCTGCATCATGCAAGACTGCTTTTGAGTCATTTCAGTTCATGCAGGTGACAGTAACTTGAACTGTCAAGATGTTCTTAGCAGAAGTCTTCCCCTTTGATCTCAATCAGATGGACCCCATGGGGAGATTGATTGCATCCCACTCTTATCTTTACTAAGTGAGAGATGAGATCTCAGTTTGCTGTCTTCCTGCCCCATTTGGAAAATTACAGAAAATGGTTCCTCCTTTTACTGTCAAAGATCTCAGAAGTAAATTGCCTATCTGTAATCATCTAATGTTCCGTATAGAAAAAGTAATATTGAAGTTAGATGTTGCTGGAATAGTAAATGAAAGACTTCTTATGAGCAAAGTGCTACATAGTCTCAGGTCCCACTATTTTTAAATACCACAATGTTAATACAGATTTGGAATTATTATTAATTCAAAGGCATATTGACTCTTTAGAGAGATCAATATACTTCAGTAAAATCACCAAACCTGTTTCACATTAGATGAAAAGGTCTTAAGGGGATGGTTTTCTTACCTACTCTATGAGTGATGTTCTGAAGATTGCTTAGGTACTTTGCTGATTTGATCAGGAGAAGTGATATGCTTTGATGCAGACATATATGACTGTCAGCCTAATGGTTAATGCAAGGAAAAACAACTTCTTTCTTCAGTCAGATTTGTACATGAAATGTTCCTCAACAAGAAATAAAGCAAATTAGCTGTTGGTTTTGTCAAAGAGACTGAATCCATTTCTTGAGTTAAACTGGAGGAAAAATTCTTCAGGGAAGAAACCATCACAACCATACAGCTTTGAACACCTAAATATTTTTTATTAATCTGTTTTCAGTACACGCTTTTACTTTGACGACCGTTTTCTTAGTTTGAATAGTCTTTTTTCTGTATCGCTCTTCTAGGAATCTAAACAGTGCTCTGGAGCATGACTGTGGAGTGGTTTATGGGTTTTGTTTGGTGGGGGTTTTTTTTGTGTGTTTTTGTTGCTGGTTGGTTTGTTTGTTTATTTTTTTAAATGCTTCAGGAATTTAATTCCAAGTTATCTTCTACAGAATTTTTACGTATTTAAGGTAGTGCTTAGTGTAATGCATTCTCCTTTCAAAAAGCTTCACTCTAAATAAACTCCTCTCTAAAGCTTCACTTAATATAATTTTCCATTTGTGTGATTCATTCTTGTGCATTGGTTCTTGAAGCTCTTTGTTTGATTTGATGGTGGTGGCTGGTTTCTTTCCTCCCCAGCCCTGACAGTTACCCTGTTCAGAGTATAATAACAATTTTTAGATGACTTCTATTTGTCTGTAATCTAAGCAGCATTGAGTACAGCATTTATGTGGAATCTTAATCCTCCTCCCTTACAAGTATGGAATAATAAGTATGGTATAATAATTTCATGTCTGCATACCCTCTATTACTACTTTCTGTCCAGCAGTTAGCTTAGTTAACATTTTTTGGGTTTTCCACAGTTGATCTACTTTCCACTTCCATATTCCTTCTTAACTTTTTTTTCCTACTTATACATTCATTCCCATAGTATTTCTTTTCATATTTTTTCTTCTGAGGTTGTAAAGTTTCTCCCACCAAGACTTTTATTTATGTTCAGACTATTTGTTTTGATGTGAGGAAACTTCTGCTGAGCATTAGTAACTACATTTAAACTTTCCAATAGAATCACAGAATGTTAAGGGCNAATTTTCTATAATTTACCTTCCTCTTGATCTTATACCTAATAGTGCCCATTAGAATGGGCAGTGGCTTGCTGAATCAGGACTTAGAGACATATTCCATGCTTGCAGTCTGGGAAGTGCAACTACATGAGTACCTTTAATAATCCCTATAACACAGCAGAATCATCAATAATTTTTAATAACTTTGACTTAGTAAGAACATCAGGAAAAAAAAAAAAAAGGGGAAGTGGAACCATTAGGATGGGGGAGCCCCAAATATACTTCCCACAAGACCCAGTAACTAAATTAATTGTTTATTATGGGTCATTTAACTTCTCAGTAGTCAGGAAAATATCATTACATTTCCAAAAGAGCATTCCCATCCTTTTCTAAGTTGCTTTGAATTACTCTTGGCAAATAGAAGAACTTTACAAAATCTGTTTTGCACATGTGGAATCCACCATTTTAAAAAGTTAAATTTAACTTGTGTATGTGGAACCTTTTTCATGGTAATTTTCATTTAGAAGAAATTTATGAAAGAGAAATTAAAAATATTTATGTAGCTGTGCATATCATTCAGTATATTAAAACTTGATGTAATGAAAGAGTGACATTATAAGGACATGATAGTTTGAAAAAATCCCTATATGTTGTTTTTACTAAAGAGCAGCTTTCACAAAATATAGTTTGTTTTCAGGTGCGAAAAATAGCCAAACTCAGGAAATATTTTCTTTTTGTTTTCAGTGGAGTTAAAAAATATCCTGGTTATACATAACAACAGATAAATATTAGGTATTATACTCCTGCTAAATGCATCAACATAGAGCATAAAAACAGCGTTACTCTTTGATTCCACACTTATTTAGGCCTAGAGAGGTACTCTTAGTAAGAGGCTTTTTTTGCCCAAAAGGAGTGCCCTGGAACTGATCTGTTTGATTCAGGGGTAAAACTTTTTATTTGTTTCAGCACAAACAACATTAAATTGGATCCAGAGTAGGTTAGGAAGTGAAAATGGGACTTCTGTAATGCAATCTCAGGTATTTTTTCATTATGTTTGAGGTGAAGGAAAAAATCTTAAATAGTAGGAAATATTCTCTAAGTATACAGTGGCATAATTCCAAATTATGCTCTCTTAAGTTTACCATGATATGGTATGTTGTCTCAGGGTCACTAGTGGAAGGGGAGAGGAAATACAGAAGCAGCCTTAATGTTTGCCGTATTGCCAGTTTAAAGACATTTCCAGGTAGAAAGTAAATTGTTTGAGTATCTGTTCTTGCTTTCTTGTTTATTCTCTCTCTTGGGTAGAGTGGGAGGAGTTAAACATTAAGAAGTATTAAGTATTCTGGGGGACAGGGACGGGAAAAAGGCTTCAGGTCTCAAGTGTAAATGGGGAGTAAGGGGGAGGAAGCTTTGAAGTGTCTGGTGAGAGAAGGGAAAGGATGCTCAGATAGTAATTGACAGAGCATAGAGGGTAAAAGGGGAATGTCAGAACAAATTAGTCTGTGTCATACTCAGACTGCATCATGAAGGCCATAAGAATGGGGGAGCGAATGTATCTCTCTGAGGTCCTTCAGGAGTCTCTTTGTTTCTAGTCCATTGCTGGTCTAAAAGAGAAGATAAAACACATATAGTTTGTAGATGACTTCTCACGTTTTGCTTGGTAGTGATTCAGTCAGAAACGATGGGCCAATTGATCCATTCTTATAGTAAGGTGAAATTTTTTCCGTGATATTATGAGATGTGTTTGCAATACAATGTCCGTTTTTAAATAAAAATTGGAAATGTTTCCATAAAGAATAAAAATACTTAAAATATCTGCAGTGAAAGAAGAGATTAAAGAGAGTAGTCTTAGCTCAAGAGTTAGGGGGTCTCTGGGAATGATTGATCAATTTGTAATTAATATATAGATGATTTCTTATAAAATGTGTCTCTTATTTTAGTAATGTTTTACAGTTAGATCCAATTGCAGCAAGGAAACAGTAAATATAAATTCAGTGTGGGGACATGAAGAAAACATTGTGAGGCTGTTAAATACATACTATATGCTACGTAGGCATTTTTTAGAATGCATGTAATTCATATGTCAGGCAGTGTGGCCAATTGCGGCAGAAGCAGAAACTCAGGATGCTTGGATTTTTCATCTGACCTGCTGTCACTGCACTTCATTTAGGGCTCACATTTTTTTAGTATGTGTTATAAGAGAAAGAACTATACAACTATTACTTCTTTCTTTGCAGTTGAAAGGTAAAATTAATAAGAACTCCATAGCGTTGTAAAATGATTTAGGGTGTGACAGGACATCAAGCCATAAAAAGAGGAGACTGAAAGCTTAATAAAAATCTTCCTCTGCTGGCAGAAATGAGGAATTAGGATGATGAAGAATTCTCAACTGGTGGTGTTGGAATTTGCAGCTGAGATGCTTATGCAGCATCTGAAATAAAAAGGCAAATGGAGAGGCAAGCTTTAAACTTCCCTGCACAAAACTGTGTTATACCGTCTGAGAAGTGGATATGCCAGAGCAATTCTGGGAAACTTGCAGTCTGTAAGAGAGGAAATAGTGTTCCAGTAGAAGACAGTCTTCACAAGAAGAGAAAGAGAAGCTTGGAGGTACAGGTTATTCAAATGAGATTCTATAAAGATTGACTGTTATGAGAGAGAGACTGGAAAAAGGCTCAAGTTTTAAGTGACTATCAGAATGGCAGAAAGTGTCAATGTGCCTGTTCAAAGGCTGGAGGCTGAGATGGTAATTGACAGCACATAGAGAGGAAAAGTAGAATCTCAGAATCATGTAATGCTTGAGGGTAGAAGCAACCTCTGAAGACCCTCAAATGCAACCATCCTTTTCAAAGGATCGCCTAAGCACTTAGCACATGTTCATATCCAGACAGGCTTTTAGTAACTCCAAGAAGCGTGACTCCATAACCTGGCTGGACAACCTGTTCCATATAGCAGCGTGGAGTTATTTGAATGACCCTAGAAAATGCATTGTAATCTAATGTTTCATTTAAATTAATAATAAAAAAAAATCAAACAAGTCACCGAACCAAAAACTAAACCAACCATCAGAACATTTAATGTCTGATGCTAGATGTCCAACTAGAGCAATGAAGAGATGCCTTATAGATAGCAGATTTGAAGACTTTTAAAAACAATACCAATCTTGACTTTATTATATACAACTGGAGATTCATTCTATTTCACTACCAATTTCTGATTATTGTCATTAAGTGTAAGTTCTATGAACTATTTCCAGCTCAGTTCCTTGGCTGATTTATCCTAGAATTATGTATAGGTCAGCTCTGTAGCCTGTCTGGTCTTGTAGCTCTGATGGAAGTTCAAAATGTTATGCCACATTGTCTTGTCTTGTTCTGGAGAAATGGCAGCCTTGTTAAATTGGTATTTGCTTTGCAAATACCAGTGAATTATGTGCTGTTGGATCATTGGCAATGTTTGTATAGTCTAAACAAATGAGGTTTTCTTGAGAACTTAGTGATTTATTTTTTTTTTTCTCTCTAAATTGATGGTCTTCCTTCTTTTGCCAAATCCTAAAACTCTTCTCTGCATTAGATGCCAGAAGAGTTTTGAATTTTTATCTGGAAAGACCTCAACGTATTAAATGGACTGAAAACATTTGTATCTAAGACAATTTAAAGAGTCCACCTGTATCTCAGTGTTTTAGTTCTTTCTCATTTTGATGTTTTTATGTATCTAAGAAACATTGAAGATCCAGTCAGATATTCTTCTCCCATTAAATAGAAAAAGGATGTATTTAGTTTGCTAATAATGTAGGAAAAACCCCACTTGAAAAAAAAAAACAGTATTACATAAATAAGTCTTTTTAAAGTATTTGAAGAAGACTTTTACAACAGAACTTCTAAGACCTTCAGGATGAGTGGAAAAGAACTACAATAATGTTGCAATTATTTTTTTTAAATAAAGTCTGAAGAATAACCAGCCAGTCTGCAATACTGCCTGTTAAAAGCAGCTATGTAAATTGTTGTCATATTAGAACATTTAAGACAATCTGTTTAGTTAACTAATTTGTATAAGCATTTGTGCCTGTTTCCTGAAGTCTTCATTTTTGTAAAGGGCTGAATACTTTAATCCTCCTAATTTGAAGTGGCAGTGGAGACTCTTTAGTACCTGTATATTCACCTTTGTTTATTTGTGCAGTTGGAAATAATTTTATGTATTTACATGAGAGTTCGGCAAGTATTGATTTTTTAATTTATTTTTCTTTAACCTTCATATGAACTTTAGTAAATACGATGTTCCTTACTTGGAAAGTTACCATGTTGGTTTCGCAAATGCTGGTTTTCCATTACAACTTTATTTGAGCAATATTATATACCATTTATGCTGAAAAAGGTGTTTGACCAAATTATAAGAGTTATTATTTCATATGTATTTTTATCTAAAAAAATTCTTTATTTAAACCTTTTTCTAGAACTGTGAGGACGTGGGACATTAACAATGAAAAAAAGCACAAAAGCGTATTTAAACCACGTTCAGTTCAAGGGAAACGTGTGATTCCTACAACTTGCACATACAGCAGAGATGGTAAGCTTATCGCAGCTGGCTGTCAAGATGGCTCCATCCAGATCTGGGATAGGAATATGAGTGTAAGTCAAGTATTTGATAATAATATATGTTTCTAATATATCAAGCTGCATGTCGAAGGCTGATAAAATAAATTTTGGTACTTTTATACTTGTATTTTATTCCCTCCCTCTCCCCTCAAAAGCTAAATAATTCATAAGCAAAATATTTAGTATTTTCTCTGCCTCTCTACAGTTATTATTCAGTGTGCTGCTGCTATTCAGTTCAAACCACTGAGAAACCTCATGTCAGTCTGTTGTTTTTTGTTTTTTTTTAAATACACAACCAAAAAGTTGGCCACATACCTAGATTTATAGTATTACCCATTTAAGATGCAATGTTTGCAAAAACGCTCAGATTTCTTGTTGATTCTTACATAACTGAAAATAGACACTTCCATATTTTATCTGAGATAATGAATACATTAAACTAACTCATAAACTAACTCATACTGAAATCAGTTTTTCATCTAGATAACAAGCAGAGGAGAATGGCTTCTAAGTGGGTGAGGGTAAAGGTAGTGCTGCACGTTAAATGCCAGTTGTTGTTACATTGTCCAACGTGTATAAATTAACACTGAGGGTAATTTGAACAATTCATGAAAATGCAGTGTGGTCAGAAAGAGTCATAATGAGATTTTATTTTTTTTTTTAATCATGAAATATATACTTAAAATTCAATTTCCAGTAGTCATGAATCATAACTACAAGGAATATATATACAATTCTTACTACTACTTTATAATGTGAAGATTACAGCTTTACAGCTTTTTAAATTAATCATTCTAATAATCATCCCTCTCTCCTGTATGCCCATTTTAGTCAAAGAATTGTTGCCCAGTCCCTTTCACTTCAATGGGATAAGTATTTATGGCATGCATAGGAAGAGAAAATGAGATAAGGCTCATCATATTTGGAAGCCAAAGTAAGATTACAGAGGAAACAGGGAGTGGGAGGCAGGTTCCTTAGAATCAAATTGACATCATAAGTAACTGACAGCTGTACAATAGGATGGCTTTTGGAAAATAATAATGAACTAATACAAGTTGTGTTAGTCTGTTCTACTTTATCTATCAAAACATTTGATTTTAGAAAGGAAAACCGGCAATTTAGGGAACTTTTCATGAAGATTGAATAAAATTTGATTGCTGCAGGCAAGAGGAAATGTATAGATATAAAAGGAAAAGAAACCCCGTTGATCATATTCAAGGTACAGCCTGTATTTTGGGATTGTCATCTATTTTTATTTCTGTTTTTATTTCCACTATAAACCCAGTAAAACTTCCTAATGGCATGGAGCTTGAGAATTCATCCCAAGTGTAAACTTGTTCTAACAGAATAATAAATTTTTCAGAGACTGGCTTTCATCACCTGTGTATGTTGTTTATTTTAACATATACAGTATTGAAATATTAAGCTTTCTGGTGTAGTTTTAACAATAGTTGTCTTGGTAGTCTGCTTTTTCATGTGCTTTTCCTTTTGAACTCTTGTGTGTCTATAAGATGACATATTGCAATGCCAATTGAGTGCATTTTAAGGTGATTATGAATAATTTAAAGGTATATCCTGTGCATCTTGTGCAGTCTTCAACTGATGACCCCTAAATAACAATGCAAGACTGAAGTGAGTCATAGTGGAGGTGAAGTTGGTAGTGTCCTTGAATTTATATTTTTAAAGCATAAAGAACTTTTGTTTTGCTTTTGGTGGCATTCTTATGAAATACACAAGATTTTGGGGCAAAGGAGCAAGGCAATTTATTTATTTATATATTTATTTGGTGCTTTTATCTAAAACTGATGTTACTTTCTGGAAATCTCTGTGTATAGTTAAAATCAAGTGTTTCAAAAGCTATCTTGATGAAATAATTGAAAAAAAAAAAAAGATAAAGCCTCCGTCTTATAATTGGGTGGGGGAGGAGGGATAAGAAAAAAAAAACAAATTACAAGGAACATGTGTTCAATATAGAATTTAGAAAGAGGAGGATGGGATTGACTCCTGCACTGGAGTGGTGAAAGCACTTACTGGCCTGACAAGGTGCAGAGATGGTTGCAAAGGCGAAGAAGAAAATGTTTAGTCATGACAAAGTGGTGCGGTTTTGTGGGTATGAACTGCAGGTGACACAGGAAAATAGGTAAAGCTATGGAGAATCGAGACATAAGGATTAATCTGCTTGAAGAAATATAGAGTAGAAACATTAACTTCTGATGTTTGAAGAAGAAATTTTTTACTTCCCATACAGCAAATATTATTTGACTTAGCTGAAACAAGTGTAGAGATATATACACAGAATTTGCTGTACTATAATACAACTCTGTTTCAAATAAAAATTAAGATAGCATTTGTATTTAACTTGAGAAGGCTTCATTAAGTCTCACTAATGTTTGAAAACAGAAAATAGATACTATGATTTCTTATATTTGATCAGTTAGTAATGATTCTGGCATAATTTTTTAGACAGTGGATTTGGCACATATGCAGCAGGAAGAAGGACAGATTCAGGAAGATGTTTAAAGTTAACTGTATCTTAGTTGACCATACCGTAATGCCAGGGCTGATCTGATAAAGGCCTGTTTTGAATGTCTGAATTAATTTTTGCATTCAATCAAAAATATGAATGAAATTTCAACCCTGATGTTGAATACCCATACTATGGTTCCTGCATATGACAGTAACAGCAAAACAAAATTCAGGAAGGTGAATATACCACGTATTACGGCTGACATTATGTACTGTCCATAGTTCCTGTTATCCTTGTGTCTGTGTGGGTTTTTAGATAGAAAGGAGTTAAAAAAAATCTCCTGACAAACAGAGAGCCCAAAGAGAGTTAAGTTTCTCTTTGGTTCAGTGAAAACATAAATGGCCTTCTTTCCCACAGCAGAAAACAGCAGTACTGAGGGCAGAATTGGATACTCTGATGGGAAGGATTCTGATAATGCCCTTTACCAGAGTAAAAAGGACATTCACTAGAGACAGGCATGCTGCTTCAGTGCTAATAGGAAGCCACTCTTTCTCTGGGGGTTCACAAAGGCTATACCACTTTCCAAGGTGGCAGAAGCTCCCCGATGAAGCTTCCAGAAATCTTCACTGCCGTTGTAGCCATAGTTTGCTAGTTAGAGGTTTATCATCTTCCATTCCACACACGACTTGCTAACTTTACACTTGACTGCAGGAATCCCACTGATGTGTCTATCAAAGGGACAACAAATTAAAAATCAATGTGTTATGTGGTGGCATTCCTATAACCACTGGAGCGTCACTTGTGTTTGCTGCTCTGTAGTGCAGAACTTGGTCCAGTGTGGCGTGATTAAATAATTTGAATATTATTTTTTGGTATTTATAAGGAAAACAGATCTTTTCAATCCCATGTTTTTTTATCATCCCTGCTGAAGTCAAGTAGCTGTTTGTTATAAGTTTTTGTCATAAGTTAGGTTGTTGTTTTTTTCCAAGCCCCTTAGATCCCCCTCAGTATCTGCATTTTTTAAAATTATGTTGTTGTGCCTAGGCAGTGATTTTGGTGTGTGATCGGTTCCCTTCTTTAGTTCTGACTAGTAATGCACACCACGAGTGTTTCATTCAGTTTTTAGCTTCCACTGGGTTTTTTTAGTGCAATTCCAAGTCTCCCAGCTGTATGTAGTGAGAGTAAAAGCACTTTTGGAACTTTTGGAGGAAGACTTTTTCTGTCTTCATGATGCTGATGTTGGTAAGTTACTAATGCTGAAGTTAGCCAAATACATTTTGGCTCTGCCTTCCTTTTCTCCAAACTTCCTCAGCATAATCATGATGCATTATAATCACCTGCCTCAGAGGATTTTTTTGTTCTGTCATAAATCTCTGTTATTTTCTCATGTATGTTATTTTGTCAGTGCATGATTTTTCTTAAGGTTCATGTACATGTGCATTTATGGTGCACATTAGCAGAATGATCTGTCAGTGTGTTTGAAATATTATGAACACTGTCAACTTGGCTTAGAGTAACAGCTTCAAAGGACATAAAAAATAACTTCCTTCAAACTTCCAGTGAATAGTGGAAACAATAGTGTGAAATAGTCAATCATAACATAATGCATTAGAACTCTCTGGATTTAAATGTTCTGAGACATGGAGAAGTGTCTGGAAAATATAGAGAGTTGGAGAGTGTTAGTGGTCAAAATAATACAGAACCTTCAAAATTATTGATTCACAGGCCACTGCAGTAAAACCACCAGGTATACTGTAGTTCAGATAGGTTCAGATTTCTCATCTTGCCTGTGCCTGCCCATTCAGAGCTTTTTGCAAGACCAATAGTAGTAAGTATTGTTGAACAAGATGATCTGTGGAGCCAGTCTTAAGTATCAAGAATTAAATGTCTTGCAATCAGTAAACCTCCTGTGTGCCCAGGTTTTCTGAGCAGATATGGAAAAGATGATTTTTTGTAAAGACTATTAGTACACTTGGTGGGTAAGTGAAAAATGTACTGTGAGCTAAAATTGAAACATATCTCTTTAATGAAAAAAAACCTCACTTCATTTTCTACACTAACCAGGAATGGATTGAGATGGTTTTCATTGATGACAAATAGGACTTATTAGGGTGAAAAAGCTGAACTTCTTAACCTTTCTTAGTCTTTCAAACCACCTGATGAGGCTACCTGTTATGTGATTTTTCCCTCCTGCTTCTCCTGGGTGCATTCAGCCCAGTACTGCATAAACAGCTTCTCAGCATTTGGCAGCAGAGTCATGTCTCTCAGTTTCACACTTTACATATTTTATGGTAATCATTGCAGCTGTGATAAAAAAAATATTGATAAGGATGTTGGGGAGGCAGAGTTTGTGAGGAGTGGTTGATGTCTTTTAAATGCCTTTAAGAAAACCAGCTTATACATGCAAACTCTTGTCTTTTTTATTCTTTTCCCCTAGCTTTATAAAACTGAATCTGTTTAGAAGCCTTCAGTAATTTTTATAAGCTTTTAGCTATTTAATGGCTGCACTGTAAATAGTGAAGAATTGAGTTTTGACAGATATATCTGTAAAAGGTTTATCTTTTTATGTAGTGTAATTCTGAACAGGAAAGATACAGCATTTTATGATTTTCAACATAATTTACTTCTCATTAAGCGCAAACTGATTCAGTGCTCAGGGAAAGACTTTTATAGCTAGTGTTTAACTGCTACTTTTTACTTTCTTGTATCATAAAAAACCTAGTGGTATGCTTAAGTCCATTCTTCATGTATTTCCAGCTCAAAAGTGAGCATTTACTGCATTACTGCTGAACTACTGGTTTGCTGGTGTTTTTTCCTGGTTTAAAATCCTTACTTTTTAAAAAAAAATTACAAGAATAATGTGTGTATTTGGATCACTTTTAAGTTACTTAGCTAATGCTCAAAGTAATTTGCAGAACTTAAAATGCAAAATAATAATGAATTCAAACACTGTACTAATATACTGCCCACATGAATATCACCAAACGTGGTGTTATCAAGTGGTAGCCCAAATAAGCTGATTTCCATACACCCTTAAGCCACCCTACTGCCAAAATATAAGGGGAGGAAAAGTGGAATGTCACAGTATGCACTGAAGTTAAGCAGATAGATGGTCTCGACATTTTAATTAGAAATACTCATGTTAAAAATATTTTCCAAATAATTGCGTGATTTATAGATGTAAGTTAAATAACATTTCTAAATTTAGTGATTGTTTGCTTAGAAAGGGGTTTTGTAAACTGTAGGTTCCTCGTAAACAGTATGAAGTTTTAAAGGAGAGTTTCCAGAGATTAAAAGTTTAACAAGTGCCAGAGCAATTTTGAATAAATACTTTGCAACTAAAGACACAGTTTTTAGATAATGAAACATCCTGTGAGATACTTTTTTTTTTTTTTTCCCCAAAAAAATGGGGGGACTTTTGTTTTGGAATAGGAATTAAAGCCCAGATCTTATTTGGAATTTTTTCTATAAACTTCATTTTGTTGTTCTTGATGGATTTTACTGCTGATGCTGCCAGACAAAGTAATNCTTTCTGTAAATACATTCTCCATTAATTGGAAGGTTCTTTGAGAGGATTTATACCCATGCTTTGGGAAGATGAGATAGTTGGATCTTTATACAGTTACAAGATGTTTTTTGCATATGCTGACATGCAAAAGACATAGCTGTTGGTAATAAATTATTGAAATGAATGTCTTACGTTTGTCTACTAGAAATCTAAAAAGGCATATGCATACTAGTAAAGCTATAGTTTCTACCTGGCAATGATCATAGTGTTTGTGTGGCACCTGATCTCTCACAGCATTGCAGGACTGTACTCTTTTTACAACAGGTAGATTTTTATTATATTTTTGACCACAGAATATTAATTTTTTTACTTGGATATTTTGTTTTGATTTTCCTACATAGAATTTGAGGCTTATATTGATAAAGCATTAAAATTATTCTGGCAAAATGAGAATATTTAATAGAAACAATTGACAATGAATATTCTTAAATTTGCTGAATATCACTACTACAGCTAAAGAGCAAGCAAATCTTCCAGTTTCCCCCAAGTACGTAACATGCTTCATGCTTGCAGAGGGCAGTCTGGCTACATCTGGAAAGTTCTTGTGTAAATACAAGATGAAGTATATCCAAATATACTACATTTCCCTTTCAAACTCAAGGTAAGTTTTCCATAGCCATAATATCCCACCCTTTCATTCCATATGTATATGTGCCAGACCTCTGCTCCAGAAACTGGAAATCACAGACAAGCTTGCCAGCAGCAAATATTAACAGATTCATATATTATTCTTTTTTTTGTATATGTCTGTTTTAGTCAGTACATCACTATCTATAACCTGAAGCTGGCTGCAGTAAAGAATCTGGCAATCACAAGCTAAGATAAAATGTGCCCTGCTGTATTTCTAAGTGCATTTCTCTCTTATGTAATAAACAGTTTATAGTTACGAACTATCTAAATGTTTGCACTATCTAATATAGTGATGAAAGGCAATTCTAAATCTTGAAGTCTGTCACACCCCAATGAAAATAGCATAAAAGATTTTACTTTGGATTCATGTGTGGTTAAAGGAAAAAGGCTTATCCCACAGGCATTATATAACTTTCTTTGATTTACTATTTAGAAAAATAGCAGTAGAGCTTACAGAAATAATTCAAGAATGACAACTGGAGAAGAAAAGGGTAGGCATTATAGCAACATGATTGCCTCTATTAATATTATCGTGTTTATTAATATTAATTTACATGAATAATGTTACAGAACTAGATAAAACAATGAAAAATAATGAAGCAGAAATAAAAGAGTCTTCTTTAGCTAGCTTTGTTATTTTTATAGAAAATTTTCCTTTTATGAAGAAGTAAAAAGTCAGAAGTACAGATGCTACATTTCATAGTAACAAGAATTAAGCTTCAGAGTGGTCTGGCTTATCAGAAATATGTCTTTTAGATATTGTAGTACATGCACTGGTACAGCAAGCTGAAAACTTCATTAGTCTAGAGACTCTTAGGATTTGTAAATTATGAAAATAATTTTGTGCTTGATGTGCATATTAGGAAGCTGGTTTTGCATCCAAATGTTTGCCACTGTGATTTGTACTATGTCACTATATCTTGAAGCTGGTGAGGAAATGAACATCAGCTTTATACTGTGAATTTTGTAAAAGCAGTGAAAAGTATATTTCTGTAAAACGCTTGGTTGTAAAATTTGTTTTATTAGTGAAGCCTAAAACTCCCCTATTTTAAAATACTTATGAAAGGGAAGCTGTTGCAGCTTGATCAAGTGGGTTCATTTAAGAACAGAAAATAATAGAAATAATGACTCCTGATCTATGGAACATGTAAAACGAAGACTAGGTACTTTCTGTCTGTATATGCTTGCTCTATCTCTTGGATTATTTTATAGGCCCTTCCCCCCCCCCCCCCTTTCAATTTTTTCTNGTTACATCACCATCACCACTGATACTGTGGAGCGGACACTGAGGAAGTCTCAGACTGGGCCCAGCAGCAGACAGGAAGTGGATTCAGGACTTGGATTCTGGAACTGGATCCAGGAGCACATGGATCCATATCAAAGGCAGGATGGGCAGCTGGCTATTGAAGAAGAGGCTTGTATATGGGATGGAATCTCTTTCTGACGAGTTTAGGGTCACCTGTCCTGTCTGCACCTTCCCACAGGTGTCGCCTTTTACCTTCTGCACCCCTCCACAATGTGGAACACAAGGTTTAGCAGTGACCTTGGTCTGCGCACCAATGCTTGGTAGTAACTCTAAATATTGAGCATTGTTGCTGTCAGAAGCAGACCTTGTCTGAGAAAACCTGCTGTTAACTTCAGAAAGGGCAATCACAAGATACTTCACTGAAAAGAAAAATTACTGAACAGAATTATTTCTGTTCTAAGTCAAACCAGGACACTTTTATATTTCCCTATTCAATTCTTCTGAGTAATATAGTAAATTTATGCTTTTAATTTTTCCTGATGTCATTTAAAATACTACCAAATTTCTAACTTTTCTAGAGGTCTAATGCAGAAGATGGGTTTCAAATTCTTCCCATGTAGGAGTTGTTTCGTATATTTCTATGTCACTGACCACTATCAGAAAGGGAATTTTTGCCTAGGAAATGAATACTTTAATGTTGTGCAGTACTTGTGTGTAACTTTCTTCCTAAATGTTCAGTTTAGAAAAATAAACTTATTAAAATGAAACAGAAAGAGAAGTATTATGATTTTTTGGAGTTGAATTTAATAAGAGTTATTTTTTTGAAATGTGCCCAGTTTTATGACCTTAAGAAATATATTTTTAATCTAATAATATTCGCCATGAATCTGTTAGAAATTGAGTAGACAATACAAAGACGATATTACAATGAAGCATAGCTTTTGTATGTAACTTTAGCTTACATACACTTTGACTTGGGAGAAGTCTGATAAGTAACAACAAAATATTTCTACATAAAGTGGTTATTTCATGGCTGCATCCACTAAATGATGCACTTCTGTGAGGATACAGTTTTAAATGTACTGTAGTACAGGCTCCACTCATTGTAAAATTGCTAAAGTTAACATACAGACTGGCAATATATGTGTGTGTGAAATGGCTCACACGTACGATTCTAAGTAATACACTGATGATACCATAATACACTACAGATTGCCCTCAGTTCCTAGAATGCATCTCATAAGTCTAGTTAATGTTAATTAAAAAAAGTTTCCTTGGCATTTCTAGAAAATTTGTAAAATTATAAACCAAAGAAGTTATATTTGTGTCCATGATTATCACTAAGAAGATAAACTGCACAACTACACCATCTTATGGCAGCAGGTACAGAACTAAGCCAGTCGTATGAAGTGAGAAGTATTTGTGATATTGTTACATTTTGTTGTAAGACAGCCTTCAGTGAGCAAGTTTCTTTCAACTCTAGGTATAAAACTTACAATGAAAACCTAGTGAATATATGTGCGGCTTTCTTTAAGAATAAGTAAAACTTCTTAGAGTGCAAAATAATTTAATATAAAGGGTTTTTTTCATGATCTCCTTATTTCCTACGTTTTGTTTTCAACAGATGTTAGTGCTAAACAGTTAGCAGAGAGGGTGGTGAAATAGGTGGAGCATTGTCCAGCTGTGTTTTATTTAATGTATGACTGCAGTGATACTACACAGACTGAAATCGGATACATCCGTGCAACAGCTGTCTTCCTCAAACCAAGTTCTAAATTTCTCATGAGACAGAGAACTAGATTTGGAGTTGGATATGACTACTTACATATTTCACACATTATGTGTAAATACATATTCAGTGTGTCTCTCTGTGGCTAAGTATGCCCACATACATACAATGAAATTATAGTATAATAAAGTTTCTGAATGTGTATAATATTTCTAAGCTTTTGTAATTTAAACACGGTAATTTAATGTGTGCAATTTTCATTCAGATTAAGAAATTTTTATGTTTTTTTAAAAAAATGCCTTTATGATTAGTATTTCACTTTTTACCATGGTTATTTATCACCTCCAGATTTGGCTTGTGACTGTTTCATGCTCAAAGCAGTCACCTGTCATCACTAAAACTTAATTTATAATTAATTTTCAGAGTAATACATTTTATAAAGGTTGGGATAAGATGGCCAAATTACAAAGTACTGTACCAGTTCACATACAAAGAGTGAAATATTCTGAAAAAAATCCAGTTAATTGTATAGTCACAAACTGTGTTTTTTATGGACACTAAGAGCTCCTGATGAATGTTGCTGATGTGATCAGCACATACAATCATATATGTAAGAGCATACGATTACACGTAAGAGCATATAAATGGTACTGCATCCTAGCTTCCTAGCCTGTCTCATTGTCCTTACCAGTATGCAGGTCTGTGGTCTTGTTCGAACCCAAGACCTGTGAGCAAACCTTGTCTTGTTGAGGTCACCAGAGTACACTGCTGTGACATTTATAGAGGTTGTTTCACCAGAGCTTGCAAAAAAAAGAACAACTAGTACAGGTAGCGTGTTCCTACCCTTGTAACGGGAGGATAGGCTTCTATTCTAGACCACCTTCAAGAGCCTGAGTGATGTTTCAGAAGTAGGGACACCTGTTTTAGTCACCAGACAGCATTGCATTGCCAGCCATTGGCTTGTCACTTGTCAGATGTGCATATGCCTGGTTGTTTTTGGTATTCAGTGTTTGAAATTGTGGTGCCAAACTGAGCTGACATGGTTGTGGGAATATTTCTTACACCAGACAGGTCTCTGTTTTTTCTGGGCTATTACACTGAGGTAGGAGAACAAGGCAGGGCTGTGCTAGTGTGTGCTGCTGTGTGTCTGCATGTATAAAACGAACTTCAGTTTTGATTTTTCTCCTTTCAAACCAAATTTGTTTATATTAGAAAATTAATTATTTGCGTCAAGTTTGTGAGAGGTTTATACCAACAAAAAAGCAAGACTGTTCAAACTGAATTGCTACTTGTCTCATTTTTTTGTAATTTTTAAATGATAATTTATTGCATGTCTGTATGTGCTATGGAAAAAAGGAGTGGTGCTTTTGTTGGGTTTGAATTAGTTTTTCTTTACATGAGAAAAACACAGATGTGCTTGAGGATTAAATTAACGATCTGAAATTGCTATTATTGGAAGAATATATAATTAAGTCATTGGTAAAATGCAGCTGTTGAGGAAGACAAAATGGTGCAGCAGTGGACCCTAAGACTAAAGAACCATTATCAAGAAAACAGAGAAGGAAAAGACATCAAAATTATATTACTGGCAATGGGTTATGGATTGGATTTATCACAGTCTGTTTTAGAATGTGTGACAGAAAGGAGATGACACATTGTGTTGCATATAACAACATTATTCTTATGATGAATGGTTAAAAGAGGTTAGATCTTCCATGGAAATTGAGGTTATATGGTATCCAGGTAAGAAAATCAGGAACAGCTTTCATTATGTTCAAGTTGCCAACTAAACATTGACAAAGTGATGTCAGGATGAACTAAGATGTTCAGCAGACAGAGAATGATATACCTTTTCTTGGTAGGTAGTTTAATGAGAAGAAAATATCAATAGTCATTCTTGTGAATATGATTTTTAAAAATACATAGTAGATTGAATTCAGAGACTAAGGGGATTGAGTAATGGTGAATAGCCAGTGAAACTGAGAGAAAGAGAATTCACCAGAGGGAATTGTGAAGAAGGGAGCCAATGAAGATGATGTACAGGAGATACTGAACCTCATAAAGCAGTGAAGAAGAGCAAGAGAAAATAGGCATTTTTTTCCCAAGGGTGATGAGACTGAGGATGAAGTAGCATTGTTGGAATTGTCATGGATAAATCTGTTAGACTCACTATGGAAGATATGCCACTATTGGATGAAAAGGACAAAATGTGAAAAACAGTAATGGGGAGAGAGAGAAACAAACATGGAGCTAATGGTGAAATGTGAATGATGCAAGTAAGTTTTCTGAGCTATGACTTTGACAAACAGCAATTCATTTATCTCCCTGTGCTCTGAAAGTGCCACTGCTTGTGGAGAAGAAATATGAAGTTGCCAGGCATGAATATGAAATACTGTTCTGCAGTGAAGCTGGAAGGCTATGATGAGAAAATTGAAAGATTTTTTGTCAGATGGGGAATAATTTTAGGGATTCTAGTGGTAAAAGAGAATTGTAGAGGATAAATCATAAAATAAAATAACTTCTGTCAACAACTTTTCTGAATGATCATAGCATTTTTTTTTGTTTCCTAGAGGCTTTTAAAATTTCAGGTATGTATGGGCCTTGAAGATCAGTGTTAAGTATATCAAGCTATATATATATATATATAT
>VWZY01003336.1:0-17122 GCA_013399075.1 Chloroceryle aenea
CAGTTACTACCAAGGACTGGTATACAGAAAATTTCTTGCTTTGACGTACTCCTGTGCAGACCAAGGCCACTGATGAATCTTATGTACCACGGTTTGGGTGCAGAAAGTAAAAGGCTGGACCCGCAGGGACAAGTGGACAGGACAGGTGACCCCAAACTGACCAATGAGTTATTCNGACCCCAAACTGACCAATGAGTTATTCTATCCCATATACATCCCATATATTCGGTATAAAGCTGAGTGATCAGGAGGGTCAAGATCTCTTCTTCAATGGCCAACAGCTGAGGAGGACTTTGTCCATTCTGCCCTCAATCCAAACCTGTGTGTTTCTGAATCCAGTTTCAGAATTCAGCTCCTGAATCCAGTTCCAGTCTACCACTAAATCTAGTCTGGAACTTCCCCAGTGGCTGCTCCACAGCATCAGTGGTAATGGTGATGTAATTGCTATTAGGAAGGTTGGGTTCAATATTGGCTTTGTATATATTTGTGTATATTCCATTTATTTTCATTAAAGCCATTTAAGTTTTCATTTTTTTTCCCCAATAGAGAGCATCTGTCTTTTGTCTAGGGGCTGGCCCAGCCCTAACCCTTGACAACTGATTACATCTGGAAATTCATTTTACTCTTTTGCAGCAAGATTTTGCCACCAGTCTGTGGTCTGATTTGTGTATTTCATTTTCCTGTTACAAAGCATCACTGGTATGTCATGTAGCTGCAAGATGTCTCAAAGCTGTGAGGTGGATGTGACAGAATACTTCTTCCTAGTATTTATGTTAGGTTCACTCTTTGGAATTATATTTTTTTCAGATCCACTATGCTGGTGCTGCTGACAGTTCAGTTCAGTTTATCTTCTATCAGCCTATCATTCACCAATGGAGGGAAACTGATTTTTTTCCTTGCTCAGCATCCTGTGGAGGAGGTAATGAATACCATTGTATTACAGAAACAGTCATCTGTGTACAGGATCTGTCCCAACTTCTGCTCTGAGTTTTGGACATTAAAAATGGGCAAAATCTGAAAACAAAAGTAGTTATTTTTAATGAAGGGAGGGATATATCAACAGTGATAGTAGCCTGTAGATTTTATAGCATCATACCAGGCTCTGTATATAAATTATATTTTTATATCCACATGATGGCATTTAATGATACAGATATAAAACATAAGGGCTGATGGAATTTGGGCCCACTTTCAAATCACAGGGTGTCTCCATTTGCCCCCATCCCCACCACCAGTTTTACTCTCCGAACTGAAACCGAGTGTACAAGTCTTGACGACCAAGAAACATTGACATCTGTTTTTTTATTTTTGGTCTAGATTTCTAAATTTTTATTTGTTTATTTATTTGATTATCTTTTGTTTTATGATTTAAGTTGTTCCTTTCAATCTGGTCTGTAAACCAGCAGCTGTTATGCCAAAAGTGCTGACACTTTCAGTTCACTTTTGAACAGACCAGAACTTAGATGTTCTTCAGAATCAGGAAGAATACCACATCACATATTATTTCTTCCACTGTGTATTGCAGGTTATCAGTTGACATCTGCTGAATGTTTTGATCTGAGAAGCAACAGGGTAGTAGCAGATCAATACTGTCACTATTATCCTGAAAATATCAAGCCAAAGCCAAAACTTCAAGAGTGTAATCTGGATCCTTGTCCTGCAAGGTCAGTAAGCTGTAATTTTAAAAGTGACTGTGCTTTAAAGGAGTAAAATGAAGTAGGAATATATCCAGTTGCTATTGCTCACATTGTCATTTACCCTACATAATTCAACAACATTTTTTCCTGAGGATGTACTGTGTAGAAAAAGACCTCTATTTATCACCTCCAAATTGCACAGACTGACTTGAAATGATTGTTTCTTCCTTTCAGATTGTGTTTTGTCTCATTAAATGCTATAAAGCGTGAGAAAAAAATTGTCCATGATACCATCCCATGTTCAACACATGTCTCTGCAGTGTTAGTGAGATGGGAAAAATAATCTTGGTATAAAAATCTTATTGGAAAATGGGTATCAACACAATTAGAGGCATCATTTTTATGGTTTTGGGTTGTTTGTTTTTTTTTTTTACATTTTCTCTTTAATAAAAAGCTTACTTGCAGTCATGGCAGCTGTGAGCATGTAACACGGGATTTTGATCTTATTATCAATACCCTTTGGCCCTGCACAAAAGTATCCTCTCTGCTCCACTACCAAGCATTCTTCCTCAGAATACTGATAGTAAAAATAGCAAGATTAGAGAGTCGGTTTTCTCATGTATAAAAAAGGAACAAAACCACTAAGAGGAGTAGTGCATTGTTGTACTAATTCCCCTGAACTTCAGGGAAAGTCTGTCTGCAGCTGCTAATAAGCCACAAGCATTTATTTGTGTGATCTAAACCTTTTGGTCCTCTTGTGTGGCTTTGCTAAAAGACAGTTAATCACAGCCCAGCAGGCAGCCGTGCAAGGATGTACTAAAGCTGGTTATTTACTTGCTGTTTTCCCTCTAGATTAGTTTTATGCCAAGTCTGATAAAGTGAGTTGTTCAAGCAAGTGTCACCTAGAAAGTTGCTATGGCCCTTCAAATTGCTGGATGTTGCCATACAAAGTGAGAAAGGAGAAGGATGCTGTAGGGACCTATGGGACTATGTATCCACTCAGCTGAGAATGATTGATTCCCAAACCAGGTATACCAGCTTTAGGCTAGCTAGGCATTATCAAAGCATAACAAATCACTTTAAGCCCAAGATAATATTTACCTCTTCTAGAAAGTTTTCATTTAAAGTTCACTGACTTTTCATAACTAGAGTAACACTGAGGTTTCTTGGTCACTGAAGAGACATTTATTTATTCAGAGTGTATGGCAAGGTATATTCCTTTGTCCTAGTAAACACATTTTTAATGACACTTATGTTTATAAATAATTAAAAAACAGAAATGTGCTCATACAGTTTTAAATCTGAAGAAAAAATCTCAGAATTAAAAAGTGGAAATATCAAATATCAAACTCCATTATCTCAGCTTTACTGTACATTCTTTAAGTTACATATTTTATTGTGTATTTCATTAGGATATGTTAAGGATGGAACATTAAGAATGCAGCTTCACTAGGGCTTTGTGAGAACTATTTCCTCTTGAGCACGTACTTAGAAACTATTTTTCAACTTAGAGATATATTTTTCCCCTCAATGCAATACAACAAGACCATGTTTTCCTTTAACAATATTTTGTGAAGACCAGTGTCTGGCTTCTCTTGTCCTAGTACTTTCCACAAAATAAATATAGATATTTTCTCAGGCTGCAACTAGAAACCTTACTGTAATAAAGTTCTTGTATTTTTTCCTCAATGATTTTCTCAGATCACAAAATGTTTCTTTGAATTCTCCTTTGAATTTTCTGAGACAAATGTCAGTAAAGTAGAGGACAGATATGATAAGGTAAGAGACTTAAATATGAACATCTCAGAAAAAGCATTACTGAAAGGTGTGAATCATTATGGAACCTGTCTTTTACATTCACCTCTCAAAGTACCAATGAGAAAGTAGTTTTATGTATCTGCGCTTTTTTAAAGCAACAACAAAAAAGGCTAAGCTGCTGTATTTTTAAACACAGTTCTGAGTCAAATATGTCATTTGCCTCTGGAATTTGTGCTATGGGTATTTTCCATATGTTTCCTGATAACATTTGAGAACGTTATTTAAAATTAAGACAGACAACTGCATAATACATGGGAGGGAAGAAATAACAACTGGGCAGATGTCAGAAAGCAAATCTTGCTTTATGTAAGACAACCCAAGACAAAGTTGTTGATATAAAGACTGAGGGGAGGGAGCATAATTCATATGTACAGCTATGCCATGTCATGATACAAGCAGGAACAAAGAGGAATTGGCTTTTTGGAAACATCCTGATGGAATGCTAAATTGCAAATTATTATTTTCCGAAGTGCATTTGTAAGGAATTCAAGAATTAACAATCAGATAGGAAAACAGAGGAAATCATGGTAAATTCTGGAATCCCGATGCTGCCTTATGGTCAGGAAGAGGGTAGGTGAATCAAAACAACGTGGTCAGGAGTGTGAGTTCAGAGGGTGTCTTGGCTCTGCAGTGTCTTTGCTGTATGGGAGACACTGTGTGCTGCTGGTATGAAATCAAGATGTTATTTTTTCCTGGCGAGTCAGTTCCAGTGAGGCATAGTTGATTGGTGGCTGCTGACTGTTCCTATGTTGTGTCAATGAATTCCACAGAAGGTAATCATGGAAGACCACAGTGGTGTTGAATAAATTGAGAGGGGTTATTGTAGGAGAGCTTACATTAAATAATTCAAAGGGCAGGATGAAAGAAAAGTTTAAAGGAATATAAGGGCTATTGTGTGGGCCTGCAATTAGCTGGCTCTTTGGGCTTAATGCATGAAAATATTTTACTTTATTGTGCTTATTATGGCAGTAATTAGCAGTATTTCTGGCATCATGTGTAGCAAAAAAAGGTTAGACTGAATGAACATGGAAAATTAATCAACTTTGCTTTCAGCAAATCCAGTTTCTTACATACTCAGAGGAGAAGCAGTGTGTGAAAGGTTTTTTAGCAAACATATATAATTTATACCTGTTCCTTTTCCTGGGTAAGTAAAAGTGGCCTGTTCACTTAAGACTGCTAATTAGTGACTTGTTGGACAGATGATACATCATGACAGAGAGTACCCTTTCATCCTTACATACTATCAATGCCAGCCTCCCTCATCAGCCCTCTTTGGCATCCAACTCCTACCTTCAAACTGCTCAAAAGAGTCCAGTGCAGAGTCACAAAGATGGTGAAGGGAGTGGACCATCTCTCTTAGGAGGAAACACTGAGGGAGCTGGGTCCCTTTAGCTTGGAGAAGAGGAGACTGAGGGGTGACCTCATTAATGTTTATAAATAAGTAAAGTGTGAGTGTCAGGAGGATGGGCACAGGCTCTTCTCAGTGACATTCAGTGACAGGACAAAGGGCAATGGGTGCAAACTGGAGCAAAGGAAGTTCCATGTAAGTGTAAAGAGAACTGTTTTCACCATGAGAGTGACAGAACACTGAAACAGGCTGCTCAGAAAGGATCTGGAGTAATCTTCTCTGGAGACATTCAAAACCCGCCTGGATGCATCTGACCTACTTTAGGTGATCCTGCTCTGGCAGGGGGTTGGGCTGGATGATCTTTCAAGGTCCCTTCCAGCCCTAACATTCTGTGTTTCTGTGGTTCTTAGAAAGGCACAAAGAAGAGTTCTGTTTGTTTCGAGTCCATTAAGATTTCAGAACAGTCCATATTTCACTGGGAAATATATGTATGATGTTTCATGTATATAGTGCTCAGTTCAACCTAGTCTGCTCCTCCTCTATGTGGCAAAATCCAACATTAACTACTTAAAACTTTACAGACTGGAGGATTTAGGGAAGGTTTTGAGCTGTCTTCAGTATCCTCCTGTCTGATATACTCTAATGAAAAATGAATGGATTTTTTTCTGCTTTGAGAAAAAGTCTACTTAGATGTGATTTAACTAGGTGTCCTAAGCGCTTATTGAGACACCTCTGAGGTGCTATAAGCTGAAGCAATTTTTACAAGCATGAAAAATGCTTTTACTCTTTCCATTCACTGGACTCTGTAGCAAGATCAGTGCTGCTTCTGTATTTCATCTTCAGCTTTTAAGTGTCATTCATAGTTGCACAGTTGTGCATTTTTATCAATTTCATTTATTTTTTGCCTATCTCTGTGACATGTTAATATGGCGTTTTCTTTGTCACAAAAGCTTGAGTGGTGCTTTTACCAAGTGATTTCAAAGGTGTATGAAGACTTCAAAAGGCATCATCAGCAAAAATTCTAACTTCATGAAGCAGCTGTCTCAAAAATTTTATATTAGCAAGCCTCTAACATGTCTTCTTTTTATCACTCTGACAATAATGCCAGTCTGGTCTGCACAGGCAAGACCTCCAGAATTCACCTGAAGGAATTCTCAGATACCCACAGTTTATAATAGAGTCCTCCAGCAAAACTGAAAACTCCTCTTCCTACTCATCAAAGCTTTTCTTTCAGAATTCGCACTTAACTATCCATACTGGTGGGTGGCAAAGGCAGGAATCAGCAAAATGAAAATTTAAATAAAACTGTACTTCTATTTTTCAATTTTTAGTTAATCTAACAAGAGCAATGAAGTACAAGTAAAAGCACACAAGAGTCTGCTAGGATATTACTCCATTCAGAATAACCTAGAGTAGTGAGAAGTCCCAAGTATTCTTGGTGATATGTAAGTGTATGCAATTTCCCAGGACACAGTGAAAGACATTTACATGATAACTTTTATATATTTCCTTCAAAAGAAAAGGAGGTAGTGATGAGTAAATATGCATGATTAAAAGGGCAACATAGGGTATCCTCTTAATAGTGACAGAGGTCTCCTCACTTAACTACAAATTGGCAGCTAAAGCAGGAAATTGCCATACACATAATTTTTGCTTGCTATCAGCTTCCCTAAAGTCATTATAACAGACAGCAACTATAAGCCAAGTATTACAGCAGTGCAGTATTCCCATTTTCACTACATTCCCTCTGGAAGATGAACAAAACTTAAGTGCTGGTATGTTACTGAAAAGATGAGCTACGTTTTCTGATTTACACAGTATCAGCCACAGGTCTGTGAGGGACCTGAGACACATGGTTCATTTATTGTTATTGCCCTCGACAGGGACATATGATAGATTTAAACTTTGTTTTGCATACTCTTTCAAATAAAATAACACATAGCTACCACTTATATTGAGCTTCTTGACAAAACCCTGGCTTTTGTCATGGATGTGGGACACCGATCATAACACAGTCCTTTCCTGATCTCTTCCCTAGGCAAATAAATGGTCATTTCAGTGGATTTACATTTTTACTTAAGTTCTTAATATGTTACAGAGAGGTTGAGAAATCCTTTCTGTCTTGCAGTACGCTTTGAAACTTGGTTGCCTCTAATTGCAGGGTCTGGTTTCAATTTCTACAGCCAATCATGTGCATATGAATGATCCTAAAGACAGCAAACGATAGCCATTCTGGGGCAATATGGAACATAAAGGTTTTAGCTTTCAAAGCAAAAGAGACAACAAATCTTTTCCACTGGCATGGAAAAGTGAGACCAGTGTTGGCAAAAAGTATGCCGCCTGCAAATAAGAGAGCACAGTCAACAAATATCAGTCATTCCAACTGTATATTTAGGAAGCGTGATTTTTGAGCAGTTTAGAATTTACTGAAGAACTACCAAGGCTGCTGGTGAAATGAGGTAAAAGGATGATTCATGCATGGAAAAGGGAAGGAAGAGCTTTAGGAAGCCAATTCAGAACATCAGGAAAGGAACAGCTTGGTAAGATTTCAGGGAGTCTGAATTGGAAATAGTGATATATTTGAGTAGAAATGTCATTGTATATGCCTCCAGATACAGGAGTTGTAGATGGAGGTGTAGCTGATAGCAATGGCAGTGTTCTAGTCACAATCAGGGTCACCTGAATTCAACTGCAGGACAAAGATGAGCTGCAGATACCCCTAATGCTAAAAGAGGCAATTTTCTTCTTGAGACAAATAGACAAAACCTTCAACTTTTTGACAGGCTAAAAGGCATTTAGATTAAGCTAGAAAAATATATTGTTAGAACAGGCAGGGAGAGCGGGCCAGGAAGCATTCATCGAAGTGTTAAAAGATGGGAATGGCAGAAGAAAATTCAGCTCTAAGGAGATAGTTCATATTAAAGAAAGATAGAAAGAAAGGCAGAAAGGAGCTGTCATGTTGCATCAGGTAACAAACTGTAAGGTGGGAAATTAGTTCTTGTACTTCTGTGAGCATCAAATACAGATATCTGCCTGCCCAAGTTGAAGTTACAGGAACTGTAGTTTGTTTAAGTCATAGAAGAGGCCAAAACTGCAGCAAGTACTGAGATGGTCACTTAGTGATTTCCACTGGATATTCAGTTGTTCACATTTAGTACTCCCACCTTTGTGTCTAACACTGCTCATCCATATCACCATAAAATAATAAACTGGATAAAATGGGAGAAGATTTTTAGAGTCATTAGTCATGCTACAGGAAGGAAGTACTTCTGCTGCTTCCATTTGATAACATCTATTTTAAGTTCTGGAAAGAGATAAGGTTTTAGCAGAGTATGGCAATGATAATTTAACCATAAGTTGCTTAGAATATGAAATCTGTACATCATGAACAAGTCATTTATTATAAAGGTGACATGCTATTGTGCTGAACAGACATCAGCATGTCTGAAATATGAGGGTTTTCTGGAACTTGGTACTGGAGGATAGCTTTCTTGGCAGTTCTTTGCATTTTGAAGTAAGTTATTCAAGTATCCACTGACATTCCATTTAAAATTGTTTAGATAGGGGACATGGGCTTTTCCCAGTCCGTAAAGTACTAAGGCTGTATGAAAGAATATATAAATACAAAATACATGATAATTCTTCAGGATCGACACTGATAAAGTTTAATATGGTAAGATACCATCTGTATCTCAGGGTTAAGCATGGTGGGCCAGATAACAGAAGTGTAACATACTGGTAGCGTAACTGAGAATTAGAATACTTGCTGCCTGAAAATGTAGACATTCAAAAGCCAATGCTGCCTGTACCTGTAGTTAGAGTTGCTGTAGATGCCATCTACTCCATCTCTGAATAGAAATATAGTTTTACAGAGTAACACATGGGATATGTTAACAGACACAATGTTTTTGAGGGCCTTCATACATGTGTCTCAGGGCAGGAAGTGTTCTTGTAGCACAAAGTGATAATGTCACACTCTGGCATTTTCACAGAGCATTGCAAAAGGAGGGTGCTGTACCACACACTGATTTAGTGTCAGGATTTCTACTGTTAAACTGGAGACTTTTTCACAAGCCTGCTGCCTGTCCTGTGATAAGTATGGCTCTCAGAGAGATGCTGGCTTGGATGTTAAACTCTTGACTTTTGTGATGACATTTTTCATATCTTTGAAGTGTGTCCTTTCACTTAAATAATCTGTCAACAGACAACCTAAACCATTTCAACTTTTTATTATTATTTGCCAATTGCTATTAATATCTTTAGACATACTTTGGACCATTGCTTAGATGGCATAGTCCCAGTCATGAAGATCATTTACTCTTAAGTCAAACAAATTTCAGTGAAAACCTAAATCTTTGCTGTACGAGTCCCCGTCAGGAAAGAGGTGTTACAGTTCAAGTCACCCGGGATTGTGACCAGCCCTGCAGCTGCAGCACTGTGGGTAGGAACCTCCCAGGAAAGCAGAGCCCAGAGCTGAAGTGAAGGTTGTAAGCCAGTGGCATGTGAATGTCCTGCAGAATCTGGGCACTGCCATGGCAAGGTGTGGGAGCACTAAAGCAGGAGTGACAGGTGCCCCTACCCACTCCCAGCCTTGGTGCATTATCCCCATGCAGGGTCACACTGCCTAGAGGCATCTCAAGGAGAGATGCCCTTGTCCTTCTGCTGATTCTTTTCCCAGCTCTAGCCACTGTGCCTCTGCTCAGTTTAGCAGGTGGCCAGTCTGATAGCCATCGGTATGCAGGAGAGAGAGGTAGGAAAGGGCTGCAACCTTATGGGAGAGAGAAACTTAAGGGAACCACAGGAGAAAGATATTCGTGCCTGTCATTTGTGCTAAAAGGGTAACTTAAGGAGGAAAAGGAGCAGCCAGGGAAGAAAACGTCAAATAGGACTTTCAAGGAATGCAGCTGTAGGCACATATCTCAGGGGACAGCTGAACATCTTCAGAGATGGCAGACCTGGGTGCAGCACACCAATGGCATGTGCAGCTCCCTCTCCAGCTGGGTATGTGCCTTGGAAGAGCAACTGTGCTGAAGCTGCCAGCATGCAGGAGGAAAATAAGCCAATCCACAGAGTGTATGACACAACTTGATAGCCTGAAAGACATACGAGATTTCAGACAACATACACAGCAGCTCTTCAAAATAATTTGTTCTGTGCTCCTCCTTCTCTCAAAGCAGGTTTGCTCTAGGTCTTGTGGGAATAAGTCCTTTTAGCTACTCCCACACCAGCCAGAAATCTCGGTGTAGTGGAGGAATTATTTGTTCTACTCCCTTAGCACAGCATCCACTTTGCATTGTCTGAGTGATGTACAATGAACAAAATTTATGGACTAGATCACTTCCATCTTTTTATTGGAATAGGATGCACTGATAGATTCATGGATTTTAAAACATTTTGTCCAGTCAAACAGTACAGGATTCAGCAAAGTAATGTCTAAGATGTTTTTTGAATCGTTCACTTAGGCTTTGGGGTTTTTTTGTGTTGAGTTTGGCTTGGGTTGTTTTTTTTTTTGTGGAACAAACACAAAACACACAAGACTAGCTAGGAAAGATTCAGTCACCATTAATGGTACAATGGCTATCTGATGTTCTGTTGTATCTTCAAGCCAATTTTTAAAGTCATAAATTAAACCATTGTGTATTATTGTGAGATCTTTTTCCTTACTGTGACCATGGGACTTAAATTGCTGTGAATCATAACATTGCAGTAACAGAATGAAAGCCATTCACAACCCTCACATGTGCTCAAGGACAGAGTCAGTGATTCTGTGGAGCTCTGGACCATTTACAGAAATGCAATACATGTATGCAGAACTCTTTAAGGGTCAAACCTTTCCAATGACTATATTATTCTAGTGCTTTTTGAATGTTATTTAATCTTCATAACAGTGTTTGGATGTGGTATGGTTATTTCAACTGGAATGACCTTGGATATTATGCATTCTAATGCATGTATACCTGAATTATGCATATAGATCATGTTTATTAGAAAGAAAACATTTCTGACTACAATGAATGAGAAATGTTTTGAAATATGTTTCTTTCTTAGGCAGAAGATGATGTTATTTAATTTCTAAACTTGGTATATTAATCTTTTTTCTAACCACTCCTCAGCAAGCTGATGAGCTGGAAAGTGCAAAAGGCTTCAGAGAGGAAATTCTTCAGCAGTGGTAGAAGAGTCAGAAAAACATCTTCTTACACTAGTACACAGTTTCTCAAACTTCTCCAGTCATTTACCCATCAAGCTAAGTCTGAAAAGACTTGTGTATTGGCCAAACTTTAAATGACCCATCTGTCTTTTCCAAAGTTTCCCAATGCCAGAACTAACTCTCATAGAAGTTTAGAATTTTATGAAGATAGACAGCTCTCCGAAGATGCAAATAATGCACACTCATGAGGAGGGCTTCTGCGACTGTAGAGGCTGCTAATCTTAGAGGAAGCTGTCTAGTCCCCATCACATGCTCCCAGGGCTCCAGCGCCTTCATATGTTTGAGCCAGAAAATTCCAGCACACTGACCTGGCACTGACTCCTCACTGTGAAAACACAATGGGATCCATTCTTCTAGCACAGACAAATTATGCACATGAAAATCCTGTTGACTGAAGGGAGAATAGACCCCTTTAGCCTTAGCATGACAAGGTTCTTTTGAATGCTTACAGCATTTTTCATTGAGCTGTGTTGAGGATGGAGAATACTTTCTCTCTTCCCCCTCCTTTGCTCCTTCCCTCTTGCATATATATATATATATATAGCAGCATACCTATCACCTCTCATCTTTACAGTGCTCTCAAAACACACTTTCATTATCTTCCTTTTCCTCTCTCCATAACTTGGTTAGGGACACATTTTTTATTTTAATGCAATTGGCAGTCAATCATGGATTGGCACCTGCCCCATCCAAGTCCCCTGTTGCACAGATGCTTTGATGAAGCTGATAGATTAATTGCTCTGGGATCATCCATTTTACATTAACAGATACGCCTGATAATTGAAAGACAACATCAGTAGAGATACTGAGTCAGAATCTATACAAAGTGCAGACAAAAGATGAAATTTCAGAGTAACTAGTAATTCAGTGAGATGTTGTATTGTCAACAAGCCAAGTGACTTCCATCTCACACATAACTGGCATGATAATCATTCAGATAACTACTGATTTTGTTCTACACTGTTGCATTCTATAACTTTTTGATGCAATATTATTCAGATATTATGCCAATAACATTACAAAAGATACAAGACAACCAGTCACACCATGACCAAAGTGAACCAAACAAAGCAAAGAACAACCTGACATGTTACTCTTCTCTCCAGCTACTTTCTGCACATTCTGCAGATGAATGAAACTGGAGTGATTTAAGATGGAGAGATGAGAACTGCAGAACTGAATGTCTGCACTAGGATTCTACAAATTTCTAATACCAGCTGCTGTAAAAGCAGAATTTTTATTTGAAGGGCAGAAAAAACTTTCTGAAGCAGATAGAAGTTTCCCTGTAGTTTTCAGTGACTTTGGATCCAGGCTGCAAAATAATACTGTGTAGAATTCTGTTTTAAATGTGAAAGCAATTTGGGTAAAATATCTTGTTTGACTTTTTTTAACTGTAATACTGTGAAAAAAAAAAAAAAGTTCTATAATATAATCATTTAGGCTTTATTTTATTATGTGTACCTTCTACTCAGAGTGTTGGCATTATTTTTCCTAACAGAGATGGATACAAGCAGATCATGCCCTATGACCTCTACCATCCCCTTCCTCGGTATGTAAAACAGTCAACCAGATGCTAGGATTAACAAGCACATTTACTTTTTTTTTTAATCTTCATTTCTGCTTTTCTCTCAAACTAAGTTAATAGATGCTCTTTTCTGTTGCTATGAACTGCAGATTAACCTAGAAATGTTCAAGTGGTAACCTATTGTCATAAATTCTGTTGATGCAGAACTGAAATGACATTCTAGCTGAAGGAGTTTGTTCTAGCCTTAAGTGTGCAGTCCCTTTCTTTCTTTCTTTTCTCACCTCCCAAACCCACCTCCCTTTTTCTCTCATACCTTTCCTTTTCTCTTCCCTTTAGTCATCTCTCGACAGGACTAAAATGTGGCTTTGTAATGAAGCTTTCTCTTGCTCTCCAGTGGTGCTGCTTCTTGAATGCTTCTAAATGGTGAGATTTTGGGTTTAAACAGTATTAGTGTAGTGCTTTGATCCTGCAAATCTATGCTAATGCCTTCCCCAGGGGCATTAATGCATTGGCTTTTCTAAGAAATCAGAGATCAGGGGTAGGAATAGGATTAAGGCTTGATTTGTGTTATTAATTACCTTTCAATTAAAATGTTGTTAATGTAAGACTTGAGAGTCTCATGGAAAAAAAATCACATGAGTAATTATTCTTTAAACAGTGGATATAACTGGTGGTGATAAGAATTTCTGGTATCTGAAGCATAATAACTTTTTGGTTTTGAAATACTGCCTGAACTGGCAATAGTATTGGTCTGTGCTTCATTCATTAATTTATTGTGTCATGGTGTATGAAAACACAAAAAGAGCCCCTTAGGCAACTTATTAGTCTCACCCTGGTGAGGAAATGTCTCCCCCAAACCATGGCGAGACCTAATGCAGAGAGCTTTCAGCATCAGTGTGCAAATGCAGGACATTCACATTCAACTTTCTCCAGCCAAATCATGGACCCATCCCAAACTGTGGGAGAGTAAACAAGAAGGAGAGCAGCTTACTTGCCAAGCATTGTGGTTGTCATTCATCTTGACACCCTTTATCAGTGACCTCTGTCACTTGTCTCAGGCTTTACTCTTCCTAGATAAGTGCATATAGTTATGTACACACTGTAATTATCACCAAATATTTATGAGATACACGTATAAAATATATCCCTGCATCTAAGTCCTTTTTTTCTGGAAAACACTTTGCTTTTTATTGCAAACAAAAAACATGCATAACTCCTAACCTCAAAAATTAAATCTCTGCTAGTAAGGAATATAGAAGTTAGAATATTAATACAAAGTTTAACACTCTAGCTTTAAATAAACCAAATTTTATTTCAATTGTGCACAAAAGGCATATAAATTGGCAACAGATAGAGAACAACTTTATGTCAGAGGATGACATGGCAGTACTTAACAGTGGAGGGACTGTATTTAAGGAAAAGTCATCCTGAGCTGGCAGCTAGGCAAAGGGGTTTTTACTGCTGAAGAAAATCCAATATGCCTGAAGAAAGGACCAATACGCCCGGAGGCATACAGTAACGCTGACAGGAAAAAAAAAAAGTCATTCCCTGAAAATGATCAAAAGGCTGACACTGTTTCTCAAACTGTTCTGGATTATGGTCTCACCCTGTAACAATCCCTTTATATCCACTTTCCCAGACATACTATATTCCTTGAACCCCCACTCTTGATTTTTCAGGCTGCAGCTGTTGGCTGGGACTCCTCCTTCCCTTTCCCCTCTGCTGTTTCACTGCTGCTTTCCCTCTTCTCACTCACTCCCACTTGTGCTCCTAGGAACCCCCAAACAAGGCCAAGGTCTTCCTCCCTCACACTAAGAGGGAAGACACAGCCCAATGTGTCTTCTCCAAACCTCAGAGGAAGCAGAAGCTGAATGGAACACAAGGATGGCATGGAACAGTGCCAAGTAAGGGGGATAAAAAATGTCTTTCCTCTGAACCTGCAGCGTTTAGGGAAAAAACCCTCACAAAACAATAACAAACAACAACAAATAACAAAATGTACAGACAAAAAAAAACCCTCCAATCAAGCCATATAAGACCTGGTTTCTTTACTGCTTTAAGACTGGCACCTCATACCAGGGACAGAGGAGAGAAGCAAACACTCCAGATTCCTCTACTGCAATCCCTCAGCCTTGAATTTTATCACAAAAAGGGAAAAATGTGTACATAGCGCTTACATCTAATGAACAGCCAAGTCCTTTCACAAATTCTCAATCAATGTTTCACCCTTCCTACCTTGAAAGGTAGGAATCTGAGGACCAAACTGCTTGCCTATGTTTAAGGTTCTTGATATGGGCAACATTGTCTAAGGCACCTGGAAACTTTTCCAAAAGACTCCCGAGAATTCCCTGGTGCCATTGCTTTTTATATGCCCACGAAAAGCTGGTTCAGGTTGGTTGCAGCAGTTTCTGCTGTTCATGAATTTCAGTCTGAGGCCTCTTTATTTCAAATTCTGGTAGTGAGAAACCTTCAACTGTATGCTGGAAAACATGTTCAGCAGAGACACATTGCTAAAACATTTTTAAAATTACCTTTCATGACATGTGGCTTATGCATATCACACAGTGGTGGCTATGGCATGGTATAAACCTCGTTTTCCACTTCTCAGTGATAAATCAGAATCAGAGGTTTTACTATTAACAAACAGCTATTAAATTATGCCATTTCACACTGAGTTTTATGGCACTTTCAGACAGTAGCCAGGTGTGGGTAATGATGAGAAAAAGATAGGTTGATATGATGAAATATCAGGGTTAAGATAAGCAATTCTCATATTGCCTAAAAATCTTGGTGATCTTGTAATTGTTACTTAATAAAAATAATTTCTTTGGTTTAAGTGGGAGAAAAAAAATCCTCACGTTTCATTTTTTTTTCCTTCTTGCCTGAAAGAGGAAAAAGGTTGGGGTTTACCCATTAGAGGCCATATGTCTTATAGTCATGTATTCTTTTTGGTGATTTCCTTCCATCTTCTTTTTTTTTTCCTCAACTCTGTTGTTTCCCTGGAAAGACACACTGCCCTTTCCCTGTATGTTCTTGAAAAAGGAGCATCAGCTTCAGAGCAGACAGCTTCCAGTGATTTGTGACAAAGATTTTTCAGAACATGACAAATTGTGAAGATATGATAATCCCAAAAATCAAACAAAAATAATTAAGTTAAAAATATTGGAAGTATTTACAGTTTCTGTGGTAGCACTCACTGGGTTAGTGGGAGAGGGGAGTCACATGTTAATAATCTCTGGCTTAAAGACAGCAACCGCAGGAGTGCTTCTCTGCTATGGTCATTTATGAAAATAGATATATGATTAATTTTTACTGACATTAATCAGAAAGCAAATAGCAGCTTATGTGGGGTGGGAACAGCAGAGTTCCCTTTTCCTTATGTGTCTCTATTTTGTTGGTTATTTTCCACAGATGGGAAAGTACACCCTGGACCGCATGTTCCTCATCCTGTGGAGGGGGCATTCAAAGCCGCAGTGTCTCATGTGTGGAAGAAGACATTCAAGGGCATATCAGCCCTGTGGAAGAATGGAAATGCATGTATACTCCAAAGATGCCTGTTGTACAACCTTGCAATATATTTGACTGCCCAAAGTGGCTTGCTCAAGAATGGTCTCCGGTAATCAGCTTAGCTCTGCTGGTTTTGTATTTAGCACACCAGGAATTTATCTTAAATTATAGTCTAGTAAGCTTTTGGAAATAGGAGTATTTGATACTTTCTTTCCTCTTTTTTAAACTTTGCTGTTTGTCTAACTGCAAAGAAAAACTCAGAAATTATTTGTTAATAAGATTAACATGATGAGATGAATGATGGAAAAATAAATCAGTTCTGTAATGTTAATTAGTGATCTTCTACCAATAATAAACAGAGAACATAAAAGCAATGCACAGAACAAAGCCAGTAAGGTGTACAACAGTGTTACAACTTTTCAGCCATAAATTGAGTATTATTAATGGCTGAGAAATTTTCAGAAATACGTAAAGCCATAGATTACTCTGCTGTTCAAGGCTTGTAGCTGTCTGTTCCTGACTCACCTTTCCTTCAGTACAAAAGTAAACATCTTTGAAATGTTTTTCTACAAAAGTAGAAAAGTACTTTGATTTTATTCATAAAGACTTAATCTTGAATGCAGTCTCTCACCACCCCAGTTTCTCAACAAGTAAAAGGGGGTATAGAAGCTAAGCTAACTCACCCGCAGGTGAGAGATGTTCTTGACTGACTGTAAAGTGAGTCTGAGGGAAGAAAGCCCAAATAGTTTCCCATTCTGTTTGGTGCCATGTTCAAAAATAGTGTATTGTCACCCCTGTTAGCCCATAAGCCCCAGTACTTTATCCAAGCAAAACAGAGTGGCTCCAGATGAAACTGACAGGGTGTCACCGAGCATATCCAATATGGGATAGATGGCCGCAAGCCAAGTAGCCAACACTGAGAGAGTGACTCTTGTTAAAGGATTTCACCATACAGTGGGTTACTCTAGGTTTGCTTTATTTAACAACTCAGAGTTGGGCCATCACCTCAGTGAAGCAAAAGACTTCTAAAATTCAACACAAACATATATATATATATATACACTTAACACAATCTTAAG
>VWZY01003336.1:38443-53340 GCA_013399075.1 Chloroceryle aenea
GTATCCCTCCCCCTAGGTCTCCTTTTAACTGACATCCAGTGAGCAGAGGTAATGTGAGTAAAACTCTGCTGTCTGTGAGGTAGCAGATTGGTGCAGACAAGACAGGGTTATCACAGATGAAGGTACCCAGGCCAGGGCTCTTAGGCTTGACCTAACATCGTTTAATGGAATTTGAAAAATCTTTGACAAAAGTAAACCAAATACACAGGTGTGGGTGATTGTAGTCCAAAGTGTTGCCCAGAGCCTTTAAAACAACAACAGAAGTATAAAAAACCCATATAATTTTTTAATAAATTGTGACCCCAGACTCAATGGCCTTTTGGTCTGGAGACACACACTGCCACTGCACTGTCATGTTAACTGGAAAGTGCAAAGCAGTGGTAAAACCAAAGGGTAAACTTAAGTCTGCTTGCCTATACAGATCTTGAGGGCAAACAGTTTATGGATTGGCGTAACTTTACCCAGAGTTGTGTCAAGTTTAAGGAGACTTCTCCAACCTCTCCTCTCACAAAAGGTTTTGCAGAACCTGTTCCTCCTTTGCCTCAGGCAGCTTCCTTGATCCCAACCCTAAAAATGGCAGTTCTTTGTCTGCAGATATTCACATCTGTACCCTATATGACAGAAAATAGTTGTCATAAGGTTCCCACGGTTTATTTAAATAACCTGGGCCTGTCAAGTCTTCAGGATGTACTGCTTATATATTGTCTTTATTCCTGGCTATACACAGATGTGTTTACTCTCTTCTAGCAGTGCAGCATATTTGATAGACATTGATTTATAACTTCAGACTATTTGAAACATTCAGTGCTCTCCAGGTGGTAGATATTCCTTAGAGTATATATTGGTAGGTGTATGTATGCTTTATGTGACAGCAGGTTATACAGAGGTATATCATTATGAATATTAATAGATTTTGGGTACACAGAGAATGTTCACATTAAAAATCAAATATGGTATCACATATGTCCAGCATACAACAATTATAAGGACAGAAATAGTTGTTTGGTTGAATGAACAGGATTTTGATTCTGTGACAAGCAAAGCTAAATAGGCTGAAATGTTTCACCAAAGCAAAACAAGAATTGCTTATAAAGATACTGCAACCCTGACTTTGTTTAACTGCTGGTAGTAGCACACATATATTATATTAATGCTTGAAAAGAACTTTGTTGGTAGAAATCGTGCTGTATTTGATATGTAGCAGCATCACTGAAGCTAAGAGTGTATGGAAGGAGATTGGTCACCCATTGATTCTGATGTGGAAAATAAATATTCACTGGTTAAGGAAAAATAAAACACACTCACATAGGGTAATAGCTATGTGAGTTCTATTACAAAAGTAGTCCGAGAAATTGGGTGAATACTTTTTTAATTAGTCTGTATGATAATCCATACCACTGTGGTAACTTTGCTACCAGAGCAGAGCTAGTTTAAAGCAACCTTGGGCATGTAGTTCAGCACATAGATTACAAGACTATTATATCATAGGTGAGAATCAGGCTGTGAAGCTGAGGTGAGAGGGAATTGGGGTAGCTGGGGGAGACTAAGAAGCTTTCATCCACCCCTGGGGCTGCAGTGGAGAAAAAGGGAAATGACTACCTTCCCTGTATACATAACTCCTCTCCCTCCAGCTCCCTCAGTCTAGTGGAAATTGTCTGTCTGCAGAGGTTTAAGTGGCACAAGATGAAGAATGGCATGTGTTCTGCAAAATGGCTCCTCTAGTAGTATCAAGGAGGCCTAAAACTCAAGGATGCAGATAGTAGGCCACATGGCTAGTTGAAAGAGAAGCAAGAAAGTTGGTATGTCTCCCAGGCAGGATGTGACAGGATCGCTCCCTTAATTCCTGTAAACTTCTCAAGTGTTGTGTCTANTGTTTTATTCATAAGATGCTTCAGGATATTAATTCATGAAATCTTGATCCAGGAATCTAATAGAAATTTACGCTAAAATCCTCTCTTTTTGAATGCTGATGAAGGCTTTGCTATTGACTGACATGTCCAAAACTTACATTATACTGTGGTTGACAACTAAGATCCCTGTCACAGAAGTTCCCAAAATGTGATTTGGGAACCATTGATACTTCCCAGAGTTTTCATTGACAGCTTACAGAGAGACCTGGCTGGTCTCATACTGTTGACTCCTCTCTCTCAGCAGTTTTCCAGCTGCTAAAGTGCATTAACAGAAGGTAAAAATATATATAAAAAAATCTTTCCTAAAATGGCCTTGATGCGTAAGTGACTTTCGGAGCATGCAGTTGTGGTGGGTAGAGGAGGCAGTCTGCTGAAAAGGCAACAAAGACAGTGATGAGAGTCTCAGTAGACAAGGGAATGTGTTCCACAGCATGTAGAAAGAGCTGAGAATTCTTGCCCAAGAGAAGTCAAATTTCCTCCTAATATATTTAAAGAAATTTTTCCAGTAATGTTTCTTGAACCAAAACAGCCCAACATGTTTATAATCTAATGAATATGTCTAAAATTTAGTACAGTTCAAGATCTTGTTTATCATAAGAGAAAGAACATTTAAAAATTATTTTAAAATTATATTAAAAAATTTAAAACTTCCAAGCTTGATGTGGCTTGTGCTGCAGGCAATTTTTCTTNGGCACTTTTGCTTGCATGTGGCATTCTCCATGGCCTCTCAGAGGGTTAGTTGTGTAAGCCTCTCCTGGTCAGCTATTGGTTTAGCTGGTTTAATACAGATGAACAAAAGCATTGAAACATAGAATCTAGTCAGCCTTTATGGAGGGTCAGAAGGCATACACCTCAAGATACATACTGTAGAAGCAGTCAATGAAGAGTAATGTCATTCTGCTTTTGTTTCATCATTCTTTTTGGAATCTTAAGAGGAATGATGCTAAAGGGATGTTCACTGTTGCTGTTCCTTTTGCTCCCTACTGAAAGAAAATTTGGGGTGACTAGAAGACTTCATTACTTCCTTAAAGATTTACCTTAAAATATGTCTGTGGTATCATGCTCTTCAATTCCTAATTGCTCTGATCTCTTCTGGAAGAAAATATGGTTAAAGCCAGAATATCCTGGCAATAACTCTGATTTATGAAAACACTGAGAGGAGATGGTGCTTGTATAGCATCTGAGAGAACTTTATCATTTTCACTGAAATTCTGACTTAATATTTTAGTGCATTACTATTCTGAGTCCATTGACGAGAGGCAGAAAAACTAAACCACAGAAATCCGTCTTCAAATATTCACAGCTGTATGGAGTCAGAAAAATCTTACGGTTAAAATTCTTACAGAAGAAAGAAGAACCAGGAAGAGTTGCACACAAAAATTGGAATATTTCATCCATATACAAATCCCAAAGCAGCTAAGTCTCTTGTGGTTTCAGACTTTGTTGAGTGTTTTTTGCTTATTGCTTCAAGAACAATAGCAGAAAAAGAGGTCAGTCCCTTTTCTCCTGGAATATAACCTAACAAAAATTCCCATTTTGCATGGAACTAAGAAATAGTGAAACACTGGTGCTGATTCTTAAGTTGGGAGATAATAACTGATTTTCAGTACAGTAGGTACAGAGTAAAATTTCATACCATTAACTTGGTATGCCCTTGTTTAATATTTCTATTAAAAGTATATAGCCTGTTTTGATGTACTGGGAGACCCAGCATGCTTTCTCCAGGCAAGAGAGTTGTGAAGACTATGACCATTTTAATTCAGTCAGCCAGTAACTTAATTTTTGTCAGTGAAGCTTCCAGAATTATATAGAAGTACTTGAGAACAGTCTTCCCAGAAGTAAATGAAGAATAACTGTTCAGTGTCTAGAAGTTTCTTAGCTCAAAAAATGGAAGGGCAGATTGCTCATTTTTGCTAATTGCTATGTTTGTATTCTAAATTACTCCAAAAACAATTAGAAGAACTCTGTTTCAATGTTGGCTTTACTGTTTTCAACAACAAAATAACTCACATTGAAAACGTGTCTTTTCCTCAGCCTCCACAACCCAAAATACAGAGGCAGTCATCATCTAATCAGATATAATTGCTCTTGTTTATAACAGCAACAGCATGAGTACTTCATGGTGAGCCAACAGACTCTACCAAAGGGGTGAAAGAGAATGTTTTAACTGTTTTATTAATTATAACTCCTCAATAGCTTGGTCAAGGCGTGTTGAAAAGATATGGTAAACGTGTATGGAGGAGTGGAGAGGGAAGCAAAGCAATGAAAGCCAGATGGCTGAAAATGGAGGAAATTCCAGGCAATTTTTACAGCTTTGTTCTTGTATCTTTTCAAAACTGAACTCTTATTGCTATACAAGAACAGCTGAAGGCTACAAAACCAAAAAGAAAAACAGTGAAGAAAAAGCAAATGGTACTAGAGATAGTACACCATTTCAGGCCAATACTCTCCCTTTAATCCTTCAATCTTCTGTTGTTACCAGGAAAAGACGGGAAACTATCTGAGTGGTCCTGATACCTGACTGAAGAATCATATCTTGATTAGATTAGTTTGGCTGGGATTTAGCTTACTGAACAGTATCTTCTACTTCTCTTCCTTTTTTTCCCTCGCATCTGTTTGCTTTGGTGTTTCTGCAATAAAATACCTATTATTGTAACGTTTTTATATGAACGGAGTATTGTCCATCTGTTTTTCTCTATTTTCTTTTCTGTGATGAAGTCAAACTAAAAGGAGAAAAAAAATAAACATGTTGTTCAATTCATTTGGGAACATGAAGCGTTAGGTTGCTAATAGGTCAGACTTAGTGCAAGATGTGCTCCCATCAACAATCTGAAATTAATTCAGTATTTGTGGAAGGGCTAGAGCTTTCTCTAATCCATCAGAGATGACCCCTGTGTGTGAGAGGGTGTCCATGCATACATGTTTCGCATCGCTTAAGTGAAATATTAGAGCATTTCTATTTAGTTTATGAAAAAGTTTAAAAGATTTACAATTCATCACATCTACAGATACTGCAGTATAGCCTTACTGGCAGGAGATACCAGTTCTTGTTTTGTTGCAGTTTTTTCTCAAAGGTGTAAGTTAGAAATAGCATTAATGAAGCAGTGATGGTGTTACTGTCTCTGTGTGTCACAGAAATATTTTCAATTCTTCACACACACCCTTTTTTTTTTTTTAAGTAGGTTGTATTTAAATCTATTTTGGACTGAAGTGCATTGAGAATGTCTTTCACAGCCCTTAAGATGTAGCCCACAGAGCTTCCTGGGACCACAGACCACAACTTGGAGGTTGGAGAATCAGACATTAGAAGGAATATCCTGTCAGACAGGGTAGATTCACTCTTATTTGAAGCCTTTATTTTGATAAACAGCTCAAACGGGAGTCATGGGCTCAGTGAGAAAATCGTAATCACATTTTTTGTCTAGGTTTATTTTGCTAAAGATGGAAGTGTACAAAGATCTCTAAACAGGCTGCCATCCTCAGGCAGCTGTGTTACTCTGTACCTGCATTACCTGCATGCCTACCCTCCACTATTGTAATAGTGCTTGGCCTTAAAATGTATGCATCTGTGACTTAAAAACACTTATCTTCCTCTGTCCTTTTTCATAACATAATCTTCCTCTTTGTACCCTCTCCCGTTGTTGATTGTCCAAGATGTTTTTGACAGCCCACCCTTCCCCTTTCTCACTGGATGCGTTGTGATGCTGTAGTACTGCTGTTGTGGAGCAGTAGCTGCATGCTTTTCTGTCTCTCTGTCAGCAGCAGTTACAGTGAAGTCACCAAGGGGACGTGTGGGGAGTGGTCCTTTTCAGCCATGTGTGTCACATCTAAATGTGAAGCAAAGCAGCTTGCAACTTGACAGCATCATTGGAGAAGCTCTAGAGTCTCCATCATAGTCTGCCTTCAGCAATTCTAGTTTAAAATTTCAGAACTCTTCCCCCACCATTTTGCCTTTTTAAATAATATGGTGGTTCCTTCATTAGATAGGATTTCACTCATATATATTTTCCTCCATTTCAGCTTGCATTCCATTCAGACTACTGTCTTCAGAAAATATTACAGTGCTATTGTAAATAATTTTTTTAAATAACTTAAGCCATATTTCCTTCTTACTTTCCTTCTTATATCACACTTCTTATTCAGAATCCTATATACCTAAATAGATTATTTTCTTCTACAGAAATTTCCAGGTCATGAGTTTTGCTAAGTTAGTAGACCCTTGTGTTAAAACAATCTCACCATGCCCTACCACAGGTATTTTGTATCTTGGTTTGTGATTAGAATGAGCTTCAGTCATTCAGGGTAGGGACTTAGTGAGTCTCTCAGCAGAAGTCAATTTATCTTCTTTTTTTTTCCTGGCACTGTTAATTTCCCTTTCTTTTTCTTTCTCTCCACCCTTCTCTTCACTAACCAGAACTTAATATTCACTTGATATTTTTCAGTATTTTTAACAATATGGTCTCACTTCAGAATTTTGTATATTAACTTCAAGACCTGCCTGCATCTGTTCCTGCGTGGCATGCCCTAGTTGTTCCTGCACTGGCAGGGGGGTTGGACTTGATGATCTCTGAAGGTCCTTTCCAACCCCTAACATTCTATGATTCTATGAGAAGTTTACTCCCCTTCCCATAAGGAAGCAAACTCTACAGTCTAAAGTCATTGTTTTCTCCAAGATCCAAGAAGCCTGTTTCTCACTTGGGAAAAGTTAGGGTAGAAGTGTATTCTGTAGTCTGTGGATTCTACACACAGACCTATATTGATGTAATTACTAGAATGATGATATGAAGTGGTTTAGTGCAAGTTTGCCTATATACATAATAACTTTTCTGACACAACCACTCTGAATATAAATTTTCCTTCCATGCATTTTTTTGAGTCAGGATCTGATCTTGATAAATACTTCCATGAGTCTGAGTACTTTATTGTGGGTTTTTTGGTTATTTATGGGTATAATAACACCAGTTTAAGCCCTCTTCACTCTGTGTGAAGAGCTCCTGTATGTTTGGGTCTTTGCATGTCAATGTGAGGAAAAATATCTTTTACTGCAGAAGAGTAAATAACTTACTGAACAGATTATCAGTCACTGTTACAAGATTTCGAAGGGCAAAGTAAAATGAAATAGCGAATCTGGATGTGCCCTTGGAACAAAGTTCTCGTACTGTCATGCTTGCTGTATGTTGCAAGGAGAGTATTGAAGAGAATTCAGACATAAACAGACATTGGGAGTTTCTTGAGTTCAGTCACAGTACCATATAAATATATGTACCTAACTTCAAGTGTTCTCACCTCCTCATGCTTTAAAACTAGAGAAAAACCCCGTAAGCCTGATTTTGAGAGACAGCCTGTTTGTACCTTCTGCACTGGCAAAATAGCTCAGGAACAGTTCATCCTAATGAAAATATTATCCCTGTAATGCTGCCAAGCAGGTCAGCAAGAAGCTCATGTTATCTTCTGGTTTTGTGGCAGTACTGCTCATAAAATTTGGACTTGCCAGAGAATTACTTAAGCCCACTGACTGTTATCTGAACACTGTTTCATTCATAAATCTGCTTTCTTTGTCCATTCAATCCCCTGGCATTTCCTTTCCGTCTTTCCTGTACTGATAATTTCAGCAAAGGCATCTTTAGGTTTTAAGAGAGTCTTGTTACTCTGTGGGAAAAAATTATATCTTAATGAATGTTGATTTTACAGGTTGTGAAGTCACACTTCTGATATATTGTCTCCATGACACCTACATGTGTTTTCAACTGTCTCATTTTTAAAATGCTTGATTATAGATGGTATTTCAGATTGCAAATGATCAGCTCATTTCACATATTTCTGATTTGCTGACCTTCTTGTTTCTTTGTCTTCTGATATCTATAAGTTCGTTGATTTCTCCTTCAGGAACAGCTGTTTTTTACCATTTTCCATATCGCATAAAGTTAGGCCTAAGAAAGTTGTCAGTTTATGAGACAGTCCAGCATGGAGAGCACCAGTGGGAAAAGAGACAGGGAGTCTTTTGACATAAAGCAGCTCCGTCACGGGCAGCAAGGTGTTAAACTATCCCTCTGCTTCTTTAAAGAACCATATGAAAGTGCTTCATAGACTGATATGCAGAATTTATTAGCAGTTCTTGTGTTTTTGCATTACTTCAGTATAGGTTTAGTGCAAGGGGTATTATCTTGCTCTGTTGTAGTTCCCACACTGTCTGTTCCTCTCTGTACTACTCATTCAGTTTGTACCATTTGCCATTAAAACTGTAATTTGTTCAATTTCTGTCCTCAACATCCCTATATTACTTCTTAACAGCTTTCCACTTTTACACTAAATTACTCTGTTCCTCAACAGTTCCCTATCTTCATTTTTGAAATGGGCTACCACGGACCTGCCTTCAACTCAAGGGATAGCGAGAGTTTTTGTACTGTAAGGAACCTTATATATATTGCTTGAAGCATATTAGAAAGTTACCCTAGCAAACAAAGTTGAGTTATTGTGTACTCTATCCTCTGGTCTTCTCTGGCTTTTGAGTTCCCCTCTATTTTCCTCTATTTTTCTCTGTTACATAAATATTCTCTCCCTATCACATTCAGCTATAATGAGCTGCAATATTAATTGATACTGATAAGTCTAGAGAGTGAATACAGGCCTGTTGTGTAGGCTCCCAGAGTCCCCTCATTAAGTCTCTGATCTGCCTTTCTTGGTTGCATAGACATCTCTTTAATGGATTCCCTTCACTTGCAAGAAAGATGCTTTTGCAAGACAGGCACCTCGCCCTTCCTGTGCACAATTCCCTGAAGCCTTCCCTGCCTGTTCAGCTGCTTTGTCACATTGGTGATACTGAATAATCAATTTTGTCAGGCTGGCACTAAACAACAACGGACTGAATTCTTTTTCTGTTGCTGCTAATTTAAGCACTCTGCCTTTTCATTTTCATTTCTTGAGCATTAATTTTTTCAAAGCCTAGTTAAATCTCAGTTTTCCTCTGAGGTGTGTACACTGTGTGTGTAATTGTAAAGTTCTCTCTAACATAAACTGAAACAGAAGGGAGATCACTTCCTAGAGATTCAGACTCATGCTTTAACAGCTACATCAAGGTTTTAGATCTCACACTTCATTTCAAAGAAGCAGTCAGATTTTACTGTGATTTAACAGCTGACTGAAAAATTAGTTGTGGTTAAGTTCTTACCTTTTATGTCCCTTTCTTTGAGATTAGTTTGATTATAAAGCTAGTAACTTATCTAGGAGTCCTCATCTAGATGGTGTAGCTTTACTGCTGGGAAGTATGCTACCTAAATAGGGTTGACAGTAACTCTCTCTGCTGTCCAAAGGTTAAGATCAAAGTCTGGATGGTAATTAAGCACTGACACTGAGGATCCTGACTCAGCCTAAAATAGATCTGCTAAAGGAACCTCAAGAAAGCTTTTTACACCTATGAAATGGGAAAATTTGCCATAGACACAGCTCCAGATCATTAACAGAAAAAGAAGGGAGTTGTGTGGGTTCTGAGTAGACTTCTCAGGCTGCAGGGTCCAATGGATGATGCACAGATTGACAGAAGATGAGAGTAGGCCGGTATTGACATAGTATATGATTTTTTTGGTCTGTTGCATGCTCATATACACAGCTGCCACACAGCCCTTGTGCACTGAGGAACGTTTCTATTCAGGCAGGTGTCAGGTGTCAGATGTTCAGTAAGATGCTTCCAGGCAAAACCTCTCCACACTGATGAATGTTTAATTTAGAAATAAGAAGGGTTCTATTGTATCACTTTCATATGCTTTAAGCACATTAAAAAATTACAGTTCCAGGGGTTTTTTAGAAGTAGTTTGGGTGGTTGTTGTGTAGAAGGTTGTTTCCTTTCCTGTGCCATGTTCAGTTTTCTTGACAGTGCTTGAAGAGATTCTACCAGAATGAAATCATATCTCTCTAGAAAATATTCTTTACTTCTAACACCTAGCTGCTTAGAATGCTTTGGTTTTTTGCCATATGTACTGTGCATATCGGGACTGATGTAAAGCTTTTGGCTCAAGACTATATACTTTTCAAGTTCTACCTACACCATTTACTTTTTCCTGAGTCACTATGGTAGTGCAAGAGTGCTTTGTTCTGAAAGCTTGTAGTTTGACTGGAGCAACAACTCTATTTCTGTCTGCTTCTGCTGTGAGTAGCTACTTACTAAATGGTGCCACTTGTTGGTCTACCTAGCTAGCAGAATCATTATGTGGGGTCCAGTTCTTCTAGCAACAAGAGGAACATTTCAAAACTGAGACAACAGTGCATTGTTGTTGCCATTGCTATTTGCAATATGCTAATGCCTAGAGGCTCATGTCAAGCAGAGTGTCCCATTGTGCTACACCATAGATAAAGACAGAGTAAGAAATCATCCCCCTTGTAGGACCACAACCTAAGCAGACAACTCAGACAAAGCTCAAGAGGGGGAAAAAAAAAGGTGTTGTTACCATTTTGCAGATGTGTAGTTGGGACACATGTGGGAGAAGAGTATGGTCCAGCCCAGCACTTGAGTTGGACTCAAAGGGTGCATTCACATACTCAGAGGCTAGCCCATGTTTCAGCATTTCTGGTCTCAGTCACCTCTGGAGATCAAGTGAAGAATCAGAACAAGATCCTGCTCACTTGATCTTCACCTGAACTGCTTGGGCATGATATGACCTTGATACTTTTTCTTCTATCACAGTAAAGAAGGAAAGTTCATTTCTGATTAAAATTAAATGTATAGAACTATTGCAAAATTCATGATCATGTTATGTGTTAGCTTTTTTCTTTTCCTTTTAAACAACTTGATAACAAATGTCCAGGCTGTATTCTATAAATGGGCCTCCACAAAACTTGAAACTCATTAAAGTATAACAAGATAAAGTTTAATTTAGGCAAATTTTTTGGTAACTAAGTCAAGATAATTTCCTTTATTAGAAATAGTATGGTTAAGCTGGTTTTTGAGAGCATCTGTAACATTTTTAGACAAATATTAATGATATAGAATAATTGTGCTGTGATAGAAATCAAGATATTCTGATTATTGGCCCTTTTTTTCAACTGGAGCTTCATAATTGTTTATCTTGCTTTTATTCAAGGGAGGTTCAAATATTGAAACATACTGATGATCATTAATTGTGGAAACTGCTTGTTTACCTGAATTTAAGCACATGCATAAACTCTGCTTAGTCAAACCTAATTTATTAAATGAGAATGTTCCATGAAAATACAGTTTGTCACTGGTCCTTTAGAAATTAGAATTTTAATTCCTAAAATTAATAGTATCTTACAGCTTGTTAGTCAAATTCAAAATACAAATTGTTAGATTTCCTAGCCAGTGTTTTTCTGTTCATAAAGTCTGTCTATTACTAATTCACTTCTTCAGTTTACAGTTCCTGGAAATGCAAGAAAATTACTGCTCCAGATGGTTGAGTTTTTCATGAATTTGTCCAGTTTTTAGACCACACCCTTAGCATTGTATATAAGAAAACCTAAAGAAAGCCCATTACCTTGAGCAGTTAGATCAGGTTGACTTCTTAGTTTGCCTATCCTCATGTTCATTTTCTATCTCCATATACTTCAGCAAGTGTAAAAAAAATCTACTAAGGCTTCACAACACTGATGGAAGCAAGAGGTAGTTCATTTGGAAAGTGAAAAGTTTCTGTTATCACTGTTGTATTTTGAATTTGTGATGATACATGAAATAAGCTGTATTGTGGGACCATCCTCTGCTCCCTACACATTCCAGTGGAAACTGTTTTTTGTTTATGTTCATTTGAAAAACATGCATATGTGTGTATTCTAGTGCATGTATCCCTGATACAAACATACCCATTTCAACACATCCAATCCTGTGAATTGACTTTTCCCTGTTACATTTCTTTCTGTTAGCCACATCTCTAAATGTTGCTGTGGTTTTGTATTAATATAGTTTTTTCTTCAATCAGTTCAAATAGTCAATGTATCAATTTTATGTCAGCCCTCGAAGAGGATGAAAACCTTTTGAATTCTGGGTTTTTTTAGGAAGAATGGTAGTTGAAATACTTTTAAAGTCTAGTTTGTGATTAAATGCATAATCACTACTTAGGTATTTAGGAGATGGAAACAGACGTCTAACTGATAAACTGATAGACCTAGAGTTAGGAAAAGCCAAGGTTTTAGGGGCACAGATGTGCCAAAGTATTTCTGTAAATAAGACTAAGCAGTCTTTATTTCACTTTTTGTTACTTAATAGTATAGCTTTGGGCACTAGGGAAGGAGAAAGAAGGAGGGATAAAAAGAATATTTTGGACCAAAACCATGCAATCTCTTCATCGGGCTCTGGGAAGCCATACAGGAAGTACCAAACTGATGACTTCCAGCTGGTCTATAAACTAGCAAATATGCAGATTTTTCCTAAAGTCTGTATCTTAACAACAACCACATTCAGCTCACAAAGATACCAGTTCCACCTGCACAAGGTTCCTTTAGCTTCATCCTATAACTCCCATATTCACCTTTTTAAGTATAGGATTTTTTCCTACTTGAATTTTATTTTTGGTATTGTCAGATGCATGCAGGACATGATGGCATTCTTTCTTTTGTATGCCATACACATTGCAAGAGTCGGTTAAGTATGGCCAAACAGCAAAAAAGCCACAAACAAACCAAAAAAGAGAGGAATGCAGAGATAAGGACCATATGAATTAAGGCAGGAATTATTTCAGTTAACATCACATAACACTCTATGGTAAGGGTAAAGTTATGTTAGTACAGAAAAGCAATATTGAAGAAAAAGAAAGTATTATCTCCAATAGTATTTGTAAATTTAGTAGGATTATATTAGTTCAAATTGTCACAAGCACCTTTAGCTGTTATATAATAATTCTACAGTCCTGTAATTCTATTCTGTAAGGTAATCACTGATCTTCTCTGTGGGTTTTAGGACTTTGAAATTCTGCCAATCATACGTATCATTTATGGTTTTGATTATTTGCACATCCATTCTCTGCTTTGCATGTCGCTGCTCTACTCTACATTCTTTACTACGTATCTGTAAAAGCTGGTAAAAGTCATTGGAGACTATCAAAGTATAATGGAAAGAAAGAATTTGACCTCATATTTCCTGAGCATCTCTAAGGTATCTCCTGTTTAAAACATCTGGGAAGAACTGTGAACAAAATGATGTTATGGGTAAGGCAATAGATGTAACCTGCAAAATAATTTTCTCTTTGCTGAATCACAGCATTTCTTTCTGGAAGAAATAGACAACCTCTTCTGCAGAAGCCATGATGTCCAAAGAGTTTATGTGGCCTGCTAGCCATTGAGATGTGAATGCCAACAAAAACCTTGTGCACTTATGCCAGTAATGAGTTGCTGGAGGCAGCATCTATTACCATCACTTGCATAAAAGAAACTCTGGCAACTAACCATGTATCAAGATGAGTTCTGAAATAAGAAAATGCCTTATTTTCAGCACCTACTCAAATATCTTATTTTAGATTGTGCCAAAACTGAAGCGTAGCTGATATCTCCGTTAACTCTGACTGACAATTTTATGGTAAAATCTGGGAAGACTTCTCCCACAAAACCATTCATATGGAGAACATACACTAGATTAGTTTAACTGGCTACCAGATGTCACTCCAATTCAACTTCTAAATAGCTGCCAATACACGTATCAGGCTATAATGACCTTCGGCATATTATGGCTTAGAAAATGACCATGGCAACTTTTAACTCAGTATGCAAGATGTGTTCATTGTTGGAAAGGCTTTGAGGTTTTTGTCATGGCTCCTAACAGAACAAAGGCTGTTGTCTAAAAGCAAACTACAATGTCATTAGTGCTTATGGTGATGCTCAGAACATATCCTGTCCTGTTACAGAATCAGAGAATGTCATCAGCAGATAGAGCACAGAATGGAAGCGATGTGGCTTTTTGGTCCCTTAATGTTTCAGTTCAGCTCTTTCAGTTTGTTAGGGATTTTACTGAAAGGGAGAGAACAGATTCTCAAAACAACTTTATAAAATAAATAGAGAAGTTAGAATTGTGCTGAGACTGTAGGATGGCACAATCTTGAATCATTATTTCCATAATGTGTTTATTAACATGATGCATATTAAACATCAAAATGTTTTTTCTTTGCTTCTTTCACAAATTCTGCTTCATATATCTGACATGTTTCTTAACTTCCCTTCATTGTCCACCTTCATCCTGCTTGAAGCCTGAGGGTGTCTTTCTTCATAATCAGTCTCTTTAGTTTCTGCCTGGCTTTGTTTTATTCATGTGCAGTTTCTCTGAGCCTGCTTGTCCTGAATGTTTAATTTACCCAGCAATCAGCTTCAATAACTTCATGCAGGAAAGGAAGCTATTATTCAGGATTAGAAAAAGTGGCTGTCATGCTTTCATTTTGAATGTGAGAGTATGTATAGGTCAGTGAAGTGTTTTGCATGAAGTTCATGGGAAGACTATTTTCTTATATTTTCATTCTAAATGTAAGACTTTTTGTGGACACATTCCTGCATATCTCTAAAGTACCTTCTGGTAGAATACGGGAGTAGAAGACCTAATATTTTAAGCAATTTTCTGTGTATGGGTGGCAGAATTAGCAGTTGTATTCAGTACAGCTGAGACAGCAGAAATCTTGTTTTAATGTGATAATCATTACATTCCGTCATCAGCAAACCTGTTGATGTAGGATTTGCATAGCTAGTTCAGAGAAAGGCTGGCTACGTGACAAGTCTTCACCTGGGGGTTGCATCTCTGAAGGCCTTAGCACTCTCTGCCTGCACAACACGGAAAGTCAGTCAGGAACTCCACAACTAACTCTTCTGTGAGGAATTCCTACTTGGCAATTCACTGATATATTCCTTTGCTGAAATTTATTAATATCTTAATTTCTTTTGTTAAAGACAGAAAAAAAACAAAGCAAACCAAAACCAAAACCAAAACCAAAAAAAACCCAAACATGCCCCCCACCCAAAAAAAACCAAAACACACACACACACACAAAAAAAAAAAAAAAAACATAC
>VWZY01003336.1:53391-70945 GCA_013399075.1 Chloroceryle aenea
TTGAATTTTGAAATACATTGACAAGGCTCCTGGATATCAAAACCTCTTCATTTAGGACACAAAATTGTTCCTGTAATATTGCAGGAGTGTCAAAGAGTTCAAGTCCAAGAGCTTCTAACAAGAACTGAAACCAGTAAATATTATCAGATTCATTCTTGTCGTGATTTAGACCCAGATGGGAGTTGAGCACTAAATTGTTGCTTGCACACCACCACCCACACCCTACCCCTCAGTGGGATGGGAAGGAGAATAGGGTTCAGATAAGGAGAATTTAATAGAAAAATGCAGGAGGAGAAGAAACAAAAATAATAACAATAATAGTCACAAAACAATATATAAAATGATTGATATAAACTGCAACAACTTCCTAGCTCTGCACCAGTGATGCCAGGCCAGACACTGCACAGTATCAAACGACCCATTGACTGATGCAGTTGTCTGTCCTGGCAGTGGTCCCCTCCCAGCTTCTGCTGAAAATTAACCTTATTCTAGCCAAACCCAGGACAGCTGCAAGAAAGGTAGTGGTGATCAAAGAAGGAGAATTCCCTTTCATTTACAGTTCCTTCATTTCACATGTAACTATAAAAAGACAAAAATAAAGGTGACTTTATTTTGTGTTTAAGGTTTTCTCTCCTGACCCCTTTACAGATGGGAGATTGGGAAATGGAGTACCTGCAGTCTTACCTGCGGGGTTGGGTTGCAGACACGAGATGTCTTCTGTTCTCATCTATTATCAAGAGAGACGAATGAGACTGTTATTCTGGCAGATGAATTGTGCTACAAACCTAAGCCATCCCTCATGCAAGCCTGTAATCGCTTTGACTGCCCACCCTCCTGGTATCCTACAGAATGGCAAGAGGTAAGAATGTATGCGTAATCTCATTTTATAACTGCTAAAAATGGTCATTACCTGCATTATGGATGCATCATTTTGCTCTAGCCCAGCAAGAAGATTCATTCAAATGAGCCACTAAAAAACTGAAAAAAATGCATTTTTGCTCTTCAAACAAAAAAGGCCTTGGCATTTTCAGGGGTAAATAGTGACTATAGCTATTTCTAATGCAAAGTTACTGGAAACTCTTAACAGCTGGTTATAGATTCCAGACAAAAATATCTGGAATGTGATGGTCAGCAGCAGCAAGTGTATTTGCATTAGCAGTGCCAAGGTTTCTAGGAATACAGAGGATCAGGATGGAGAGAATCTCTAAAGTGTGCCGAGTATGCCATATATTCTCAAATACTGCTTTTGTTTAGGACAAGAAACACGCCTCATCTTTCAGAGTCACAAATGAGTGTTAGCCGCTTCCTTGGGAGATGGATGCTTTATTGCAGTAACACTGAAAATTGCTGTTTACAAAATGAATCTGTACGAGGCTTTCCGCCTTTGGAAGGCAACCTAAAATGAATTTATTTGCTGCCATCTGTTTGCAAATGAAAACACTTGTGCAATGCGCAAGGCTTAAAAATGCTTCTGTTGCATATAGTACTGGAAGAGGAAGAAAGGTTCCTGCCCTGTTGTCAAGAGTAAAGGAAAAATCTGCTCTGTGTGTATTGGAAGTGCAGGCAAAAGGCCTGTTTAAATCTTCACTTCTGCTAGGTGCAAGGATTCATTCCATACTATGAGAAACTATGAAAACTTGGTATGGTGTTTACTTACGTCTACCCAATCCTCATATGTAAAATCTGCTCTTTACTTAACATCCAGGGAGATGTTAATGTACTCGCCTAATGAAGCTGGTAAGTCTGTGAAGCTGCACTTCATGGCAGAGCTCTGGGTTTGGGCAGCAATCCAAATAACAACACTTTATGACAGCCTGATGTTCTGTCAAAGCTAGATAACTAGCTTATGGCACTTATCCCATGTTTAAAATAATCCAGTGATATTTACATACACATATTTACTTAGTTGTACTTTTGAATATTCCTAGGTTATAGTCATACATCAATGCTATATTTGTAAATAGCAAATAGGACTCTGCTAAAACAAAATGTACAAAAGTCAAACACTAAGCTAAGATATGCTAGAAGGAGTGCCTATGTTCTTTAAAGTCCTGTAACTAGCCACTGTCCTTACAGAAAGTAATTTTCTCTAAGTTTATTTGAACAGTCAGAAGAGATGTACAATATATAATGCTGAAAAATTGACTTTCTGCTAAGAATGACCATTAGCTATGCTAATGAATGCTACTGAAGCAGTTTTTGCTAGAGCAATTTCTAAAGATTTTTTTTCAAGATCTGAACATCGTCTCAACATGTAAACATATGTATTTCTGTCTGTCTAAAGTAATGTTTTAGCCATTTTTTGTATCTGCATAGGGGCTGTCAAATATGCTGTCTTTTTGAAAGCTGTAGCAGAACTTAGGAAGGAGGGGAGCTCAATTAAGTATAAAGAATTTAATAATCATATTAATCAGGAATTAAGTCAAACTGCTCAGTTCACACCTTTTGTGTTAGCTGCTGCCTTCTCTGGATCAAGTGAAGAAAGATGACCTGTCCTGCACTTCATTGCTGCAGTTTAAGGAAGACCATGTGGCCACATTATAGCCTTTAGAGGTCCCTTCCAGCCCAAACCATTCAATTATGTGACTCTATGATCATAGCTCTTCTGTACTTTCTTCCACAGGTTTTTCATGTTGGCCATCTGTCTGCATAGCTTCTCACTACATGGGCTCTGAATAGTTCCTGTGCTTACCTTTCCCCAGGAAAAAACAGGAAAAGAAAATTGCTTCCCTACCTACTGACTTCTGTCCCTGTTTAGATGAGTATAGTTAACAGAGAACATCTGTTAGGTCTGTGGGGCCACCCCGACCCTAAACTGTGACAACAGTGGAAAAAAATACAAACCCTAATCCACCAAAATGTGTTTCCATTCTTTCATTTTTTAAATACAGCTGTCTTCCTTCTTTGCATCACCAACCTCTGTACAGTTATTTCCACCCTATAGGAAAGACAGGTCTCACAGTTCAGGCTCATGCAGTTTTCCCATGGATGACCTCCATAGGTCAGTGCACCACATTTTGGGATTATCACAGCTGTTGGCTCCTAGCATGTGTAAGGGAAAAGACCATTTGGACAGGATCTGAGTGGTTGAGACTTCTCCTGGAGTTGAGCTACAGCCATGCAGCAGAGCTTCCATGGAGCCCTCCAGCAGAATTCCTGCAGCAGGATTTCTTTCCTTACATTAAGGCATCACCCCTCTCCCTTGATCCCTGAGAAGGTTCCCCACAATAGGGAAATGGATAGCCCTGTGGGAAAGTGCCTTCCTCTCCCTAAGGAAGGTCCTTTAAAGCTTCACCAACAGTAGAGGATAACATCTGTTCTCCACAAAGACTGGCTTGAAGCCATTTCTTTGGTCCCATCTGTGCAGTTCATCATGCTTTTCAGAGCATTCTGTCATCATAGTTTCAAGCAAACAAACAAACAAAAGATTTGAACTGCAATGAGCAGTGTTGTCTCTTCTAAGGCCTTATTAAGAGGGGGTTATCTGAATTAAATGCTGTTAGAACCCCCAGTTTTCCTGGAAGATAAACACACAATAATTATCAGTGTCGTAACATTTCAAGCATTTTTTTTTAATATCTCTTTATGGATTTCAAATTATTTATTCTTAAATAGTTCTGTATCTTAGCTAAATCAATAAGAATGTTTATCTTGTTTTCAGTAGTGTGCTTCTGGAGGAAGGTGGATATGAGCTTTCATTTTCATGAGGGCCTATAAATATCTATGCTGCAGACCTCAAATGGGAGACATCTATTAATAAATCTCCATCCTCCTTTGTTTTATTACTGAATAAGTGCCATTAAGTGCCATATTCTCAGTCCCAGCATTCCTTTGTAGCTGCTTGGTGCTATCCTTGTTCCAAAGATAATTAAACAATTGCTTGACAGTGGAGTCAGCATGGGAAAACTGGTAACAATTCCAGATATTTTCCTAGCTATTTTTCTCCATATTGTACACAGACTTTTCTAAATCTTCTGAGTTTCAGGCCTTAGAAAGAAACTGAAATCCCTGCTGAGAGAAGAATATTTACTCATTTTGCAGATGCTTTATCTTATATAGAATCATAGCAGAGAATTCTTTTTTTAAGAGCAAGGCCAAAACTTGTACTGCAGTAGTCCCACCACCTTGAGCAGACAGCAGTACTACTGAAGGGTAGGACAGCCCATTCCTCAGCTTCATCTGTAAGCAGGACCGACCATAAAATGGCATCCTTTCAAACATTCAGCTATTGTCCCAAACTGGTAACGGTTATGAAGCTGAACAGTTGCCTAGCCCATTATTTTTCATTAATAACTGCCCGTTTTTCCACAAGTTTGAGAAAAACCAGGTTCCCTGCTACCAGACAATGGAAATGGTGTTTTTTCCTGAATCTTGTGTGTTGTATGCATGTAGAAAGATGCTCATAGGTTTGTGTTGAGGCAGAGGGATGTCCTGCTTTCCCTCTTCTTTCAACAGTGACCATCAATTACTTGTGTTATTGTTTACAGATTGTCATATGAGCAGAACAAATACCAAAGCAATGATTGCTGTGAGAGAGGTCAAAGCCACCTTTCCATCAGCAGTTTAGGATGACACATACCAGCACTTCTACCAAAGGTGAAAGTAGCTGCTTCAGGGATCTCTTTCTTGCCCTTATAGCACCCACTCCCTTATATCTCCAAAAATGCTGTGCAATCATGCAGTAGCCCTGGTTAAAGCTAGACAGAAATATCATTATCTTTAGCCTAGATTAATTTTCCAATCCAATTCATTGTGCAGCCACAAAAATGTTTACACCTGTCACTGTTAAGAAGGACACAACATACACCAAATTGCGAGCAAAAAGCAAAATGCTGTCTTCATAGTTTTAGCAAGTCTTTACATCTTTCCCAAGAATATGCGGCCATATATGTTTGGGTCAAAGACCAACCATTCATGATTGGATGACTTTTTTCTCTGTTATAACCTCGATAAGCTTCCTCTACTTGCAGTCTGGCAGTTCCTTAATCTTGTTTACTCATCTCTTCTCAGGACTTTCTGACCTCTTCAAGGGTACATGTATATCTGCTCAAGGTAGATACCAAACTTGCATTCCAATCCCTCAGACCAGCTGAGGTTTTCCACATACACCAGCATATGGGAAAAGGCAGCACAAATCCAGAACCAGCTATCTGGCAGAATTGAGTGTATAGGTTGTCTTCTTTGTTCTCAGCCTTGCGTCTCATTTGCTTATGCTAATTGTTGAACTAGGCATAATCTAGTTAGCAGTGTGGGGAGATGCCGCTCTGGAAGTTGGTGCACTGGCAAAGTCACAGATCCTCTGTAAAGGAATGCTAGGTGGTATCAGGCTCGGCTCTGCTCACAAGCTGCGGGGAGCAGAAATATCAGGAGACATAATTCAAACAGCCATGCTTTACCTACTTGGGTGGGTGAGGTGAAATTGCCTGTGATATAAGAACCCTTCTGTTGTAACTGTGCCGTGAGATCTTTCTGAACAGCAGAGAGACGGAGCACATTATTCAGATGGGGTGTGTCCAAATGCGGATCCTCTGAAAAATAGTTTCATATTGCCTGCAAATGCAAGCATATGTTGCTGTCATTCATTACCCATTTTCTTAGAAAAATGTGAGGTCTGGAAGCTTCCATTAGAGAAAAATCATCAAAGATCCCAGGGTAGTGAAGGCTCCAGAGGAGAAATACATGTACAATCACAGCTCCAGTGCAGTAATCCAGGACTGTCCTAGAAGAGCATTCCTGCAGACAAGGAGAAATCTCATTACTGTGTTTGGCTTTCTCTGGCAATTAGCAATAGAGTTTGGTGTTGAGTAGCAAGTTATTCTTCACAGAACAAAGCAATGTAAACAGCTGAAGGACAATAAGCAGGAAAAGGTCTATTTTGTCTTACTCTTTTATCTTGAAGTGATGGAAGGGCAGGGAAACTTTCTGGGATTTGATTGACTGACAGGAGGAATATCCTTTTCTTGTATTCCTACAATGCCTAACCCATTTTGGCTCTGGTATACAATGACAGTTCTTACACAATCTTGAATACTTTTAATCATATTTCTCTTGATTTACTCTCTTCTCAGGAATGAATTGTCCTCAAATGAAAGGCTGACAATTGTTGTCTTTTGTTGAAAACTAAAGTATTGTTTTGTTGTTTTGTTTTCAGGGTTTTTTTAAGCATTTGAGCTTTGTAGCATTCTAAGTAGGACAAAAACTATTTGTACTCATTAGAGAGCAAACCAAAATTAACAAAAATAAGCTTTTCTGCACTTCCTTTCTGTCTTTCAAGGACAAGGTATGTCCTAAAATAATCAGGTTAGCATTAAAGTTTACTCTGTAATGCTCTATCTAAAGGAGTGGGGCCTTTCATGACTGCAAGATGTTCTAAACTTTTTAACTGCTTGAGTTTTAATACTTAGTCACATGATGTACTGCTTCTCAGACATAATTTGTATATTGCAAGCTATAAGCAACTCCTGGTCATTTAGTGCAGTGCAAGCTGCTGCTTTGCTAGGAGAAGGGAGAAATGCAGTTGAGCTGACTGGACTGAGCAGAAGAACTTAGCCTGTTAAAACTCTTGGGAAAGAGATCCTCAGGAAAAAAGGGTGAGAAATCAAGTTTACAGGAAAAAAAAAAAAAAAATCAGGAAAGCTTTTAAATCTGCTTTTTCAGAATTTCCTGCCCTGCTTGGATAGAAAATGGATACAAAGAGGGATATTTACATTAAAGAGAGAGAGAGAGGAAGTGGTTTTCTGTTTATTAATCATTCCAATTTACTTTGATTCAAATAAACCTTTCTCCTTACCTTCTGGAAAGAGTACACATTTCTGTCATGACAGCTGCATGAATATTTAATAGTTTCTTAAATTAACCTTATAAACCAATTACTGAGACTAACCACATATTGCAGCCGATGTACAGATTTCATGTGAATTAAAAATTAGAGGAATGCCGTCATTCAAGAAGTTTCAAGGACAAGAATTCTAGGCTGGGCAGTTAAGTTCTCAGCTGCACTAGCACTAAACCTCATGTAGGACAGAAACAAGAAATGAGAAAATTACAAAAGGAAGAAAATCAATAAACTGGGGGAAAATTTATTTATCTCAAATTTCCATTTTTATTCTTGCTAATACAAATCTTTTTTTCAACAAGGTAAGTCTGAGTATTTAGTTCATAGCTACTAGTTTCTAATATATCAAATATATATAATATATAAATATAATCTAATCCTGGAAATTAAGCTCCTGAATCACCTACTAATAGACAAGACTTCCCACTCTTCTGGCACTATCAGTAGTATAGTTAGAGCTCAGACAGAGTCATTAGGATGTAGATCCTCCACACCATGTCCAGGTGTCTTATTTTCCAGCTGGTAGTTAGAGTAAAGGACAACTTTTCCACCTTCATACTGCAGTTCTGACCTATTGTTTCGGTGTCTTTTGTAGAAATGCCTGAAAACAGAACATTTTAAAAGTACCGAAGCAATTTTTTTCTAAATATTAGCAAAATAAGTTTTTCCACTTATAAATATATTTTTGATATTTTAAAAAGAAGTCTGCTTTGAAATATCTGTATTTATTTATTTATTTATTTTCCAATTGGCCAAAACTGAGATTTGTTAATTTCTACCCAAGTTCACAAGTAATTTTTGCTGCAAGTTGCCATGGTGCAAGTGTGAGGTAAGGTGGCTTACTCTCATCTCCCATAGTGTTCGCAGACATGTGGCAGTGGTATTCAGAAGCGAGATACACATTGTAAGCAGCACCTGGCAGATGGTAGCTTCTTAGAGCTGCCAGAAAGCTTCTGCTCCACGCCAAGGCCAGTTACCCAACGAGCCTGCAAAAATGAGGATTGTCCCAGTGAATGGCATCTCTCTGACTGGACACAGGTATGCTATGTTTATGAATGAGTATTGTGCTGGTCTTGCCAATGAAGTTCCCTGATCACTTGGGATAGAGAAGCCAAATGAGCTCAGACTGCACAACGCATATTATGCCCAGTTTTGCCCTGCCCTTATCATCCTGGTAAGATAGTCATCATTTCCTCAATAGTCCTCTTCGGAGATTGCCTCCACAGATCTGGTTTAGCTATCCAGCCAAATTACTAGGACCTCCCTTCTGGCATAAACACAAGTCATGCTCAAAACAATGAAACCCTGCCTCTGTCCATACCTATGCTTACATTCATTCAATGCATAAATGAAGAGTAATTTTTACTCTGCCAAGCTAAGGTTTTTCTTCACAAAGCCTATCTGTTCTGATGTCAATAGTCTTTTCCTGGGGACATTCCAACTTTTTCCTGTGATGCAGAACAGAGATGAGAGGGATTCCTGCAGTCTGCTATAGCCACATCATTACAAACACCAAGCCTCTTTCATTCCAGGACACTGTTTTTGCAGTCTTGGCTAGCTACTTCCTTCACTTTAGGGATGGCAAAATTAACTCACTCTATACTGAAGTCTTTTGCGCTTCCCCAGGCTGCCTTTCTGCCCCATATGGCTTAAGAAAAATTCCTTTTATGCTTATGCCAGTATAACTGAAAATCTAATTTGATCTTTTAATGCCAATAAGCATGAAAATACTTCCCCATCTTGCAATCTCTGCCACCGCTCTCCCATTTCTTTCATGGAAGGAGGTGGAAATTGCATTAGCGTGAAAGATACACCAGTTATCTCACCTGCAGCTGCCCCATTTATACCCTTCATATGCTTATCTGTCTTGATATATTACTCAAGTAAGTGAATGTTCTTATGAAGTCTGCTGCCAGGGGACACCCATCTATTCTGGCAATGAAGATGGTAATTCGATTCCAAATCTGTCCTCCTTCACAAGAAGTTGCTAGATGGCTTATGCTAACATCTGTACAACTCACATTTCTGCATATTGGCACTTATTAAAATCAAATCTGATTTTACTCTCTCATTCTCATTTCACTTGAAACTGTTGTGGGTTTGTTATCTTCTGATCCTTACTGTATATTCTCCCCCTCAGTTAATCCCCAATTCCCATTTCCACATGTATGGACTTACATGTAACAGAAATGCATGTGTATCTTTGTGCTAACAACTTCACAGTGCTCAAACCACTTTCCAGCAGCCTTACAGACTGCTGCCTGGGTCCCAGTACAATAGCACTGCCTGTATTCTCACTTTCTCTGATGCTGTATACATAAATATGAAATAAACTAGGCATGCTGAATTCCATCAAACAATTCCCATCTGTGCACTTAATACCACAGTCTGATATTAGAGGGTTTATAGTCCTTTGTGTAAGCCATGTGTGCTAAGTACCAATCTAACTCATTGGTATTAGAAACACACGTCCATTTAGTATTTTAATAGATCTGCAACAGTAAAGCTCAAAGATAATTTTTGGACAGATTTTAGCAGAACTGTGATGTGAAACAAAATGTGGTCTGCTCTTGGCTATGCACAGGATTTTTTCCAGCCATCACACACAGACATAGAAACACAGACAAGCTTTTAGCACAGTACCATTAAAACAAGGGATACTATCTGAGAGGAAAAAAAAAAAGTGTGGAAGGGTGTGTGGGAAGATTCAAAGCCTCAAAGGGCAAAAACTACTTGATATTTCATCTCCCTACTGTGCCTGCACTCTTTATAACTGAATGGCTGGCAGCTGCTCTGCTTTATTCCACTAATATTTTGAAATCTGTAACTGTCTGAGGGAACTGCAGTTATTTAGTCTGAAGAAACGGAGGCTTAGGGGAGACCTTAGTGTGCTCTACAGCTACCTGAAAAGCCATTGGAGGAGGTAGGCATTGCTGTCTTCTCACAAGTAACTAGTGACAGAACAAGAAGGATTCTCCTCAAGCTGCACCAGGGGAGGTTTAAACTGGACATTAGAACAATTTTTTTCAGTGAAAGGGTTGTCAGACATTGGAACAGGCTGCCCAGGGAAATGGTTGAGACACCATCCCTGGACATGTTTAAAAGCCACATAGGTAGGGTGCTTGGGGATATGGCTTAGTGGTAGACTACCTTGTTAGAGTGGGGTTAATGGTTGGACTTGATCTTAAAGGGTTTTTCCAACCTTGATGATGCTGTGACTCTATGATCTGTGTACTGTGGTATGAGTATGCAATGTGAATATGCGGGTGAGAGGCTGTATGTGACAAGAAGCATGCTTTTGCATTTAATATATTTTGTTCATATTTTTTACTCTGTTCCTAGTGTTCAGTGAGCTGTGGAGAGGGCATCCAGAGTCGAAATGCTATTTGCAAACAGATGCTGAAAAATGGGGATTTTGTCATCATCAATTCCTCACTGTGCCCACCTTTGCCATTCTCTTCCTTGATCAGACCCTGTGCTCTAGGCACCTGTGCAAGTAAGTGGAAAAGCTGCTTGGGAGTGTCTGGGGAAAGGTGTCCTGGATGTTCATCACTAAGAAATCCATACTGTCACAAGCTCCATAACCTTCTCTTGCACTAATATTATTTAGTCTTGCAGAGTAACTGCTGCTGAGTTTTTCTGCCTGTGAACAAGTATGCCTTGTAAGGCAAGTCAGTGGGTGAGAGCTATAAATTTTGCTGTTGGTGCTGGGTCTGAGCCAGTGTGCTAGAGGGAGCTACTAGTTTCTGGAATAACTGGCTCAAAATTCTGAACAAAATCTAGATCTTCACAACTGGAATGTAGAGGCTCAGAGATAGAGCACAGCAGCCTGAGGGCAGGTGCAAATAAACTTTCTGCTAGAACAGCTGCAAAGAAAATGGTTGGTAAGGGATTTTGTTGAAGATTATTTAAAAACATTACTTCATTATGTCACTCAGAACCCTTTATGACCTGGGAGTTCTAATTAACCATACGACATAAGTTATATCTATTTTATGTTGGTATTTCATGCATTTGTTGTTGTCCTTCGTGAGAGCAGTATGCCCTTCCCTCACTTGCAGTAAGCCAATTGGATACATGAAAATTTGAAAGTCAGTCTACCTTCAGTTTAAGCTGACTATGAACTCTGAAAATGCTAAATGTTGGGTATGTCAGAGAGAAAAGAAGATATGACATTCAGAACCAAAACTGAGACCAAATGTTGCATGATATTAACTAGTAATATACTTACGCTGCTTTATTTAGCTCTGCATAACAAAGATCTCTGTCACAGAGACTTGGAAGCTGGAAGAGCACACTGAACTAGTGCACTTACTAGTACAGTGTATTTAAGCCTAGTGCAGTTTTGTTCCATTCAGTGTTACTCCCTGAGGCAGCAGCACTTTCATTCTTCCTTACCACTGTGAGCTTCAAGATCATGCTGCCTTTAAGGGTTTGGATGGTAAACACTTGTCTTTTCAATGTATTTATGAATCAACAATCTTCATTTAAATACTTTAACAACAAGAAAAGCATTTTCTCCCTCCCATAAAGCTTTTGTCCCTGGCTTCTTGGGTTCTGCATGTACCCTGGGTGGGACTACTTTTGCATTCCTACAGTGTGCCTTGTTAGTCCTCTCTGTTTTGATTGCTTCAACTTAATGTTCAGTAGCTGGTGGCCAGTTTCTCCTATTACTGTCTAATGGGTCGAATGCTGCCAACACCAAAGTAAACTGCTTGTTTTGTTTAATGGTATCACAAACTAATAGTATTAATGATATTCCAGGGCACAACAGGCCAGCTCATAAGCAAAGCCCCCATATTATGGCCGTAAAGAAAGTTTACATCCAGACAAGGAAGCAGAAGAAGTTACACTTTATTGTGGGTGGGTATGCCTACCTGCTGCCCAAAACCTCCATTATTCTCCGATGCCCCACAAGGCGGTTCCGGAAATCACTGATCACTTGGGATAAGGATGACAAGAGGCTCATCAGCTCATCTCACATCACCATTGCACCCTATGGGTACATGAAAATACATCGTTTGAAGCCTTCAGACATAGGGACATACACCTGCACAGCAGGGCCAACCCAGGAGCATTTTGTAATTAAACTAATTGGAAGCAATAAGAAGATCATTGATGGACAGCCAATTGGCAATGGGGAGGAAGAGGTCATGAGAAAGGCCAGCTTAAATAAGGCCTTGAAAACAGAGGAAAAGCATATCAATGGGATTCTCTTCAATGGGAGCAAGGCTGAAAAGCGAGGGCATCTTGCTCACCCCAGCAGGTGGTATGATGATATTGTCTCAAGGCTGCTACAGCACAGGGGCTGGCCAGGGGAAAATCTAGAGTCTTGGGAAGCTCAGGAGTCCACAGAGAGAAATGCATCCTCCGAAGAGGACCAGAGCTGGGAGTATAACCTGCCATTTGCTATGGCCACAGAGCAGAAACGCTTGGATGATATCATAAGGAATTTGTCTCAACAGCCTGAGGAGCTTAAAGATGTCTATGCTGAGCAGCTTGTTGTACAGCTGGCTTCTGACTTTTTCAAGAACCGCTTGGAGCACCAGGAATCTGTCCTTAAAGTGCCAAGACAAAGAGTAGATTCAGCCTCAGTGGGGTACCCTCTCCACAGACATGTTTCTGGATTTACTAGCTCTCTGAGGACATCATCTGCTGAAGCATTTCTTCCCACCTCAGTAGGCCTGGCAAGTGGCTTGCGCAGACCTCATCAAAAGCCTGCTATCCTCCGAAAGATTTCAGCAGCACAACAGCTTTCTGCTTCAGAGGTTGTTACCCACCTGGGACAGACAGTGGTCCTAGCCAGTGGCACACTGAGTGTGCTGCTTCACTGTGAAGCAGTGGGAAACCCAAAGCCCACTATCAGCTGGGCTAAGAATGGAGAGGAGGTGAAATACAATGATAGGTAAAATGTATTATTTAACTTTTAAGAAAATAGTTGATATTTTGACTCTTCAGTTTCCATGTTTTTGCTGCCTGTCAGTCCTGTGGACAAAACCATATTTTGCTGTGGTCTAATTTCATAGCAGAAAGAAGGACTAATTTATGTGAAGTGGTAAAGAGAGCACAATAACACTTCAGCAAGGTCTGGATGTTGGGTCAGTCTGATGTGGCAAACAGGAGCTTACTTCTGTTTCAGTAAGTAAAAAAGAAGCGTTGATAAAATACTAAACCAGATAAGTGGCTAATGCAGTCAACAGAGCACTCCGTGTCTGGTTGCTGAGAGCCATATTGTATTTTCCCACCTAAAAGTGGAGGTTTCTTCTCTGAAGATTGGTTTTGAGATATTAAAATTGAGTATTGGTTATTACTGTTATCTTCTGTTGGAGATATTGTTTGCATTTCTCACAGTGCTCCAGCAGGGTCTCTCTGACATGGTTGTGGTTCTGGTAGCAGATGGAGGAAGTGAGACTTGTATTTATATATGTATATGCCTGTATATGCATGTAAAACTTCCCTAGGATAAACCTCAGGGGAATTAACATTACAATCACTATGCCCAGTCTATGTTCTGATAGAGGTTGGAAACTGTGGAACCATACTTCATGGCTATCTGAGGCTATGCTGTCTCATCAACACACTGATGTCTAAGCAGTCTTCTGATGTGAGATGCTGTGTCCTCATCTATTCAAACTCCAGTCTGCCAGCCTCAGGTGTAGCCTGAGAACCTGAGTAACAAAATGCGCTCATCACAGTATCACAGAAATTATGTTGTTTTTTCTTCAGATAGCCTTTATCTGCCTATCACTTCCACATTATTTATTTGTGTGCAAGAGCACACAAAAAGATACTATTTTCTATGCTAGTTATATGCTTAACTGTGTTGAGAACATGCATTTTTCTTGTGTATACTTAAGATTTTATATTTTTATTCTGTTCTGTGAGAAAGTGGTATATAAGGATAGGCAGAGAGTGTGAGAGACAGTCATATTAACCAACATGGTACAACAAAGCAGTCCAGGGATCTGCTATCATCTCTTTCTGCCCAAGTTACTGACCGCAGTTACAACATCTGAGTGGTCAGCTTGGGAAATGAGGAAACAGGGAGTCAAGGCAAAAAATAATTTCCAGTGTGGTGTCTGTAAATCATCCAGTAAAGCCTCAATTTAGGTTAAATGTCTCCTTCCGCATAGCTATACGATTAGTTTATTATCTCCTTTCTCACTTTGGCAACCAAATCACTCCAAAGTCACCATTTTCTGTAATGTACTGAATTCCCTGGTTCTTGTCTCTCTTTGTGTCTGAAGTAACAGCAAGTAATAGTAAGCGTATTGGGTTTCACACAAAAATGGTAAGTTTTGCAGGAGCAGGGGGACACTAAAAGCAGGAATGTATCTCTTGTGGAAATTATATGTCAACTTAATCAAGATCTGGGCCTTTAGTATCCCCTTGTTTGGCAATATTCCATGGTGCAAGTGAGCATATCTTCATGGTGCCCCAAGAGTTTTACATATAGATTTTCATTGCTGGTGGTGACATCCTGCCGGAATTGTGCTGTTAAGGGATTTTTATTTTCTCTACTTGAAATTATTGTGATTTCTGTGGTAAACTGGAAAGGAAATGGAGTCCACCTTGTGGTTAATGATGGACACTACATTCATGAGAAACAGTTTTATCTTGCACCATATAAGCAGCCATGGTTTAACAACAGGCAGATTCATTTAGCTGAAAACACAACAGTCTTAACATTTCTGAGATTTTAGTTTGGATTTTTTTTTTTTACTTGCAATGCCTTTCAGCCTGGTTTTTCTCCATTCAGTTTGGCTGAAATAGCACTAAATGCTATTCTGAATTATCAGACAATTATGTGTGCTCAAAATTTCTCCTGGAAAGACTGAGTGCCATTTGTTTCCCAATTAGTAGCTATATTCACTGACAGGTCTTTAAAGGTTGAGGCAGCCTCCACTTTATTAACTTCCTTCTGCACATTTTATGGTTCCTCCAGGTTGGGGGTGGGGGAAAAAATGGGCAGTGCTCTGGGCTTTGGATATACTCAGCCTCTGTACCTTTAGAGATAATGGAAAGTTTAGAAATCATGATGCATATAGCAATTGGTTTGTGGATGGTTTGCTGTGTTCTTAACAGCAGTATTCTGGTTTTAACTCAGAATACTCTTGCTGGCTGCTAGTCAGCTGTGTAAATGGAAGCCCAAGTTCAAGCAGTCTCACAGTGTACTGCGATAAACTGCAAGGTCATCTGCATGTGGTGGTATTTGGTATGACTGAGCTGCCTTTCAGCTCTGCAGCTTGTCATCTTCACACATTTACAACCACTGAATGGAGAAGATAAACCAGTTTTCCAGCCCACATCTGTCCTAATCTGTCCACATCTGTCCTAATAAAAAAAATGAGAGATGAGCCTTCCTGTGACAGTATCAAAGACAGAGACAGTTTTGGTGAGGAAGGTCAGAGAATTGTGCTGAAGGCTCTCAGCTCATGCCTTATTAAATATACCGAAATGCTGGTTGTATCTGTTTTGCATTTCAGAGTGTAGACTGCTCATTTTGGGTTGTGATAGATGTCTGTATTGTGTATTACCAATTACTGAGATAAAGGAACCCACTTCCATGCATTGTGGCAGTGGATTTTGTCTAGATCAGTGATGTAACAAATAGCTCTATTCCAGTTGCCTCCTTCCATCAACTGTGCCAGGCACCTAAAATTATTTATGACTCCTACTACCTAGTTCCACTTCAAAAATTAATTTCTTTAGCTTTAGTCTAGGTACTGTCACAGAAAGATGTTAACACAGGCCTCCCAGAAGGGTTGGCTTTCAGTTACTTAATAGAATGAAAAAATATAACTCAAAAAGCTTCAGCAGTTGGAAGTATCTGTGTGGCTCCCATAAAAGATCCTTGACTTGAGTCTGCATATTCATTCTGAGCGCATAATTAACATGAGTGTCCATAATCTCTCCTGATGTTAAAGTATCAGGTTAACACCACCATGGGTTCTAAGTGCAGTTTCAGAGCCTGCTAGTAGCTATACTGAAGTCTGGAGACTTGTAAATGATGGAAAATGTTTTATTTCAAAGAAAATTCCAATTAACATACTTAGGAATCAATTTTAAAAGTGAAAAAAGATTGAAGGATTTATGTATTGTTCAGTAAGCTTTCCAGACATGCTGTTATTTCCATGACAGGGAACCACTGGTACTTGGTAATTCAACTGTTCTAAAGCATAATGTATTCTGTAAACAGACATGAAGCTGAATAGAAAGAGGTGGTGATACAGACACAGGTGTTTGCAAGGTGTCATCTGAATTAGACACTAATACAGGTCCTGTAAAAAGCATTTTTGTCTTGGAAACAATGCAGTGAGGAGTAACTGAGATGAGACTGATTAAACATTAAGCTGTATTATTTCAAGTACATAAACAGGATTCTAAAGACACACTACTGACAGAAAGAAATACCAGCTGTAGCAATTTCTTTCATCACTAACAATAAATTCAATACCTAACAAAAATAGCAACCTGGGCAAGTAGGGAATCCAGCCATAATCATTCTATACAAAGACAGATAATAAAACATTTACTTTCAAGAAAAGTAGCTATGCCAAAATGTGACACACAAATAACAGAATTATTGAAAAGAAGAAGGCGTGAGTTTTGTTTCTAGAGAACATTAAAACTTGGCTTGAAAAGATAGGAAGATGGAGCTGTGTTGGAATTTTTTTTTTCAAGGCACCTGGCTTATTTCTATTTCTAAAAATATTTTTGATGGATCTTGAAGTGACTTAAACTGACAAAAAGAGATTTACATAAACAGGGTTTATTAGCAACAGACAATTTATGATCCCTTCTGCTTTAAAAGGTGCAATATTAAGCAAGCTCATTCTTCAACCTGCAGGTGACAGAAATATTTCTAAAAAACCTTATTTGTAGGTTGTTGTAGGACTGACTGATCTAAATACTAAATTTGCACTCATGGAGGCAGAACACACACAACTTCTATCTGTTATATGCTAGTATAATTTGGAACAAAGTGTAAGCTCTAATGAATTCCATGTAGAGATTGAAACAGTTAAACTGACTGGNCTCTAATAGATTTTGATGTGTTTGGTTTAGAGATCTATAACACCCAGTGTTGTGCAAGATCAAGTATCTGCTGCTTTTCAGTTCATGAGACAACCGTTTTCATTGGAAGGGTGGGAGTGGAAAGAAACTCAGCAAGTCTGGAATCTCTGAGCAGACTTTTACTGCTGTGTTTTACAGGTGTATACCTCCCTCACTTTCAGCCTTGTCACTGTCAATCACAGCCTCAACCAAGAGTTTCTGTACAACAGCTGCTGAAAGTTGCATCAGGAGCTGATGGAGTTATACCACTGCAAAAACAGACTGTGAAAAGAAGCAGTTCATAAGAGCTATAAAACCGTATTCATCCCATTTAACCATGGGCAATACACTGATATAATGGTAGGCTCATTTTACTGGCAGAGGAAAGAAATGGTTCAATCCAAGAAGGAGCTGAGTATTTCTCTCTGTCTTCACTATTAGGGGATCAATGAAGACTACCAGCAATCAATGAATTTGGAGCCTATTTCAGGCTTTGACACTGAGCCTGTGGTTCACTTCACTTGTTTGTGTCCAGCTTCAGCACATTTCTCTTACAATAATTTGGCTTTTTCTTTACAATTACTGCTGCTAATTTGCAGAACTGGGAGACAGGTAGACTAGGCAACTCATTCCAAATTACACAGGAGGTGGAGTGGACACAGC
>VWZY01003336.1:71628-94524 GCA_013399075.1 Chloroceryle aenea
CACTCGTTTTCATTGGAAGGGTGGGAGTGGAAAGAAACTCATCAAGTCTGGAATCTCTGAGCAGACTTTTACTGCTGTGTTTTACAGGTGTATACCTCCCTCACTTTCAGCCTTGTCACTGTCAATCACAGCCTCAACCAAGAGTTTCTGTACAACAGCTGCTGAAAGTTGCATCAGGAGCTGATGGAGTTATACCACTGCAAAAACAGACTGTGAAAAGAAGCAGTTCATAAGAGCTATAAAACCGTATTCATCCCATTTAACCATGGGCAATACACTGATATAATGGTAGGCTCATTTTACTGGCAGAGGAAAGAAATGGTTCAATCCAAGAAGGAGCTGAGTATTTCTCTCTGTCTTCACTATTAGGGGATCAATGAAGACTACCAGCAATCAATGAATTTGGAGCCTATTTCAGGCTTTGACACTGAGCCTGTGGTTCACTTCACTTGTTTGTGTCCAGCTTCAGCACATTTCTCTTACAATAATTTGGCTTTTTCTTTACAATTACTGCTGCTAATTTGCAGAACTGGGAGACAGGTAGACTAGGCAACTCATTCCAAATTACACAGGAGGTGGAGTGGACACAGCAGAGGAGAAGGTTGCAGAGACCATGGGCAGATGTCCTAAGTGCTGAGCAATGTTTCTCTAATATAGGATAGCAGTAGAAGAACTGAGAACAAGGCTAAGATTTGAGCTATCGCATTTCACAGTCTCAATGTAAAACTTTAAATTTCTTACAAGATTTTAAAATATAACCTAAAGGTCTGAACTGTAAAAAAACACCTACCTAAACCTGAAAAAAATCCCAGTAAATATATTCATGCTCACACAAACTTCTTTCTTTTTACTCCAGGATGCTACTTCAGCCTGATGACTCCTTGCAGATTCTTGCACCTGTGGAAGCTGATGTGGGTTTCTATGCTTGTAATGCATCCAATGCCCTGGGATCCGACTCTGTCTCCATTGCTGTCACTCTAGCAGGTAATAATAGTTCACTCTGTGATTGCAGTATTGTCCCTGCCACTTGTGTGTTTCTGGACAGAAAACAGGCAAACAGATTCTGGGTGGGCAAGGTCATCAGCAGAGGTTCACTGGTAAAAACACATACAAGGTGTGAACTCTGAAAAATCCTGAGGTAAAGTCTAACTTTAACAGTTTGTGAGAGTTGTGGATTTCTACAGAGATTAATGATTTTTCTCACTTACTGAAGCTGACATGTCAGCAGGCTCACAACCACCTCAGGACTAGTAGAAGCACAGAGTAGTAACCATGAATGAGGAGCCGTTGAGTAAGATGAAGAGTCAGAAGAGACAGCTAAAGGACTGTGACAAAGAAGAGAGGCCTTAGAAAAAGAAGATCCTATTTATCACAAAGGCAAAAGGAAGCACATTAGCAATGCTAGAAAGCTTACTGATTTTTCAGACCTCTCCATGTTACTGCTTCAGAATGTGGAAGCATTTGGAAACCTTCAGTGTGCAGGTGGTGACCATCAGCTGCCATAGTATCCATGTATGAAGGTATGATTTCATGAGTTTGAGTTTTTTACACCTGATACATAAAAAAAAAAATAAAAAAATCAGGTAAGAGGAGCATAAAGGAAATCTAAGAATGCTGCAAATTAAATTCTCAGGATCAGTAAAAGATCTAGAAAGAGACGTTGTCTATCCCTCAGAAGGAGAACAACTGAATCCCACAAAGTAAAGGAAGATCTGCATCAGTGTTACATGTTACACGTACACAGGAGCAAGGAGTCTGATCTTTTTTACACTGCTGCAGATCAGGTGTATCTTTGCTGAATCCTGGGTATCAGAGCAGTGGTGCTTCTTCTAGGACAGGATAGTGTTTTGAAAGAAGCAACTCTAAAGTAAACCTCTTGTATTCCACTAGCAAGAATCTGAACATGAGGATAAAAAAAAAATCATCAGTCAAAACTGCTATTCTGTCAATATTGCCCAATGAGTTTAAAAGTGATAGTATTTGTATAATGTAATTTGTAGACAGGAAAATTATTATTTTTTATTATAATTATCCAAGGCAAAGAGTTGAACATCATATAAAATGAGGCCATAAATATCACATAAATATCAAAAAGGAAAGATGACTATCTTTAGAGGAATCAGAAGTGGGACTGAAAGCTTATTTCACTGAAGAATTTTCTGAGTAGCTTCACACATACAAAAAAAAAAAAGAAAACAGAATATGCTGCTGTTTTTCTCAATTATTTGCTACTAATTTATGGGTTGGGCAGCTAACATTTTATTCTTTTGATGAGATTATGGAAACCAATCAGGAAAGTAAATGCCTGATGAATAGCTAAAGAATTTTTCCTTCTTTTCATTAGGCTTTGCCACAAAGGATCAATACTTTTGGAGATATTTCAACAATAAAATGTCATGTTTTACTTTGCGATTCTTAGTCATTGAAAGTACAAAAAGAAAAAGTTTAATAATGTAAAAAAGATGTCAAACTGTTAAGGCAGGAACTCCAGATAAAAGGGGTTTTTTTTGTTTATAGACTATTTGGATTTAAAAAAGAGATTTGTTTATACATTATTTGGATAAAAAAAAAGAGCTTTAAAATACAACACTAAGTAAAAAGCACCCAAGTTTCATACCATTTGAAGACATGTTGTCATGTTCTTCCCCTCCTGCCAACATCCTGTCTGCAGAGCATGTGGGCTGGGACAGGAGAATGCCTTAACCCACCTCTATCATCTCTGCTCTTTTACTCTCCTCTCTCAGAGCTAAGCCCAAGTATCTAAACTGGTTTGTGTCATGTAGGCATGCCTTTACATTTCCCCTACAAAGGAGTTGCAGAAGGTTTCCTGAGCCCCTGTTTGTGGACAGCTCTGTAGCTAACTCCACATAGAGAGACACAACAGAAGGGCATCACCTTGACCCACTTGCTCACTGTACCCAATTTTGGAAGCACAATGAAAACAATTCAAAAAGTTGTTGCAGGCAAAGCGGGTATTTTTGTCAGAGATAAACAATGTTAATGCATAACACTGTTCCTAAAGGCTTTAGATAAACCAAAACAGGTTATCTGACAGAAAGGAGTTTCTTTGTGTTCATCATCTATTATGCTTTTTCTTCCAAGACAGCTTTTCCCAAGGAATATGGTGACACAATAATATTATAAAGGGCAGGTGGCCTCATACTTCAGCATTTTCTCTTATCCACCTGTCCTTTGTAGGTACTTTCTTTCACACAGAGTATCCCACACAGTCTGTCTTATATGAGTCCAATCTAATTGGTCTGATAAACTATAGTGCTTCTTTTATACAGGAAAGCCACTCATAAAGGCATCAAGAACTACTGTGATCAACACTGAATCACCTGCTGTCAACATTGATATTGGAAGCACAGTGAAAACAATTCAGAGTGCAAATGTTACTATTAACTGCCAGGTAGCAGGTGAGAAATTACTTGGTTTTCCATGCATGTACCTTCAGCTATAAATAGGGATCTTTGTGTAAATGGTGTCTCCAGATACAGCTGGGTGAAACTGTAAGGTGTTAAAAGGATTAAGGCAAACTTCATTGCTTCCATTCATTCTTAGCACAGAAATTGTCCTCCTTTTATCAATACCAACAACAAAAGTTTAGCAGCTTAAGGAAATTGGTCTAGGACAATGAAACAGGCATCTTTATTAGAGTTACACATTGTAATGTGTATAAAACAAAACAGATAGAAATTCCTACTCACTGGCCATCAACTCATAATAAGTTAATATGCAATGGTTAATGCAATAACATCTAATAATTAAAAAACAAATTAGAGTGTGTGAATGAAGGTATCCTAATTAGAAATCAAACTAACATACCCAGAAATTATGTGGAGATGTATCTAGATAAAAAAACTTTTCAAACAGCTTTGTACAGCTACAGTCTTTTTCACTCCAGTGCTTTCCCTCTAGTCATTTCATGATAGCCTAAGCTAGCACAGAAACTGGGAGTTGTTCTAGATCAGAATTTGGTGCTTGTTAATCTCATAATTATAAGCTGTGTTGCTCTCACTGTGCTGTATTATCTGTAGTATAGGACCATGCATGTCTTGGATTTTGGTGTCTAGCTCATATAAGGACACATCTTTAAAGAAAGTCATCAGGATGGTAGAATAAATAATTATAAAAGAAATATTAAGTATAATAATCTGTTATGACATTTTCTAAAGCCACTCTTGCTGTCAGGGGACAGAAATGTACAGTATCTGCTTACAGGTGTTGATAAGCCTGGAGAAGTTTTCTTAAACGAGTAATGAAAGAGAGCATTACCAGAGCCCTTGGACTAATTTTATATTGTTCTTTAACTTCTTATGAAAGGCGTGAGCACTGTGTTCCATGTTATGAGCTGAACTCTGTAGACAGAAGCTGTAAAACAAGAGAAAGCAAAATAATTATGGATGCACTAGTGTTTAATTATGGAGCATTAGTGTTTAATTGGACCATGATATGAATTATGTCAGGATGAAACTGCTTTGGTTACTCCACAAAGATGATGATGTAGTTTTGCTCAACCTGGAAAAGCGGCCTTATCTCACTTGGCATAACTTTACCACTTTGTCTATAGAGGTGAAAGAATATTTTTTTAACATAGACCACAATCACCTAACTATCCCAGACTTCTCCACAAATAATCCTAAGGGATCTTGCACCCAAAAGTCACTGAGGAGTCTTGAAGATGCCTGTGAATTCCATCTGGAAGGTTTTCTCCAGGCTTCAGAAAGCCACTGGCATTTCTGGTATGCACAATTTGATTGCTGTGGGCAATTTCACTTCCAAAGAGGGTGTGAGAACAATCTGGATCACACAGTATCTCTAGGAAGCCTCTGTTGACTTCAGCACTTAAATTGTGCAGATAGTCATTCATATAGCAGATGCCTTAATCAATCTGGCCCAGGCTGCTATTGAAAATACAGTTGGACATGAAAGGAGAAACCAGTTTCAAAAGTCTAGTTCTTGAGGCATTTCACCATGGTATCCTTCAGTCTATAAGGATTCTAACAGAGGCACCTGTCTGCAAAATGTCACATATCATTAGTGACTATTGACTCAGAACATGCATGGAAGATTGGCTTTAAAATACATTAACATCCTGTCCTGTATATCCTTCTCTCTGATGTTTCAGTTTGGAGCCTTTCCAACTCTCCTAAACATTCCTTTCCTCTTTATTTCTTCTGTATGCTGGAGATTTTATTTTTTGAGATGTTACTTTGCTTTATGACCCGTATTTGTTTATCAGCTATACCAGATTCTGACATACAAGTCAATATTTCAGAAATATACTGCGGCACTGGCTTCCTTTCCCCAAAATCTCCTGGTTTAGCAAAATTTTCTTGATTGGCATGTGTAGTTCTTCTTGATACATATCCCAGGTAGCCTTTTTGTGCTGGATACATGCACAGTGATGGAGGGTAGAGCTGAAGAACTATTCCCCCCCTTAAGTCCTGCCTGGCCAGCAAAGTGATTTTTGTTTCCAGCTGGCACCTTTTAAACTTCCAGTCTCTGTGATTGTTTCTGCAAGGCAAACACACTCATCCCTCTGTCCTCTGCCACTCACCATTAGCCAACAAAAGTGACTGAAATGCTCTTGCTACCCCTTTTGGCAATGCTGCGCAATGTGCTTTTCCATCACTGTGCCAGCTGCCTCCTTATTCCTGTCTTGAGGCTTTTATGTGTCACTAAAGGTGGAAGTACAATGGGAAATGAAGCTGCTACTCACTGACATATGCTGTTTATCTTTCCTAATGTAAACTGTAGGAACTGCTGTACATGTTACTGTCAAATAATCTATTAGTGTAGAAACTTCATATGGAAGACAGAAAAACACACTTTGTAGGAAGACAGAAAACACACTTTGTAGAATAGCAGTCAGAAAATATTTTTGTATTGCTCCTGAGGCACCTTTCCTAGATTCAACAGTAAAACCTAACAGTAAGGGGTCTTACGTTTAACCCCTTGTTGCCAGTTATGCTAGTGAAGTGTATACAAGAGGAGGCTGGCTTTCTGGACTAAGACTATCTGAGCAGCTGTCTGCAAGGTGCAAATTATTTCTGTCTGTCTGCAGTTACTTATTGTGTTTGAATCCCTGCTCTTGAGGACTGTGGTCATCTGAAGTCCTCATTGTCCCTTTCCCTTCTGCCTTACCCTTCTCAGCACTCCTTATCCTTTCCTCTTTTCCCATTATTTACACTTATGTTCCTTTATTTGCCAGAAAAATTTGAAAGCACTACCGAGTTTTAGTCTTCAAAACAAAAATAAGCTCTGGTTGGAGTTGGAGAAAGATTTATCTTTTTTTTTTTCTTGTGATTGTTTATTTCTGAGTTACATCTTTTGATACTTTCATTCCTAAGTTCACCAATGGCCATAATGTGAAAACATGTACTGCAAATACCTTAGACTGCAAGAAAGAGAGATTCATTCCTTCAGTAGCGTGGCCTTGAGAGGACAAGTGCTTGGATTGTGAGTGTTATTCTATCTCAGGTACTGAAGAGCTGGAAGAGTCTCAGTCTCTCTTTTGCTCTCCAGAGCTCACCTCCCAGACTTCATTTCCCCACACTGGAACCACAATAAATACACAGAGTTGTATAAACTCAAGGGTTGGGTTTGCTTGCTGTTCAGCCATTGTCTGAGCTCCCCTGAGGACTCTGTGTGGATGCTCTGAAAAAAATCAGATTGAAGTTTTAAGTGGTGGTCAGCCCACCCATGCCACACAGGTCAGAGAGCAGTAGCTGGAGGGAGAGCTGTGTACTAGCTGTGACCCTGTGAGAGATTCAGAAACAGGCCAACAGCCCATCCTTTAAAAANGACAAGAATGCTTAGTTCTGGATATGCCATGAAGATTAGCATATGCTATTTACCATTGGACAAAGGTGAGAAAAACCCTGCAGTCTTTTACAGTCTGCTTCCTGCTGCTTTCTGAATATGAACAAGACTCTCTGCCCTCATAGGGCTTCAGCTTTCCTTCCTCGTTGCCAGGCTCAGACGTACTCATTCCAGATGTCTTGGCAAAGGTACCAGGTGACTCTGGAAGAGGTGGAAAAAAGGCCACAATGCTTTGATGTGGAAGAATAAGGTAAATCTTTCCCACTTCCATCTGCACATGCTTAGTGAGGCACCTGCAACCAGGCAGTCACTACAAACACAGACAAAAGGGGGGTCATGCTCAGTGACCACAGCCTGAGTGGGTACTTCTGATGCCAACGCCATAGAATTGATGGAGTGGGTTTTGTTTTTTGATGTGAAGGCACAACCAGATGGGTCCTGGCAATGGGCAGAGAAGTGTTGCTGTGAGATAATGCAGGAAACAATTTAGGTGAGCAGCAGATATTCTTAAGAATAACTGCTTGTACACATGCCCTTAATCTACAGTAAACACAAGGAAACTACACGCTCCTGTGAAAGAGATTAACTGCCTCTTGCATGCAGAAGGAACCACAAATGGAAGAGCATGCACTCCAGCAGTTACCAGGATAAGTGATGTGCTAAACCATACAGCCATGGGTCCATCATTTCCTCACAGGGACAGCTCTATAGATGTAATCCCATCTACTGAGACTTCTACTACCGTTTCACATAAACTAATTCTTTAGTAGTCAGTGACACTAAATTACCTGATCTGGTGTGCATTTAAAACCCTATGCCAAGGAAATATTATGTACTGCAAAACCAGAGGTCTTGCCAGCTATTCATCAAAACACATTCTTACAAGAGGGTACCCAACAGACATGACTGGACCTTAGATCCAAGCATACAAAAGGAGCCAATTCTTCCAATAGTGGGTTATTAATCTATTTTCTGAAGACTCCTGGTGAGATAGAACTGCTTTTCTGAAGATGTAAGTGCTAATAGTTTGCATAATTCCAAAAAGGAAAATTGGATGAATTAATAGAATAGAAGTTCATGGAAGGCTCCTACCTGCACAGAAAACTACTTCTGGCTCAGAAAGTTCCTTGAGCTGAAACTAGTGGGAAGCTGGGAGAGTCACCACCTTACAGCTTCTTCCAGAGACAGGATAACTAGGCTCGATTAACTTTTGTTCTGATCCAATAGAGGCTTGCTTTTTAAGAGTAATGTGGTCAGAGTTCACTTGTACAACTCTGATACTCTAAAAGGGAAGACTTCAATTTGAATTTAATTCTTCTGCTCTGTCTCAAAGGGATCTAAGAAACATAAAGGCAGACAATGTGAAAGAGTTGGCTAAACACTTCTGAATTGAAAAAACTGTCACTTGGAACTTGCATTAAAATCTCATTTTCATTGTTTGATATTAACAATTTTTGTTTATAGCAACCATAATATTGTTTAGCAAATACTGTATTTTACTTGTGTTCTTTTGTCAATATTTTTTCAGGTGTTCCTGAAGCAAAAGTTACTTGGTTTAAGAACAAGATCAAGCTATCCTCTGCTCACCATCTGCATGATGGGTTGCTGTTAATTGCCAATGTTTCTCTGTCAGATCAAGGCTTGTACTCCTGCAAGGCAGCCAATTTTCGTGGGGAGGTGACTGAAACCTCCCAGCTGTTGATTCTTGGTAAGTTCAGGGTATTTTGCACTTGCAGCAATAGTAATGTGGCCACTGGCACACCTAGCCTGCAGAACTAATCAGAGGATGTGGAAAGAGAGAATGGCACACAGGCATCTGTGCTCTAATAAAATAATCAGTCTGCATTTTTTCTCTGGGCATCACCTCCTGAAACAAGGTGATAGTAAAAGGAAGATGGATAAGGAGAAAATGTTTAAGCGCAGGGACTGTTCCTCCCAGTCCTGAGATAATGCTTCCCTCTTCAGACTTAAGAGCTAAGAAAAGCATTTGTTGACCATTTTGTAAAGTAGTTCTCTTGAAGTAAGAATGATGCCATTTAATCCCTGTGAAGTGCTCTGCCTCTGCTGAGCAGCCTTTCCATACATGGCTCTGTGTGTTCCATACATCCTGACACATTTCACACCTAACAGGTGCATAAGCTCAGTGCACTTTTAAAAAGCATTTCCCAAGTTAAGTGAATGGCAAAGTTTACTTTTTATTTGATTTCTAAACAAGAGACAGAAAGCCCAGCTGAGTGGTTTGAAAAGACAGTGTCAGCTCTGAAGTATAGGTGGATGTATGATGATTACCACTGATTACCTAATGGTAATTGGATGTGTGGGAAAGGGGTTTCCTTTCCTAGTAATTAATCATCTTTCATTTCTCCATGCCTGGTAAACGAATGATCCAGCCAAAATTTCTAAGTGCTTCTGTACATTTGATAGTGAAGTGTCATATTTTGAAACCTAGTCCCTGTTACTGGTGCAACACCATTAAAGCATCTGTAACAGCTCTCATCTTTCATGACTGGAGTGAGCACAGGTCCCATGGATGATGCAGCTTCCAGAGGACATTTGAAAGTGAGATTTCTCAGTTTCCCAGGAGCAGTAAAACCCCTTTATGAATGTTCACATGATTTCCCTGTGAATCCAAACTGGCTCTAGAACTTCAGTCTAAAAAAAAATCTGGGGGAAAAAAAAATCAGCCTATAAATAAAAATTCCTAGATGATCTTTAAATCCTTTTCTGATCTTTATAAATGGCTTAGTTTTAAAAGATGGAAAGTTACTGTGAGTTATGCAACCTGCTTAAGTTTGCAGGCAAATTATATTTTTAGTTCCCTGATGGAAAGAATCAGTTCAGGCATCCATGACTTGTGTTTCTGGTGCTGAATGTGATCAGCAATAAAAAACATGCTAAGTGTGTGCCATGGTCTAATTGAAAGCGGATGAAGCCACCATTCACTTGCATCAAATATCCCATCATTTTCATGACAAACAGAATTGTGAATGATAGGCAACACAACTGATTTTTAAAATAGAAATATGATTAGTAAAGAGTTAAATCTTACTTTTCTCAAAATAGACTGATCCTCTTGAGCTCTGAACTCTTAGTCTTTTGGAGCTCTGCCTAAGTATACTACAGGCTTTGGCAGGGTTATAACCATATTTAATCAGGGCTTGATCCAGGTTGTAGCCAACATTAAAAAGTTTTCCACTGACTGCCATGGGCATTTGATTCAGTTTCTATGCTGTATAAATATTCATCCAAGATGCTGTATCTCCTGATACCATGTACCTTCATCACATATGAAGAGGGTCAACCAGAATGTCATGGTAGCCTTCAGAGAGAATTTCTTTTATTTTGTGGTGATCCTGATCTAGATGTTATTTTAATATTTTCTGTAGTGCTTTACATAACATGAGGCAGAGCACATCTTTAGTAGTTACACAAAGTTGTTTAGACTACCCCTCTGAAATGGTAATACTGCAGCATATCTAATAACGCAGTAATAGCTTGCGTTGAGGTTTTTTAATGTCACTGAGATGTTTTTCTCCTGTAGTGTTGCTCATTACTTCAGTCTCCCAATCTGTTTCCAGAGCCTCCCCGACCTCTTCCTTACCTAGAAGACTTGACAGTAGTGCTTTCCAGTGCTGGGATCAATACTTATTCAGTGCTGACCTCTCCTTCAGGAACACAAATGACCATCAGTCCAGGGAGCTCTGCTCTCATAGGTAAGTCAAATGCTCTTAAGATTTTTTTTAGAGTTTAAATTACAGTTATGCATCTGGTTATCCATTACAGTTAAGTATCCTGTCATCCAGTAGTTGGAGCAGTGGGACAAAGACATCAAACATCAGCACATTGTCAGTCGTAATCATTGCCAAATGGTTCTCAGAACTCAGATAATAATTTTTAAAATAGAGGCTTTATTTTTAGTGAAATGCATCAAATTTCCATGCAGAATATGGGCTCCATTGTGCTACCCTTTATAACACTCTGTAAAAAGCAGTCCATGCTCTGAGGGGTTAGCAATCATTTGACTGAAGACACATCAAACTCATGATCTAGGTGATCTAAAAGAAAAAACCCTTCTGGTTCTGTATTCCTTTTTTTTCTGCATTTGGATATTAGACTTCCCATATGTCTGCTACTCATATTGTGTATGATTCTTCTCCAGAGTTTTGTCTATTCCTCTAGATATGTCTTTCTCTTCCAAGCTCTCTGTTTCATTCTGTTCATTTTATTCCTCTTTGCTATATCACACAACCAATGTCTTCACACGGCCAAATAAGGAAATAATCCCCAATTAAATGCTTTTCTTCTTTTCTTCCTTCTTTCTTTCCTATTCTTCCTTCTATATTGCTTTCTTCTCTATACACAGAATGTGTTATAAATTCCTTTCAAATCTGTGGGCACGATCTGCTTGCAAAGAGAATCTCATCCTTTTCTAAAGCTCAGGGTAGCTTTATTTTAAAATTTAATTTCTCAGACTGATCTTGAATCTCTGTTAACTGTCAGGTTCAGAGAAGCAAACAGCTTCTCTAATGGCCTTGTTATTGCATACAGTGAAATCTTATCAAGTCCTACAGTTTCAGAACAATCGTTTATCTTTTTAGAGTCAGGGACCTAAAACTTTTAGCAAAGGGTCTGTAGCTGGCCTGAGTGTATATAGATAGCTCTGGTATCTGTACCTTCCAAAACATTCTTTGCTTATATTTATTAGCAATTTTAAGACTTTATTTTCACAGCAGAGGCTTTCTATTTGCATTTTTAGTTTTGTATGGTTTACATTTCCCCAGTGCATACATTTGAAATGGCTTTTAGTGTGTACAGCTCTGCATTACATTTGTGTTTCCACAAAAACTGCACTGAAGTAGTCCTTTGTGGGGAAAATATCTGAAGGTATTTATTAGCATTGAATAAATAATTTTGAGTATGTGTTTATTGTACTCACTCTTGTAAGACTGGGTCACCCTCCTGTTTCATCCATTTAATTTTAGTTTTCAAAAAAAGAAGTCTTTAGTACTTGTAGGGATTTTTTGTATTGTTTGAAAGCAGCAATTGAACCACAAAGGGTATTCTGCACTGCCTGTATATAACCATGTCTAAATTAATTTCATTTGGCCATTCTCTAACCTGCCATTTCACTTCAGAGGCAAGGAAATTCTATGAACCTTATTAAAAAATAGCAAACCAGTTTAATTTTTGAGGCAATTCCCTCAACTTCACTCAAAGTTTACTGACCTGAATTTGAGATTTGTTATTATTAAAACCTAAGGAGCTCCTAAGAGATTTTTTTCTAACGAAAAATTGGCATGGGTTATTCAATGAATTAGAAAGCTACAGTCCAGTATGCTCCATTATGTCATATCACCAAAACAAATACACAAAGCATTCAGCTTCCATGTATGTTGTCTGTAGTTGTACCAAAGAATTTATATTTGTCCACAAAGAGAATAACCATTACTGGAAGATAAAAAAAAACAAAAAAAACCAAACAAACAAAAAGCCCAACCAACCAACCAAACAAAAAAACTGTCTCAGATTTTCGTTTAATCTACATCTAGGTTACTCTGTACATTTATATCAGTATGAGTGTAATCCATATTCTATTTACTCCTAAATTTAATCTCCCTGCAGTCTTCCAGCACAGTGGCTCAGTTTATCATGGACTACTGTGATACCTTTGTAATCCACCTTTGTTTGAACTATTGCTACACTGGAAAGAAAATCTGCATATGTTTCTAAGCAAACAGCAATTTGGGAACAATTTGTGAATTTGTAAACCTGTGGCCCATGTCAGTCTCCTCTGTTCACAACATCCACTACAAGCTGCCCACTAATTCTTTCTATTCTGACATCCAGGACTTTAATCCTGTCAACTTTCATCATTGATTCTATTGGAGTGTTTGCTCTACATGCCATGGATGCCCCATATAAGAACCTTAGGTAAATAAATAAATACTCTGAGTATATGGTCCCTCAACTGTGCTACTGCTGACAGGTACCAGTGGAAAGCATTGAGTTAGATCTTATACTTGGAAATCTAAGGATATGAGGATTTCTGGAGTACAGAATGAAAACAAGACACATGCAAAGGAACAGAGTGAAGTGTGAAGAAAAGGAGTGATAAGTAAGCTTTGGGGAAATCTTGTATTTAAAGGAATTAGAAGACACCAAAGGCAAAAAATTATGTTAGAAACCTGGATGAACTCAAGTATAGGTTTGCCAGGGTTTAAGAAAAATGGGAATCAAAACTTCATTAAACACTGGTTTTGTGCTTTGAAAAGAAGCAGAAAATGTTGGCCCAGCAACAGATGCTTAAAGTAGTAAATGAGAACTTGTTTGAGAATTAACAACTGTATAAAATATAACAATTAACAAGCTGAATTAAAAGGAGAGAACTATAGCCTCCAGATTATCATACATTCTATGCACTTCTACAAAGTGAAATTATGCAATGCTTCCACAATCATTTCAGCCATTTGAAACAATGAACCTGCTCTATGGATTCGGTTCCTATTGGTTTCCTCTACATACATTTCAGGGGATTTGCTGGCGGTAAAAGTCAGGACCATAGCACAAATATCTGAACTGGAGGTCTTCCTTCGTATGTTATGTTAAGTGTCATTCAGCAGTCATTTCTGTGCCTTCACTGTAGAATTAGAGCAAAAGTTCTGTTAAATACCCATTCCCTGCCCAGTGAAGTCAACAACCCTCCCATTAGTGGTGGGAAGTGAGCTGAGTGAGTGCTGCGTGGTGCTTGGCTCCTGCTGGGGCTAAACCACTTCACATACTCTTTTTCATGAGCTTACAGGAATAGTTTTGTACTATGTAAAGATCTAGATTTCAGCTAGATTTCTAGGGCCAGCATGATGTAGATAGTAGCTTAGAAGTTGATACTTATCCTGCTCCTTCACGACTGTTGAAAGTATGTATAGAGTACTGCAGTCCTTCCAAGCCCTCACAGGGGCATGGCTGTGTAGCGGACACTTCTGTGTTTTCTGCAGAGCACATATTTGAAGGACAAGACTTCCCTCAAAGCAGCAGCTAGAATACCCATGAGCTTGAGAGAATTTCTGTGTTTTACAGTAGCACAAACTGACAATTGGTGATAAGCAACAGGTTGTTGTGCACTTTCTGATGTCCTTGGTCCATGGCAGACACGCAAGAAGACTTTGTATCACACATAACCCAGAACACAGTAAATTTCTGACGTGATAACAATTTATATTTCTTTGGAAAGCTTTCACATTAGATCTTAATCTTATTAGGGGTTCTGTCTTTAAGATGTTTTTAATTTTGAATACAGTTTTCCTCAATGTTGGTAATGGAAGTATTACGAGAAAATCTACCCTTTTCCTCAGAAAGAAAATCTTTTGTTTGCCACCTGTTAAGAAGTTTCAGATTTTAATGATGTTCATCACCATTTGACTTCTGTAAGACCCAATAACTTTATGGAATGACATTTTTTAATTAAAGGAATATCCTAAATTCATGTATTTTCAGTAGTTTTTCTTTATCTATGCTACAAATATCACATTTTTTCCACAAGTCCCTGGACACACATACCCATGGGTCTTGAGCTTTATAAATGTCAATTTTGTCAAAACTGAAATTGTAAGACATGGAGTTTCTGATTCTTTCAGAAAAGATTTTGGGGTTATCAAGCTTATCTGTTTTCATTTGGGTTCTAGCTTATTATTTCCTGTATTTGAAGACTTCAGTGAGAAAGTCTGAGGATCTCGCAAATCCTGGTGGAGATTCACTGAAATTTCTCAAATTTATTGTGACTTTATTGGAAACCTCAACGGATTTGTCAAAAGATATAAATTATGATATAAAAATGTCTCCTTATCTTTTCACAAAAGAATACTGTATTTACCACAGTTCTGTGGTATAGTGAAAGTTGAAGCTTTAATGACTGACTTACGTATGTGAACTATATATAAGTGCAGATTCTTGCAGGAACATTGGAAGAAAGGCCATAAATTAATACTTCTAGGAATACAGAAATGTAGGAGTACCTATAAAATGTCACAGTGAAGGAAAAAAGTTGAAAGAGAATGTATTTTGCTTGTAACAGCACAGTATTTCTTGACATCCGTTGCTTTGTTTAAATATTTTGTTGCAGATTAATCTTTTGAGTTGCATATAAAAAGCTTGTGAACATGAGTGATATATTTTCCCTAAAGCTTCATTCAGGTTCATGTTGCACAAGGCTTTTTTGAGAGATTTTCATCACATGTGATGATTTATGAAAACAAAGCATGCACTTGAGGGCATGCATACTGAAGGAAGAGGGATTGCTGTATTGCACTTTCTATATAATTAAATAAAGGGTTTTAACTGCATTTATGAGGGAGCCAAGGGAAGGAATGCATCTTTATTTTGGAATGTAGCACAGGCTTATGAATTGAAAGAAAAACAGGAACACAAACAGTTAAGAGCTAGGATCTGAAACAAACAGAAAATCTGGCTTTTACTTTTGGCATAGGGCAAAACTTAAGGAATATCTTTAAAAAGAGCAGGAATCCAAGAAAAAATAAATATTTACATAATGGTACATGTTGTGTATAGCTGCAATATATATATTTAAGATTCACTGCATCCTGATGAAATGTTTGCATTTTGAAAAAAAAAAAAAAGGCGAGTTGTTTTTTGGGTTTTTTTTTCCCTTGAAAGAGGAGATGCCATCATTACATAAATTCTTGGCTTTTATTCCATTTTTATTCTTTGTTTGAAATGAACACAATGCAAATCTTGGAGCATAATGGTTATTCTAGACAATCTGAAAATATGAGTGAAGCTATGGGGGAAAGCCTAGGTAATTATTTGAAATCAGATTCCTATCCCTTATATCTCTTCCGACTACATATTCTTCAGTTTGTTCACTGGGAACCTGTCATCCCCAGCTTAGGATTCTGAATTTACACTTTTCCAGGCTACACTGCATCTACCTGGTTTTGTGTATTTAGCAAAATAAAGACATTGAAAAAGACATTTATTGAAAAATAAATTTATTGAAAAATAAAGACATTTATTGAAAATAAACATAAAGCTAGATGATAGTGTACTTTTTCTATGACAAGTACAGTTAATTGCAAAAAAAGGAAAACCTGCTCCTCCATATTTATTGTGTTCTCTGACAACTTCCATATCAAATTTACTCACTTCACAAATCAGAACACAAGTTTACTTACTGCCAGCATTGCAAACACAGTCCTAGAAAGCAGATTTCTTTCTGTCTTTATAAATTACCCCAAATGACCACAGGGTTAAGGTGGCTTAGCTGTCAATTTCACTGCTGCTTTAGAATATGAGCTGGACTACAAACTCCTGTTCTGCAAATAGTAATGTTATTTAGTCATGAGGCTATTAAAAAAAAAAAAAAAAGTAACAAAAGCCTGTCACTTAAAAGGTGCAAAAGATTCACCTTACCAAAAACAGTGTTTCCTTCTAATTTTTCTTTTTCTGGCAATAGTATGTCCCCTTCATTTTCTAGTTGAGTCACTTAGATGCCCAGAAGAGGCCCCAGAAAGCAGCATGGAAAAATGTAATTATGGTAGCCACTTTTCTTGCAATGGCCAGCCTTTTGACTATGAATAAATTACTTATTTTGAAAGGGACAACTGTATTAGAGTCAAGGCCTGAAGTTCAGGAGAATAAAGCACCAGGTGCATTCATGGGATAGTCTGTCCCGTTAATTGTTTTGTCTATTCCTTTTCATTTCTGTTGGTGAAAATTCTACCTTGTCACACTATTGACAAGAATTCCCAGGGAGATGACATTTCTATAAAGATGAGAATTAAGATTAATATCAAGAGTATGTCATTATCATTGCAATTAATTCCCCAATCAGACTCTATCATACTGAATATATTCTATATATCATCTAAAGTTCACACAATATTGCAGTATCTTCCTTCTACATCAGGCTCTGTGTGAAATGTGTAGCCTTTCATTAGCATATGCATGGTGTGTACATTTCAGGGTGTACATTTCAATGTATACAGTACATGATGATACCTCTTTCTGGTCAAACATTTTGACCACACTGATACAGTGCCTCTCAGACAGACACTAGATCTGCCACTGCCAAGCTCTGAAGACAGAGTCAAAAGAGAAAGCTCCTCTAGGCAATCTGATACCTTTGGCTTCTTCCTGCCTGCTGTTTGGTGCTATGAATGAGCTACTATGAAAGCCACTGATCTACAGCAATGGTCCAAAATGCTGCCTCTGGAGCCACATGTTTTTAATTTGGGGTTTGTGGTAAGAGCTGCAGCCTTTGAACTTAGGTGTCTAAGTTTTTCCAGGATCCCTGACCTAGATTCTGTTCTGACATAGATATAAATCATTCAGAGCTCCACTGAGGCAAGTTCTGGTGAAAAACTAGGGGTGTCAGACTTACCACAGTTATCCCAGTCTGGAGCCTTGTCATTCTGCCAGCCCCTTCACATAAAAGATCTTTTAGCCTCTAGCAGAACTTAAGCTTTGCACTAGAGTTAAGTGTTAAGGGAGCTTTCAAACATCGTAATATATCTGATCTGTTCCCTAAAGGACTTATCCATTCTAAGTTTTCAAGCACCCTCCCACTCCATGCTGGTTCTCAAAACCACTCCCAAATGGCTAACACACTTTGTTAATAAGGGAAAAGTTACAGCCTCCCTGGAGCAAGCAATACTGGCTTTCCTGCGTCCATCTGCCCTTCTACCTCCTCTGCTCTGCGTTCGTTATTTTCCTTGCACCACAGGAAGTTTCCTGAGCTACTGATGTCCCAGGGTGTAGCAAGTTTAGATCAGTTTAAGAAATGCAGAAAGACTCTGCAGCAGCACTGACCTTCGCAATTGGGGCTGGTAATCATGTTATGATCTATTTCTTGCTCTGTCTTTGTTGTACTCCTGGTGGTATGCTGTTGTTCAGTGCTTGCTTTATGCACCTCTGGAGCTGTAGCAATGGTGGGGCAGAAGTTTATACTGAAGGGTACTCCTTTTCCATTATGTCATGCACTGAAATAACCCATTAGAGTTGGCTCAGGAGGTCACTGCAGCATGCTGTATCCATTCTTGTAGGCTTTAGTTTCATAATTTGCCATTGGTGATTTTTTCAGCCTCATCCTTATTAGTACAGGATTCTCAGTGTGTAGGATTGCTGCTCTTAAAGCCAGTTTTAGAAAACAGTATTACTACCAGAGCTTGAAAATTCTTTTGTTTTTTTAATGGGCCCACCATGTGGCTGTATATTTGGGAACATTTTTTTACAACTTTGGTGGGGCAGGGAATGGGCCTAACAATTTTTGTTGAATGTGGTGTAAAGTTACAATGGTATGTCAATGATATCTATTAACAACAACATGTGTGGCATGGGGTAACCAGTTTAGATTTTTTGAGAACTGTTTAAAACCATGTTGTATGTTTAGTGTATTAAGTTTCAACTGCTCCATTGGAGACATAAATAGCTATTTAAAGTACCCTTTTTAAAAAAAAATGCTGCTGCCATCAGCTGAATTTGCCTATTTCAAGATGCCTATATATATGACTTTCCTTGTCTAGCATAAATTCATTCATTTGACCTCATTTGAACTATTAAAAATAAAGGTTATATGTTCATTAGCTTTATTTATTTATTTTGGGGATTCTAAATATTACATTGCCATTTATGTATTTTATTTCATTCAGTGTATGAGGCACTGAGAAGTAATTTGCATAACTACCTTAGTTACCTGTCTGTTTAAATTTACACTTTGTACTATATTGGAAAATCTTTCCCCATAAGACAAACTTTAATGACTAGTCTCTTAGTTTCACCACTTCAGCAAAGCGAGTTTTGCATGCTAAAATGTTTAATACAGCCTGTTAAATTTTCTTCCTTATGTTAGATACAGAAGTGAATTCAATTCTGTCAACTCTGTCAGATTTAGCATGCATTTCAGTTACCTAAGGAGAAAATCAGGTATGACAGGAAACTAGGGAAGTATTTCTTTATACTTGTCTGATCTCACCTACATAGTGTGAACACTGTAGTACAATGTCAACTACAGCAACAAACTTGTATCTACTCATACTCATCTGTGACTTCTCCACATTTTGTTCCAGACATTTGGTTCTTCATTTCATCTTCTTTTTATTTTGAAAGTATACTTTAACTATTTGAAGGTAGAGATTAGAGTGGAAATGCTGTCGGGTTTCAAACCCTTTAGCTGCATTGTATTTATTGCTTTAACGCAATGCATTTTGGTCTACCACAATTTTCTGCCAGAATTCAGTAAAATATATACAGAATCACAGAATTTATTTTAGCTTGTTTTATTTCATTTTTAATATAATTAATAATTCTGCTGCCAAATCCCTTCTTTCCTCCCTTGCCAGGCAATTTAGATAATGGATGGCAATCATCTTTCATCTCCCGTTTTTATGCTTGGATAGGTACATGTCTGTGACTTGCAGATTAGAGGAATGATTTGTAAGCTTAGCTGAACTTCCCTGTGAACTTTCTGCACTACATTTATTGTAGTTTGTTATGTCCTGAAACATGCAGTCCCTAACCAATTGGAACGCTTGGTTTTTTTTTTTTCAAATTCAGCCTTTTTATTTGTTTATTCAGAGTGTATTTAACTAATGCAGCACAAACATTTACCTATTTTGCAAGGACTGATCACTGATGAATAGCAATAGTGTAAAGCTGAACTTTAAGATACGAGCAACTAGTCAAGCATTAATACCAGTGGATCCAAACTGCATACCATGGTGTGTGTTTATATCCAGACCTATCTCTTTAACACTAAATAAGTTCTAAAAGTCAAAGTGTTGGCCTGAAACTAAGAAGCACTACTACCGGTACATGGCTTGGCCCCAGGTAAGACAGAACACATTTCCATGTGCCTTGGTCAGCTGTTGGAAGAATGAAAAGGTGATCTTACTTCCCATGGAACAGCAGCTTCAGGACTGCACTTGGAAAGTAAGTGGTTTGTTGAGCTCAGGCTGTAGGACTATTTTGTTTAAAGAAATTTCAAATAAACTGCCTCATCTTGACCTGAAGCCTTCACTCATATTCCATCTTTGATAAATGTTAGAAAATTTGCCTGGGATTAATCAGCAAGTCTATAGTAAATTAGAGAGCTACTTGTTAGATAAATATGAAAGCATTAAAATAATCTATATCTTAAAAATAAATAATCTTTTTTAAAGGCGATACTATTTTTTTAACCTATATTAGAAACTGTATTTAGTGCTTAGAAAATTTGTTTGATGTTTTCACCATTGCTTTCCTTACAGTTCTGCTTACTTATGGTATCAGACTGCTAAAAAAAAAAAATAGAATTTTAGAATCAACAGCCTTTGCGGCTTTTTATCCTGTCATTCCAGTCTGCAAGTGAACAAGTGATGCACACTTCATATTTTGACATTTTTTATAGGGACAGGTGTTGAGCTTTAGAAGGATAAAGCAGTCAATATCCACAGAGATGGGGGGGAATAGAGACTAGATGTTGGTAATCTGCATTAAAAATATTCCTGGGAGATGAGAAAGGGATAATAATGAAACATGGGGTTTTATGGTACTCCGGTTCTCACTCAAAATACATAAACTGTTATCGCACAGCTTATGCTTTCATACACATGGGAAACGTATAGGGAATGTTGCTTGCAAAATGTAATTGATACTTGTTCTGCATACACAAATGAGGAGTATCTGTTACATATGAATCTCATGCATGTTAGTAAAGTTTTACCATTAAATATTAAAAAATTTGAAATATTTACTAGAATATATCTAGGGAATAGTGTTTGAGGTTGTACTCCCATATTATTGATTACTGGCTGTTCCTTTAGCTAATGTTTTACATATACATTTTGGAAGAAGAAATATTACACAAGGCAAGTAAAATAGGCAGTAAATAGGAAGACTATATTGATTCTCCTGACAATATTTTTTTTAAAGAAAAACAGACACAGACTAGAAACACTTGCACACTGAAGTCAGTTTCAGTTCCTCTGCATATAACATCAAACTGACCTTTCTGCCTGCTTTATTTATCCTGTGCAGACTGTGTGCAAATGCTAACCATAAAATGAGCCCACATGTCTTTGTCAATTGTCATGGCTATACACTGACCTGTGGATAACTCTGCAATTATCTTAACAGACGAGCAAACTATAAAGAATTAGAATACCATAGGCAAAAGTCATACAGTCACTTATTTTTCAGTTTGTCCATTTCCTGTATACTCCTTTGTTTACTACTGCTTTTAACTTAGGCAATCTTAAACCTTTAAGACTGAAACCTTTCACATCACTCATTTACTTGAGAATGAGCATCTTGGAAATTGGATGAGCTGTGTTTCAATACAGGAGTAGGAAAGAACACATCAGTACTAAGGACAAAATGAGTAACATAAACTGAAGTATAGCAGGGAAAAACAGGAAAAAAACCTGTGTCTTTGTGGTCAGGTATTGAGTGCTGGGGAGAGAACTGCCAAGGTAAAACTGCATTAGATCTTGCCAAGGAAATTGAAAACAAACAAACTAACAGAAAAACCCAAACCCACCCACAGAAAAAAAAACAAAAAACACCACCTATTAAAGTCTCTTTACCCTTATAAGTAGAAGTGGAAAAGGGAAGAAGGGAGACCACTGTCACCAGTATGCACTCTTCCATTCTGCCTTTTTCTTCTATTTTTTCTTTCTATTTTAATATTTAGCTGCATTAACTATTTCTTTGCCAGTTGACATGTTGTCATTGCAACTGCAAAGCTTTCTCTGTGTGTCACTTGCCTTTCAATAGAAAGACAGAGAGCCCTTGCTCTCTGTAATGCCTATTGCATACACAGTGAACCAGCCCTGAAGGGCAGCTTTTTCCAGCCAACACCTTTCCCCACTGTGGTGGCAGGCAGGGCTTGCCATCAAAGAAAAGACCTATCCACCCATTGCTCCCATGACAGGCCCAGTATTTATCCTCCCAAGAGGCAGATGTGGTCTCCCCAGTGCCTCGGCATGAAGATGTCTGGGATGTGCCACAGATTGCCACTGGCTGTTTCCATCTCTATCAGGTCTTCATCTTTGTATGAGAAAGTAAGCTTCAATTGTCATAGGAAAAGCAGCATCTTCTGCCATAGAAATACTGCAATTAGGGGTATGATTAGTGGCAAAGGGCAGACAAGTAAAGACAATAGTAATCCAGTCCCTAGTGTTAGTTTAGAGGTGTGATAAAAGTCAAAAGAAGGGTAGTATGTGTTTCTAAACAGAGTATATGCTCCTCAATTTCAAGGATTTGGACTTAATGATGACTGGAAGGCAAACCATTCAGCCTTCCTGGGTAGATTAATGAAAGTGGTATTTTTGTTCTTGCAGTGATAGGCACCTCGATAAGGTATACATAATTTCTTACCAAAAAAAAATGTGTTTAAATAAAATCTTGATTTCAGTGACTATAAGTCATCTCACCTCTCTTGTAGGAGCTCAGTATATGTTAGCTGAGGATCTCCTCAGTTGGACAGACAAGAATGAAAGGAGGAACAGTAATAAAAATGTTATGTTACAACATCTGTTCATTGTGTAATGCAGCTACAAAGGTATCATATTCATATCTTTATTTGTCTCAGTGAATAATAATCAAATTACATGGAGATGACAATACAGAAATATAATCTGAGGTAATTACTGCTTAATCTTAGAACATTCTTCCGTATTTTAGTATTTAAAATTTGTACCCTTCCTTTTTGTATCCCATTCCTTCTGAACAGAGCTAGTGTGAATGTTCATCTCTCTGTCATGTTTGTTTATACAGAACACTTCTTCCAAAAGAGATTTTGTATGTAATGAAGCAATTCATTACACATACTTACTAATGTAAGTAAAACAGTGTAAAGCTGCAGTATAACTAAGTATCAGTATATACTGCATTCACAGAAATTTAGTCAGATCTTTCATGGAAGAGATTCATGGTGAGATTCATGGAAGTGTAGGACTAGTCTGTGTCAGAAGCAGCCCAAGTAATATATGCCATCCCTTACACGTGGCTTTACTGGCGCCCCCTCCCCAACCCCCCCCTCCTGCAATTGGTATGGATGGATTGCACCATGGAAATTGC
>VWZY01003336.1:114704-129016 GCA_013399075.1 Chloroceryle aenea
GGGAAGATCTGGGAAGCTGCTACCGCTATCTTAAGATCTAACTTGGATATGAGTCCTTAGTTCAGCTTTCGTGCTTAAGAAGGTAGGTTTAGACTGGACACTAGGAAAAAATTCTTCACGGAAAGAGTGGTGGGATATTGGAATAGGCTGCCCAGGGAAGAGGCTGAGTTGCCATNGGAAAAGTATCTTAGTGTTAAAGCTCAACATTAAAGGCATGAAGGTTCAAGAAAGCTGTAAGATAGCAGGAGCAGAAAAAAAAATGCCAAATGTACTCTAGGTCATTACCACACTACAGATGAGTGAATATTTTAGAGATTCCTGAATTTCTGAAGGCTTCATGAAGCCATCAATAATTAGAGTTTGGCTCTTTTACATAGTGCAAGCTGTAGCGATTTCCCTAGCTGTTTCTTCCGCAAGCACGTGATTTGTCATTGATCTAGAGCATATGTTTAGCAAAGGCCTCTAGGACTGATTTATGGACTTCAAGCGATGCAGAACTGCCATGCATCTAGGGTGATTGTTCCAGTGGCTTCCCACCCTCAGGGTTAAGCATTCATGTTTTCAGACAGAATGTGTTTGGCTTCAGCTTGCAAGCAGAAGACTTCTATCCCAAGGGGTTTCTCCTTCAGCATTCAACAGCTCTACCTATCAACTGAGCTAAATACTCAGGAAACAGCCAGAGCTGCCAGGAATAAGTGAGAATATCTAGAAAAGTGTACTGAACTTAAGAAGCCAGTAAATTTCATAATGCTAATGTAGAACTCATAAGCCTACAGAAGCTTAATATTTGCCTTATCTAAAAGATAATATAACTCCAGCTGCCAGCTGAACTGCAACACGTGACAGTTTCAATCTTTTCACATTTCTTGTACCCTTGCTGATTCCTGCAGCAAAAGCCTCTTATTGAAAAGTTTCCCTTGCAAGATGTTAGCCTAGGGTGTGATCCTTGGCATGACGACCTCACATCTGATAGCCTACCTCCAGGAAGTGCAGTGACATAGTTAGTGAAGGCACAATCTTCAATAGTATTTATCCAGTAGTTGTACCTTTTGCATGTATCTTTGATGGGTTGGATGGATAAGGCCAGATCTCAGACTTTGCTACCCAGCCGTGATGTTTAACTATGACTTCACAGTATGTAATTCATTTGAAGAGGCTGTTCTACCACTGTCATGGATGCAAATGAAATCCATTTACAGTAATTATAATGTATGGCAGTACAAGATCTCCAGTGTCTCGGGAGGGGGGGTAGTTATCTCAGAGAGCAAGAGTTCTGTGGGAAAAAGAAAAATATGGAGACAAGGGTCAGTGTGTCTCTTCCCTGGATTTTATGTTTTGCATTTGTGCAAATGATCCAAAAAAAGCCAACGTGTAGAAATTAAGTTTATTTTAAGAGATCTCCAAACATGAAATCATCTATTTGTTTGAAAAAAGGTTGCAAACAAAATTAAGCTGACATTTGTGGCTCAGTGAGGCCTTGCTGTTGGAATCCATTTCCAAGAAGGCTTTATCCACTCTCTTATTCCTTCAGCATTCACCTTGCAGGCACTCACTCTTGGAAGCAGGGAGATAGAAATTGTGACCATCAGCATCAGATCCTTCAAAGACATAACCAGGTGGGTCTTTGTATGAGGCCAAGCATCTACTAATGTCCTTTGGTGTGTAGCTGGTAGAGTAGATTGTTTTAGCATCTAGAGGAGTGTGATGCTTTGGGCCTGACCAGTCAGGTTTATAGTTCTTTGTAACTGTGAGTGGATGAGGCACATAATGGGTCTGAAAGGTAGTCAAGCAATCCATTGGTTTTGCTGGGAAAGTTAGCTCTGGAGAATGAGTGATAGGTTTTAGTCTCTCACACAGCCAAGGCTTATAGTCTTCTTTCATTATAGAACAGCTGTTGAATGGCTGAGTACTTGTTTTAAGCTGAGCCAAAGACTGACACATTTTGGCTGGCTTGCCCTTTGGGTGCTTGTAATGTATCTGAGTAGTGGTGTGAAGGTCCATTTTCTCTAGAGGAGGAAGATAGACATCAGGTTTTTTGGTGAATATGGGAGGCTGTGGCCAAGCTTGATATTTTTCCTGAAACTCAGTTGTAGAAGAAAATGGAAGATCATGGAGAATCTTTGGCTGGTCTGGTTTTGCAGTCTTGGCTGGCTGACCAGTCAGCCCCTTATAAGAAATCTGGTGGGTAGTGAGGGCATCAAATGGCAGCTCATTTACCTTGTATTTATCTTTTTTATGGACATACTGTTTCTGCAGAGGATGTGGCATATAATCTACTTTGTAATTGGTTATATTCTTAAAGGGAGATTTGATTTTTTGGACAGGAGCCAGAGGTTTGCAGCTCTGAGTGGCAACTGGCCCCCTATAGAGATAGTCTTGCTGGACAATGGTTCTGTGGTCAAATTTTTCTTCTGATGGGCAAAACTTGTTGTTTGGTCTGATTGCCTCGGTCTTTGGTTCTTTCCATAGCATATAGTCATCTGAAACATAAGAGGAATCTTATTTAAGTGCTCTATAGCTTATGTTTTGATTATTACATTTTTTACTGTAATAACTATTTGTTGAAGTTGCAAGGATTGACGAATCCTGTTAAAAGAGAGTAGAACCCATTGTACACTAGTGTGCTAGCCCCTGAAAATGCTTAGTATCTACACAGAAAATTGAATTAAAATAGTACCCACCCATCCACACCTACAGAGAAGGTGAAATACAATGCCAGAAGAAGAAATTACATTCTCTGTCTTGTAGAGACATTTTCTGCAGGTGATTGAGTAGGTGCTGTCCTTATGCTTAGTCAACCACAAATCATGAAATTGAAGCACCACTGGACTGCATTCGACCCTCTTTACAGTCCTGCAGCTATGATATGGCTGGCACAGGCAGACTATGCCTCTGTCTGCAGAAGACTGCTCAGGTGTCTTCCACAGTATGTCTGTGGGAAGTCGAACTAGATGTCCACCATTCCACTCTAAAGGCCAAGTTGCACAGCTACCCTTACTATTTGGGGAAGAGATGATTTCATCTTCTCCTTTGGGGATGACCTGATTTCTCAATGGCACAGTTTTGATGCTGCCTACTGTTTGCTGAGTTCAGGGTTTTGCAGCTCATCTTGGTGTCAGCAAGCTGTGCTGTGTGGCATCTCCTCAGTTCTTAGCTTTGATCTCTGTGGTACTCCTGTTGTCCATACAAGCAGGAACCAAGAAGGAGCTTATAGCTCTGTCTCCAATTCTTCCCTATTAGAAAAATTATGCTGGAATTTGCAGACCAAGCCTATACTGATCTGAAGCATTGAATACAATCAGAGAATATAGACAGAGATGGTCCATACTCCAGAAATCTTGCTATCGAAATTCATAATTCAGAAAACCTTTCGGGCAGCATTTTAGAAAAGTTTAGATCTTCCTTCCTCAGCAAGATACCAGAGGGAAAAATGGGGAACTGAGACTTAAAAAGCTCTGCACTCAGTCACACTAGAAATCTATTACAAAACTGCCTAATACCCTGAGCAGTGCTGCTGCCACAAGACCATCATTTTTTCCCTTCCTAGTAATCTTGTGCAACATTCCCTAGAGAACATTATGGTTACTGGTAGGAAGTTGACATTAAGTAGCCTTGGAGCTAACCCAAGGTGGGGGTTTTTTGTTGTTGGGTTTTTTTTTTAATTTCCCCTCCTTTCAAACCACATTGAGAGTCATGAGGCACATAAGCATCCAGCTGACTGCACAGGAAGGAAGTCTACGTCTCAAAGTACTAGAGAGTAAATGGTGGAATTAGGTATAAGGATATTTGAACTCTCCAATCCCAAAAAAGTTATCCTTTTCAAATGGCAGTGGGTATTGTACCACACAAACACAAGTACACAAAGGATGTGTTCATTACAATGTGAAATTTAGCCAAAAAAATAACTTTTTCCTCAATTAGGTGTCCATTTAAAGTTGTGGTTCAAATCAAGTTGCTGGCTTAAGAGAGGAACCAGGAGCTGCTCCCAGAAAGCACCCTGGCCCTTGTGTACAGATTTGCTCTCTTGTGCTACTAATTAATGTAGTCATCCAAGAAAGTGGCCCTGCCTGTGTGCACCTGCACAGACATTTATTTGCCAGGGTTGGTGACATTGAAACCCAGGCTGCATGCCTGGCTAATGTCAGAGGTGTTTAATTACCCCCAGTGCTCCTGTTTGTCTGGGAATAGGAGATGTGCAGGCACCACCACATTTTTGCCCATGCCTAGGGTACATCATTTTCCTGCAGAGATGGTCCAGCAGAAAATAAACTGTTAAAAACAGTTAATAAACAGTTAATAAACTGTTAAAAAGTGAGAAGCTAAAGAGATTCATCCCACCTCTAAGCAAGGGGTTGTTTAGATACCTGACATTTCAGATGCCAACCAGGAGTTACCAAGAAACTTCCATCATCTGAGGAGATGCCACACAGCACAGCTTGCTGACACCAAGATGAGCTGCAAAACCCTGAACTCAGCAAACAGTAGGCAGCATCACAACTGTGCCATAGAGAAATCAGGTTATCCCCATCATCTTTGCTGGAATATAGTCTGTGCACTTTGGACATAATCACAGCTTTTGCAAAATATTTAAAACATGACAAGTAATTCCATCTATCTTCAATTTAAAAAAAAAGTACAAACTGTACACATTTGGAGACCTCATAGGCATTATGAATTTCTTTTACTTAGTGTAAGCCAGCAGTGCTACTATCCCTTCAAAATACGTTACAATTTTATTGTAACTCTAATTCTTTTCCCATAGATAGTAATAGTTTCCCATGTAGCATGATCTTGAAAATATTAGGGGATACAGGAGAGAATGGAGGATAGGAACAATATGTTATTGGAAGGTTAGGCACATCTCACTATAAGCAAGCAGGACAAAACTAAGATTATGTACCTATAGATAGATAGATGTGTGTAGCTTTTAGGAGATGAGAATATTAAAACCTTAAGTTGTAAAGTCACATTAATCATGATATACAAAAGCATCCTTTTAAACCTAGAACGTCATTTAGGATATGGTGCGTTTAGGAGGAAGGAGTATGGCTATACAGTAGAAAAGATATTCTAATACCAGTGCAGTAGTTTTATAAACTGTTTAAATATTTGAATTATGACAGTTAATTGAATAGCATGTTTCAAAATTTTATATTTGAGTAGTGATCAGTAAAACTTAGCAATGTTTAGAGAACAATGAAAACTTGTATTTTTTGTGAATCTGAGCCTTTAAAAGGGAATTAATTCAGTATGGAACTTGATCTTTGAGAGGGTTTGGGCAAAGATTTCCACCTGCAGTGTTTTGATAAATACTGCAAGCTATAACCCAAATGTGTCTGTGATACATTTTATTAGAACTCTGGAGAAACAGTTACAGTGCTTACCTAAACACTGATAAAAGACAAGAGTATATATCTGGCTCCGATATAGAGAAGAACACCCAAATGCAGGAGGATCCTCTGCTTCCACAAACCAGCCTTTTATTATTATTTTCACTGAAGCTATTCTGATAAATACTATTTGGTGACCTTGCCTATGTAAACCAAAGTGTTCAAAATTGTTTAAGCACGGGTATTTTGCACCTGGGGGTCACAGTCTTCATGACTCAAGTTATTCTAAATGGACAGTATTTCCTGTTTTCTTAGTTTATGCTGTTGCAAACATGCAGCTACATTGACTTCCAGTCATTTCAGCTGGGTGATCTTAATGCTGCACTCGCATACCTTTTGTTTCCTTATTTCCTTTATCATTTTGAGTCTTAAGAAAAAGTGTTTCTGTGCACTGGGACAAATTTAAATGCCAGTCATAAACTTTTATATTTTCACAACATAATAAAATTAAATAAGAAACAAAATAATTTTAAATTATTTTAAGAACTACAGAACTGCATGCTATCTGTGTAACATTGTTAGCTAGATGGGTGTGCAGAAGGGAGGCAAAATCCACTGATTTTCTGCTTATGACTTACTACCAAAACTAACACAGCTATTGTACCTGTGTAACTGAAAGTTTTCTCTCAGTACACACAGGAGAGAATTAATGCTGGTGGAGAAGAAGGAGAAAAGCCTCCACAAAGACAACCCACTCACACCAAGTTATTACTACTGAGAAACAAGGGCATAGTTAGATGAACAGTTCACCTGCTTTAGTTAGCTCTTGAGTGCTTTGGACACTTGTGTGAACCTTCTGTGTGTCTGTGTTTCCCATATACATCTCTGGCACACCCACACTCTGCAGCACATACAAAAAGAGATCCATGCTGCATGACCTGCTCAGAGACAGCAAACTGCATATTTTAGAGGTGTCTGATCCACTGAATTTCTGGGCAACCCCTACAGTACACCAAGGGTAAATTCAGTATATCCTGAAGGTGATGATGCTGGACTCGCTTGCAGGAGTTCACATGGCCCTTCTGCTCAGAATGCCTGTAAGCCTGACAGACAAACAAAAGAGATGCATTCAGAGAGATCCCAATATCAGAGTTCAGATTTCAGAGAGATCCCATTAATGTGAGGTTGCATTCCCAACAGTTTGTGTCTGTGTGGTTCCTACACAGCTTATGGCATACATAGGAGGAATAACAACTGCACATTATTTTGATCTGTCTTCTTCTAAAATTACTCTATTGATGAAGTAATGGAAGAAGCTGCATACCTTCATAAGTGGTTTTTGTGTCCATCTTGGCACTGGGGATGTGTCTCATCACACAGGGTAGGCATGGAGGTACTTGACAGATGGGGTAGGGGTTATAGTCTTGTTTATAAGTGGAGGTCAAATCCATACTCTCATCTCTCTTGACATACTTTTCAGGTGGTTTACATTTCTGTGGCAGCACTTCATGAGCTATGTAATCTCTCCTGTGAAGAATAATTTCATTATGTCTTCTGTCTTAAGAAAAAAAAATGCTCCTTTTTCTGGGCAAGACAGGAAATTAACACTTGTCCCCTTATCTAAACAGCCTAAGAGAGTCTGGTTAGGATGCAAGTAGTTAATAAAACACAAGTCTATCCAACTATGTATGGTTGGATACCTGGACTCTCAAAAAGGAACTAAGGCAGTAATGCTCAACCTCAGGCAGGCGAGGTTCCTCTTTCTCTCAGCACAGTGAGGTTAATGGTCTTACACAAAGCTACCTCTATTCTGTAATGGAGTTGCACCTGAAAACATCACTTTTTTTAAAGCCAAATAATTCTAGCAGGCTATCTAGTACAGACGGTAAACATATGAGAGTGGCAATGATAGCCTTCCCAGGCAATACACAGTACAGCAATTTAGCTCAGGATGAAAGGAGGTAACAACAAATCAGTTCTACAGCGAAACACCATTTGAGGAAAGAAAAATCACCATGGTCAGACAGTCAGTTTTTTTCTCAGGTTCCACTATAAAAGAGCTTTTTTAATATAATGGAGTAGTGTTACTAAACTCCAACAAAACATTACAAAAACAAGACAGAGAAGAAAATAACATTCATATTCACTAACCTGAACCCATTTCACTGCCCACATCCTTTGGTACAGGGTATTTAGCTGGCACCAGCAAATTCAGTCTCTAATGTCAAAGTACTTTTCCACTGGTGTGCAGACATGTTTACAGCATTGGCAGGCAGCACAGAAAAATGGTCAGTACAGGAGCTATGTTGATATTTATATTGCCCTTTACATCTGGAGTGATGCTGCATGGGTGGGCAAGAGCCTGAGCCTCAGAATATACTGTATGTTATATATTTTAGCAAATAAACATAGTTCTCATAAGTCTGTGTGGAGCAGAAAGGAAGACAATTCACATTGCAATGTATTAGGTATAGGTTTAAAACCAGAAATGCAGAAGTGAAAAAAAAATAACCAAGAGCATCAAGAGGTACTTATGTCAATGTCACATATGTTGTAACCCACTAGCTCAATTCTATCAGCAATTTAAAGCCAAGATGTTTTTTTTAGAGGGGCCAAGAAAGGACAAGCAGAAATACAAAAAACATGCAGCATCCTCTGGAGCAGGGAGGGCTCAGTAACAGAGAGGGTCTCTCCCAGGCCACTCACAGTACACTGCACAATATCCCACATCTGAAATAGCTGAGCCTGTACTAGGGGTAACAGATCATAGGCAAGCAATTGTTTAGCAGTGTGATCAAGGGTTTTCTGGCAGTGGAAATACATTTTCCCACTCTGAATATTGTAATACAAAAGAATCTGCAGTGGGCATAAGAGAGGAGCGATTGATATGATGAAAACAGTGGCAACCTACCACTGCCATGAAAATTGGTACTGCCTGCAACTCCCAGACTGTACCAAGGGGTCTTGCTGTTGCAGTATGACACCTAATACTCAGCAAAGTATTTCCCTGAGGACAGCAAGACTTGCAATCTGATGGATAGCTGCTCAGGATGTTTTCTTCTCTTATAAAAGTAGGTAAGTTTTGCATATTTAGTAAAGTGCATACTCTGAAGAAGCAAATATAAGTAGTTTCTGTGCTTTCTTACCAGTCTGCTTTTTTAAGTTGTACTAAACTCCAGGAGCAAGAGTTACTGTGGGAATCACTAATCTTTCCTGTCTGAGCAAGGATAGTTTTGCTGATTGAATGGGAAGTTTCTAAAAACAACTTGACAGACCCCATATGGTTGCTGCCTCTCCTCACATGCCTTAAGAGGATACCAGTGAGCCCAGGATTTAGTTATAGGCAGACACAAACATGTGTAGCTGCTCTGGCTCATGCTGAACATGGAAGGTACATATAGAAGTGCAGTCTGCTCTTCAAAACCCTCTGATCCTTTCGGTTGTTGCTGAAAACGCCCATGTAGACAGAGGCATCGCAAATGTGCTTATGTCAGGCTTTTCAGACTTCATCAGACACATTTGTGATTTAAATTGGCAGGTCTTAAAAAGGCATAGGGAGGGGAAGGAACTGGCAGAGCTTTCATGTCAGGATGAAGACAAATGGGTGGTGTTAGCTGTTAAGAATTAACAGCCATTGGCATCTCCGAGGTCTCCAATATGCTTCAGCAGAGACAAGAGTGATGTTGATCATGACTGTACCTGAGATGGCAAAGGAAGTATACATCAAGAACAGGCAGCAGCCTCTATCTGAGGAGAGGGAAGCTCTTAGATTCATATTAAAGGATCAGATTCCTATTTTTTATGAGTCTTTTCTGTGGACAAGCACTTGGCACATCGCTCTTCCAGCAGAAGAGAAGAGTCTTCGAAGTTATTTTTATCAGGGAAATGGGCACAGTGCAAGTGTGGGAACTTCTGCAGAACACCAACACTGGGCAACAACACAGCGGAAAAGCAGAAACAGCCCAGCAATCCACAGTGACTGCCATGAGGAAAACACCCACTCTTCCTTTCCAGTCATCAAGCTCTACCATATGTACACCTCCTTGGAAACCAGTTTCACATGTTACAGTGTACAAAGTGCCACACAAAACACAGAACAAAACAAAACAAAAACAAACAAACAAAAATTCCTTAGATATCATCCATACTTTCCCAGACAACATTTCTGCTGGTTTCCCAGAGACTTTTGCAAAACAAAGTGACCAAAAGCCAAGGCCATGAATGTGCTTCTATCCTCTGATCAGATCACACCTCAACCTCCAGAAAGTACAGGAAAAATAGTTGCTAGCTTCCACTACAACTGGCCTCAGATGGACTTTCAATTTCTTCTTCACAGAGCCCTCATAAACTTTATTATAATGACAACATTGTTTTTTTCAGGCTTCCCTTGTGAAAACCTATCATTTTTCTTTTGTCTGTTACCCATCTCTCACGAACACACTAAGTCACAGTCCTCACACAGTCTCACTCTTTTTCATACCTTGTAGTTGAGGTGCCCTCCATGGCTATCTTCATGGTCTTGTCTGCTTCCTTTGGCTTAAGTGAGCCTCTGGGAACAGTGTTGGGATAAATGGGGTATCGCTCCATGTACTCTGACAACATGCATGGCTTTTCACTGTTCTCATAGGGCCTGGTGGAAAGGTGTGGACAACGGTGACATCTGCAAGGGAAGAAAACATCAGAGGAGTTAGTGATGCACAGGTAGCTGATTAGTAGTACCACATTGTATAAGTCAGCTGCAGATTGCAACTATAAAATAGTGGGTAAATGAGCATTGCAGTGACTGCTAAAGCCTTGGTTGTTTAAACTGAAAAGGCATAACCTGCACAGCTAAACGGTTATTTCTGTGTACTACTAGAGCCTGCTGTCAAAAAAGTCTGTGAAGCCAAGAAAAACAGCCTAACAAAAACAAGTCCACCTAGATGGAGAAATTTATCAAGTGCAGCATATTGTGCTGGAATAGAAACTCTATTTACTGTAGTTTTTGTTACATTCCTCATAAATTTATTATCCAACTTTGCCCACGTATTGAGCTCACTTGTCTACACAAGTGGATAACATAAAAAGGTAACACTTTGGAAGTCTCTGTTCACTCACACTTGGGCAGCACTGCTCCAACCATCTCTCTTTCTGAAAACAATTTAGTCTGGGTACTGCAAGACTGCTTCATAATGAACACCAAAACAAGGACAGTGTGAAGAAACTGATATTCTGAGGAAGATTCCTCCTGACTGAAACTAAAATGCCACCGTGGATCACCCATCATTAGTGGTCTCCTTTTATATTTCTATTTCTAACAGGCTGCCCAAGAAGGTGGTGGAGTCACCATTCCTGGAGGTGTTCAAAAACATGCAGATGTGGCACTTCAGGACATAGATGAGTGGTCATGATAATGTTGGGTTGTCAGTTATATTTGATAATCTTAGAATCTTTCCCAACCTTAATGATTCTATGAAGCTAGAGTCAGTGCAAGGTTGCTGATTAAGGACTTCTGGAACAAGCCCACAGGACTTACAGTGAGACGAGGCAGCCTCTGCTTTTGTCCCATACATCCTGCCAGCCCTAAAGTGAGAGTGTTCCCTCCTGGCTCTGTTTCCCAGTGCTGTATCTACTTCAGAGATTAATTACTCATCTGAAAGGGCTTCTATACTTAACAAAGTTAGGATTAAATGAAATCTTGAGCAATCTAGGATCAGTAGTCTAATTACCTAAATTTATACAAATAACCTTTAGTCTACATTCAAGGGTACACCTTCATATACTGAATCATTTTCCAAACTAGCATAAGAGGTGAAGAAGAGCCCATAGAGTTTATATTCACTGTCTTTTTGACAAGCCTGTTTCTCACTCAGATTATACCTCCTTCTGTGAAATCATAAATCAGAGGGAATACTAGTAGATTCATTTTTTGCCTTAGAGAAATTTTGAGTTTGGACCCAAAAGAATTCCTTAGAGGGAGTAAGGGAGGCTGTCACTGCCAGTTAAAATGTTAGAAGAAAAGACTTCAAGGTGGTTATCTAAAACAAAAGAGATGTCCTATTCTATTAGGAAGCCTATACAATTCCAGCTTTCAGGCAAACAGGAAAATAAAAAAAATATTAATATGCTCACTCATGCTGGTCCATGTGAACTTGCTGAAATGGATTTTGTGATAAAAACCTTCCAAACACAGGCTACACTGACACTTTCTGGCCACATTTGTGATCTTCCAGCATTCCTGGGAATTATAGAATTATATGCCTGTTCTTTCCACTTTATATATGCTGGCTTCTGTTGTTCATCCTAAGTGCACTTTTGTCCCCCTGCTCTCTTAAAATGTACAATGCAGCAAGGTAGACTTCTGCTTGGCTTTGGAGCGTGTTGATGAGGCCCTTATGTTAGCTTTTTGTGGTAAAACTGCAGTCAGACTGGAGTGAAGGAAATAGCTGTACTTACCTAACTCATCATGGCCCTGCATGTGGTCCAGACACTGGTCAGCAGGAGCATTTTACTAATAAGGACCAGGAGCAAAGTANAATACCAATAATCAGTTAGTATCTCACTACAGCTCAGCAGCATGCTCAGAGTTTGGAGGGGCCTGCCTGCTACAGTTTTTCCCAACTGGCCAGAGCACAGACTTTGTGCAGCTCCCTGCCCATACCAGGCAGGCTCCCTGCTGCAGACATGTTATCCCACCTGCCCAGTGGCACTTTTGGCACTGCAGAAGGTGAGGAGGGTCCTGTGGATCTGCAGGACAAGGGTAGGTAATGCAGGTGCCCCTCCAAAGACCCCACAGCAGAAGGCAGGGAACAACAGCTTGTGTAACCTACACATTTCCTCTATTAGTTTTCACTAAATTGTGCTGCGTGCCCACAGGTTTTAGAGTAACACTCACTGTACCATGGACCATGACCAGAAAATGGTCATTAGTGATAATTCACCACCACTACAAAAGCTTTACTTCTGCATCCAGAGAGTTTCCTATAAATATTTTTTAGTGGAGACTAATGTAAATAACAGAGTGTAACTCTTAATAGCAAGAAGTCAAATAATGCTAGACTTTGAGGTGTGCTACACTTTATTACCCCTCCAGGCATGATAAAGATTTATAAAACAACTACATGATTCATAAATACTGAAGTCATTGATATGTGACCGCACCAAGTTGGCATGTTAATGTCATAGCTAAACAGGTAAAAGTACAGTATAAACATTTTGATGTTGCAGTTGTCAAACTGTATCCTATCTTCTAAAACCTGGTGTGACCTAAATTTTTCCATTTGTTATGCTTGCCTGCTTAGATATTGGGGGATTTTGGCTAATTCTACTTTGAATTTCACTTGTGCAAATTTTGCTTTACTTGATTGATGTCTATCAAGTTAGTCTGGCCAGTATTAGTAGTAAAATATAACAACAAGGAAGCACATAGGGGCTTTTTGTCTACTAAGAATTATGGAAGAATAGCAGACTCTTTGAGGGTAAAAACGATGCAGGTTCTCTGCCTTCAAAGGAGTTGGGTTCATCTAAACAGAAGCTGAGGTGAAACATGTGAACAATTTATCAACTTTCATTAAATACTTGTTTAAAACAGGAAAGAAATCTGGGAGCCATTGCTCAGGACCTGAATTCAAGATGTCTGAATTCAATTTCTGCATTCACCAGAATCTTCCTGAGCAGCACAGCTCTCTGCTAACTAAACATAAACTGTAGCCTTCTCCAGAGGAGAGAAAGGAGGAATCCTGTAAGATATATGCATTTTTCAAAATAAACCTCTCAGACTTGATTTTTTTTTTTTTAATGCCTGTGATAGTAATAAAAGATTATCACAGTGGGCTGAAAATGCAGGTGGAATGTTAAGAAAGTTGTACTATTAAAATCCTAACTTCTCCCAGTTATGTGAGTTAATACTGGTAATTACTATCCATAGAGGTCATAGACAGCATGGTATTACTGCTTGAAAGAAAAAAACATGAGTCTCCAGAGATGGCTTAACTGTCATTTTGGACAATTTAGTTCTCCATTGTAAAAACCAATGATTGTCAGACCAGCCCTCAAAGGGAAAACCAGCATTTCCTTGAAAACATGTTCTATTTCTTTTACCATCTTTAACTTCCACGAGTGGTCAGATCAATATAATGTTATATATTATAGAAATATTACATAAATGTATTACATAAATAATATAGAAATATTATGTTTAGATATTTTATTATATAAATGTTATAGAAATCTCTAGCTCAATTACAAAAGATGACTATTTGGACAAATCTTTTCTCTTCCAAGCAATGCAGATGCAATCAGCAGCCCAGTTACTTTATTGAATTACAAAAGGATTGATGATAGATTACATATTTGTGATTGGAAGTAGAACATCCATGTGCAAAGTATCAAAGTATATCACATATAAATATTGAATATGGTAATAACATCAGGAAAATTAAAACACATTATGTACAGTGGCATATGGAAAGTACAAGGTTCTGCTTTTAGACAGTGAGTAGTTTTGCAACAAAAAATAAATGCATAATAAAAGCAAAAAATCCCTTGAGAGAAGTTTGAGGTACTTGTGTTCACACCAGTACAAAAAGTATCAATCTGAAGCCTTTGGAAGGTTAACTGTAATTCCTACAGATCTTGGAAACATTTCTTTGTCTTATACCAGTATACTGAACTCTGGATGACAAACTTCACTTTTCCCCCATCATACACATTCACCAAATATTATAACAAATCAGTAATCACCTCAAAATGAATAAAACTGACAGAGAAGAATGACAGGTTTGATACATTTGTATGCACACAGCATTCACTGTGAATTCGGGCAAAAGATTAACATGAGAAACATGTATTTGTAGATGCATAGTGCTCATCAATGTCAAAAGAATTAAGTATAGGATTGCTTAATCATCCAAATTCCCCCTCATCAAACTGCCATCACTGGGAATCCAGGGTAGCTGGAAAAAGGACAGCACCATGGAAGAGGACAAATACCTGGTGTTCCCT
>VWZY01003338.1:0-32395 GCA_013399075.1 Chloroceryle aenea
AGTTTCATCTTGTTTTCTTCCCCTTAGTCCAGCTGACAAGAGGAGGGGGGTGCAATGATTAAGTAGCTTGGTGGGCACCTGGCATCCAGCCAAGACCAAACCACCACAGTGCTTTAATAATAAACAGAGGTAAAGAAATCAGGCTTATGTCAGACCTCACCTGGCTTGCTAAGGATCTGGGATGATACCTCAGATGAGCATAGAGCCAAATGATTTCATGACGGTCATTCTGACTAACACATCTCTGTGATCCCAAGAGGTTGTGTTTTCAAGACATAATCCTTGGATAAGGCTCAAGGAGGGTTAATTTCTCTGCAGGAAAAAAGTGTGCATGAAGAAAAAAAACCCAAACAAACCCCGAAGATTCGAATTGATTCCTACTCTTACAAAACCAAGTTAAGAGATATCAATTTCAGGCCTTTGTGATACTGTTATCCACTTGTGGTCATATTTTATTTAGTGGGGTTTTTTGTCAATTCCATTCTGTCTTTTGAAGACTTGCTCAATGGCCACAAAAGAGTTAGTCTAATATGCTGGCATTAAGTGGAAACATAAGAATAGCTCTACATAGTGATAAACAGTTCTCTCCTGAAAGTTTAGTTCCCCAGCTCTTTTGCTTAACTACAAATCATTTCTATAACTCTGAATTTAAATGAAATATTTGTAATTTCTGTCTGTGAACATTCTGAATATTTAAAATTGTAGTGAATAAACAGCTTTCCAAAGTACAATAGGAGATTTCTGTCTCTTTAAGGAGTTAACTGAATAGTTAAAATAGTCACAATATATTTTTTTTTCAGAACATTTAAAGAAATCTTTCCTTCCTTCCCATCCTCCCTTGTGCCTGTTTTCCTTCCAGCAAAGGCTCAGCAGAGCAAGGTCTATGATTGACATATACATGAACTCAAGTTAACTGAGTCAACACTGATTTCAATTACATGTTATTTTTGTAAAGCGTATCTTCATAACACCTGGTGTTATTTTAATGCTGTGTAGAAAGAGGGCTTTTTCTTTTTTTTTTTTTTTCTCAGTAAATACATGCAAGCAAGGGAAGGTATTATCAAGGGAGATGCTCTGCTACAAATTTTAGGGCCGATTCCTCATTTTATAACCCTAATAATAGCTAGCACCATTGTTTTATTTATTTTAAACATTTAAGATTGCTTTTCTTCCTTCTGTAAAACATCTTTCTCGGAGCCATTTTTATTGAACAAGAGTAACTAGGTAATTCTCTTCCTCTTATTTGCTTCAGGGGTTGCAATGGTGACTCTGGGAAGGCTGTTCTGAATTAACCTTATATTTCTATTGCTTTTTCCCTCCTTTTTTCTAAACTTCTCATTAAAAATAAAAATGCAACTATTCAATTTAATAAGAAATTCTGGTGCCTCATGATTTACTCCATATCTGACATTATGTGAAAGTAAAATGTTTGGTCCTACATTCGATTCTAGATTAGGAGAATAAGATAATTATCTATTCAAATTTAACAGGATTTCTTAGTATTATTTATTTCCCTGTATTATCCTTGACATCACTGTACAATTACTTTACATTGTACATTACTTTTGTTGTCTTTTCCAGTAGAGGAAGGGGAAAAAAAAAGCCAGCTAACAATCCTCCTACCAAAACATAAGCTACTTCTCAAAACAAGTACTTGAAAGAATAGATGAGTCTTCTGTTGTAAAGGTCAAAAGATAGGCTCTGCCAGACCATACAGGAAATATTGATTCCATTATTTCTGGTTATGGAGGTCCCACAACACTTGCACAGTTTCTCTGTATTTAATTTCAATTACTTGTGTTTACGTGTTGTTGTATGATCTGCAGAAAGGTCATTTTTAATAAAAATATGTTCAGTCATGCTTTTCATTATTTTTGATTTGAATTTCTTTGTGCTACACATTCAAAATTTTATGTTTAGATCAGCAATTTTCTTCCGTAGAAAGCCAGAAGAATAAACTAAAGCTTCACATAATCTGCCTTCTTTATGTGATCTGTAAATTCTTCTTTTTAAAAACAAACTATATTTTTTTTATTTGCTTTAAATATTAAATTAAAAATAACGTCAATCTAAATTCGCAGTTTTTAATCTGCCACTACAAATAAAACCAAAATAATTTCAATCTATCTACTTTCTTTTGCATTTTGCTTTATGGAGCATTCAGAAACACTTTTGTTTGTTTGTTTTCTCCAACTGGTAACAGCTTAAATTCAAAGACTTGAAGTGCTACTTAAAAATACAAACACTAAATACAAACAGAGATCTCATCTATTTATAAATTTAGATAGTATAGATATAAAAAGAAAAACCCCAAACTAATGAAATTTAATTTCAGTTTAACAGTCTTTGAAGCTGTAAGGAAAATTAATCTCTAATGTAAAACATTAACTTCAAATCACTCCAGCGGTGGATTTAGTCCATTGAATATAATTCTTGTCTGAAGCAGACAATGAACTTTATTCATTGAAGTTTACAGGGTTTATGTTTCCTATTTCACAAAATCACAGAATGTTAGGGGTTATTTATCACTGACAAATCTGTGGTCGTAATTTAGTGAAGATCTAGTATTCATAATTTGAAAAAATTGGTTTTAGAAAGTCCAAGACACTACTTTGGAGAAAACTAAAGTGATTTCCCTCCACTCCACTGCTTTTGGATGTCTTTCATTAAATGGCCCTTCTGCATCCAATACACAAGGCACAAAATAATACTGTCTAACAACCTGTGTACCTTATTGATTTCCTAAGCAGCACTAACTTAAATCCTGCAGTGGTCTGGTGGTTTTTTTTGTTTTTTTTTTTTATTTTATTCTAGTTGTACTGAACATCTTATAAGTTGCATAGCTCTGCTACTTCTGTCAGGTACTTTAACTGTATTTGTTTGTTTGTGAGTTGCTGTTGTATATATGCCATTTAAGAATACTAAATATTTAACAATAAATATTTCAAAGCAAATGTAATTCAAACAGATTATTTTTCTGAGTTAATTCAACTTCAATATATCTTGGCAGTTTATTAATGAGTTTTTTGATATTCATTGTTTGAAACTGCTGAAGAAATGTTATCATCAGAATCATAGAATAACCTGAGCAGGTAGGCTGCTGGTTACATGCCTGTTTCTCAGTTTCAGAAATGAATGGTTTTGTCTTTACTGAGAGAAGTGTATTGCATACGTGTATATATGCATCTGTGTCCAGAAGTATCCATTTGCACAAACACATATAGTACTTATTTCAATGGGAATGTGTAATTCTAAGGAATAAAGCCAAACTGAAAATGATACTTTTCAGTATCACAAGAGAACTAGAAAAGTTTGGGGAGCTCTATCTTTATTGAGGTTCTACCCAAGGGGACGGCAGGGGAGGCAGTTCATACATATTAATTAGTCTGAGATTAAATGGTGACTTATTTTTTTATAAGATCACAATATGAAATCATTGCCACAATCAATCAAGCATCATTAAAATGATGAAGTTTCTATACCTAAGATAGTAGTTGGAGCTTTATAAATATTCTCTGAGAGACAGTAAGGACATAGCAAACTTAGGAGTACTTTATCTTATCCTTAGCTCTAGGTTCATCCTCTAAATGAGAAACTGCTGTAAAATTTTAATGGACCTTATTTTAAGATTGATTTAGAAAAACTCTCTGCAACAAACAAGCAAATAAACAAGTAAAAGCAGAATTCAAAACAGGTGCAGTAGAGATAGCTTTAGACAGAGATGTCTTTTTATCTACATGAAACTTTTGTCAAGAACTTTCCAAACATAACTTTGCAGAGAATTATAAGAGGAATTCAACCTTCTGATATACTCCACTAACTTTGATAGCAATAACTGTGATATTTTTGTGGTGTGCCCACTTAAGTACATACTTCAGGATACTTCATTCACAGAGATATTACTCTTTGGTGCTTCTTTTGACAAGGTCATCTAGAATGGTGATTCCTGAGTTGTTAAATACTTTGCCAGGAGCAACATGAACCCAGTTCAAAGCTTATTAAACACAAAACACAAAGCAACTTTTGTGTAATAATTACTCTTTCAATAAAGGCTTTGGAAAGTTTTAAAATTTTACCTTAAGATGGAGGTTTATCTTGTCACTAGTCTACAGAGCGAGATTGATATCCAAATCCAAGCCTGACCTCCTTCATCCTTTTAAAATACATAATCTGTGACATTTTCACAGAAGGCTAGAAGTGCACAGACTGGATCCTCAAAGCATCACGTGGTTTCAACAATTAAAAGTTACTTCAAGCAGTAGCCAGTTCAAGTACTCATATCAGCTCAAGGTGTCACCCACAACATCTAGCTATTCTAACCTAAATCAGCAAATCCATGAGGATACTAATTAGAAGAAAAGTTAACTTATGGTTTGTTTTGTCAAAACAATGTCAAGGCTGAGGCCGTTCTGAGTAATGGTTACCCCCACCAGTTCAAATGAGTGCACTATATGGCTGAGTTAGTATTAACTTTTCTTTTCTCACAATGACCTTGAAATAGTGTCCGTCTCATTTTAGGAGTTTTCCATCACATTGCAAAAACAGAAACAAGAAAAAAACCACTTCACAGTCAGCGTCTCAGAAGCAGCCTCTGGTCACAATAAATCCCATTCTGCTTATTCATGCTACTGGATTTAGACAATTTCTTCTTATCACTGAATGTGAAAAAAATATTTCCCTTATGCTATAGCTAGATAAATAAAAATAACAATTGTCCAATAGCAATATATCATTTATGCACTGTGATATATAATATTATGTATATTAGTTTGAACACAAAGTATTTACATTCCAGAACTGTGTACAACTTCTGTGAGGAAAATAAACCAATAAAGAAATTCCAAGCCTCCTAATGATATTCAAAACCTAGGGCCAGAGGTCCTGCCATCAGACACAGAGATGTAGATACATCACAACTAATCCCTAAGGACTTTGTCTGCCAAAAGGAATCCTTATGTATCTAGCATCACTATAATCGCTGTATTTCTGACCTCATCTATGGGAGTAGTTGCTGCAAGAAACAGCCATACAAAAATGTCTTTCTGGAGCAGTGTATTGAGGCCAGAGACAGGCAGCTACCCGGTGGTTTGCTTCAGCCCTCAGATGGTCCTAGAATCAGGGGAGGGTGCTGAGGTGAAACAAGCAGATATCTCCACTGGGGAGCTAAGTCTGGTGGCAATCAGAGTGGGAAAGACCACAGCCTCACCAGCAAGGACACCAACCTGCAGTATGCGAGCAAGCAGAGTAGAGAAGGTCCAGGTCCAGTAACCAGGGCTAGACAGTTGATTGCCAAAGCAGTCTGCAGTGATGAGTCAAGTCCATGGCCTATCTAGGGAGCTAGTAAGGATCATCAGGAAGCATAGCCAGGCACAACAAACCTGCTACACAGCTCAAGTGAGAACTAAATGTTGCTCTGGAGGGGATGGAATGGAAAACAACCTTCATCAAGGCTCATCACAGCTGTCCTTCAGTGAGCTCATCACAAAGGTCTGTCTGAGGCTGGTTGCCCAGCTGTGATGGGTTAGAGCTGGAGGAGCACAGGCAGCTCAGCCCCTAGGAGGGACAAGGGGAGAAGTTGCAGGGACTGCAGCCCCTTTCCCACCTGGGAAACCCACCTTGGTCAGCATCCAGCTCTGCAGCTTAAGCTTTTTGTGAGCAGCATGATGGCAATATCTTTCTGTTCCTTTCCCTTTTACTAATGCTTGAAGGGGAGAAAATCCAAAAGGGATTGTTAAGGACTTACTTAAAATTAATAAAGATGACTTCCATATATTAAAAACTGGTCACATGTCTCTGATGTTACAAATAATAGGCAGAAACAGCTACAGTGAGTAGAATAAATTTGATAACACTTTAAGAAGATTAGCCTGAGAAGAACATATTGTCTGTTTCCAAGAAGAAGAAGGCAGAGAGGGAGAGGAGAGGGAGTCTCCATAAACAGTTTTATGCTCAGTGTGCCAGAAGCTGAAGACTAGCACTTGAAAAATTCACATGTGTCTGTTCTCTTTAACAGGTTTATCCTAAGTTTTCAATGGCATAATACATCATGAAATTTAAGCTGGAGTTTTTAATACCCAGTTAATGTCCGGTGTTATAAGAAAAGAAAGAGAAGTGCAAAGTATGGAAAAAGAAAAAAGTATTGCCTCAGTGTCCCTGGACAAACAGGCAGCAGCATCCTGTCACTCACTGTAGTGACAACAGATGAAAAAAAATTATTTTTTTTTTCTGGAATAAAAAAGGCTCTACAGGAGATGATAATTCAAGGGTTTTTTTCTGCATATTTCTGGCATATGGATAAATAATTAAGAAAGTGTTTTTCTTTTATCAATGTCAAAAAGTTAGGAATGTCTCAGGACTGCAGCTTTGTAAGAGATGTTTATATAACAGAGTTTGTGAAAGTGCCAGGCTGAAAAGTTTCTCTCCACAGGGAAGGTTAAAAAATGACAAGTAAATTTCTACCATTTCTGTCCAAACTTCTTTCAATCTGCCTTGAAAATAAACTCAACAAGTGAAAGGACAGCACATCTGCCATTAATCAGTCAGGTTTTGACCTCTTTACAGAGGCTGCCAGCCTGGTTGCTAGTCATTTAATATTGTATTTTCCACTATTAGCTGAATTTGGAATACCAACTAATTTTATCCTGTGACAGGGGAGCAGCATTTAGCACTTCTAGAATTTAGTCATCATATGAATCATCAACCCTGAACTCTTCCATTCTATAAATCTGAAATAATGAACATTTACAGTGTAGGTATATGTCAACTTGTATAACAAACTTACCATCCAGGTCCTTCCCTTCTGTAAATACCATCACTGGTAGTTGAAGCAGTTATCTGTTTCTGCTGGATGTTTTCTGACCTCTGCTCCTTAACTTTACGCACTGAAAATGTCATCCTAGCAAGGCTCCTATTATTCTTAATACTGATACAGCTGTCCTCCCAACAGCAATGGTATTTTTAAATCAAAAAGTCACTACAGGTAAGATTTTAGTAGTCTATTCCAGAAGATTTGTTCTTGAAAGCTGTGTTTTCAATATGTAGTTAAACTTCTTCAGTGCCTAAAATGAAATCAGTTCAGACTAACATTCCAGTCTGATCCTTTCACCCAGTGTAGGCAAAACCTTTCCATCTGTCAGACAGATGCTGTAAGCCTTTAACACTATGGTGTGTAATGATAGCACAACATGCTCCCTCCAGTGTAGCTGAGGCAGTGATGGTACCGCTGAAACATTGTTGTTATCTTACAGTGGCCAGACCAACAGACTTTCCCTTCAGTATTTGAGAAGGAGAAATGAAAGATAATTCTCATGCTGGACTAAACAGCAGACATGCTCATGCTCACATGCTATCAAAAATGGTAATTGTTGTTTCTATCAGTTGAATTATTTCAAGAAAACTTGTGTTTCTATCTTCTTTCTGTCAGAAAACTGCAGAACAATTTTAATGTTTGCAATTGTTCACATTAGAAAATACGATATATTAAAAAAAACCCAAATATTTAAGCACAGTCTTTTCTCTTTTTCTAAAACAGCAGCTGCTTGGTCTTTCTGCTAAGCACTAAATGCATTCCCAGCTAGTTCAGCAAGATAGGTCATTCCTCTTATCCTTTCTAAGCTGACATAGCACTTAAAATTAATGAAACGAAAAAAAATGAAGACGATACTTCTGCTTTGTCTGTGTGTTTTTCACTCCAAAAGGTGCTATAGCTCTGCAGACACTTCTGCAGCATTAGTAGCTTGTTCATGTAGTGTTTATGCTTATCAATCCCCACAGCAACGTTGGCCTTCCAGATAAGTGGAGAGTGTTAGGATTTTTATTGGTTTTAATTTCTAAAAGCTACTTTTTGGCTCCTTGTTTTCAGTTGGATTGCTTGTTCCCATGATGAGACGCTGATTCATCAAGCACAGTAACTATCAGGTAGTATTGGGGAACTGATTAGCAACAGATCATATGTATATATTGTTCAGAAATACCCTGGAGAAGAGCTGCTTGCCCAAAAGGTTACAAAGTTAGAGAAACTTTTCCTTAATGCTTAGTGCCAGTTTTGAGTACCAAATCAAGGTGATAGCCCTGATGCAATTTATGAAAGAGTGGTATATGTTCAGAAATGAGCTACCATTTAACAAAGACTTTTGGTAAAATAAACTGAGGATACTCCAATTTCCAGGAACTCCCTTTGCTAGAAGAAAAAGATCAAGTTATAAAATAGTCAGGACCACACTATATTGTTTTCCTTTAAAAGTTTGTTAAAACTTGGGAGTTAAGTGTGCATGACTGATTAAATAGAATATTATTTTTGCTATATTACGTGTCCATCAGTGTCACTCACAAAAAACTCCTTTCATGTGGAGGTTAGGATGAAATGGGCACAAGGACACTTCCCTCTACCCCCATGCAAACAAATGTCATAAGGTAATTGGTGATATTTTCCAGACTTTTCTAATAAATTAAGGGTTTGCATTCAAATAGCTTTTTCTTTTCTAAATGAACCATTTCCTGTTTGTTTAGTCTGCAGTGACAGTATTTATTAATACAAATAAAAGGACTACCAATAATATAAAATATAACTTCTAAAGATAACTAAGGTTTCTAGTATGTTTCAGTCAAATCCAGAATTGACACAGGATGTTTTCTCTTTAAATGTCAATAGACAATAGTGTCAACTTCACCACATATCCCAAAGTTCATACACAAAGTCTTAAGGGAACCATCCACAAACTGTTAAGGCAACAAGAACTAGCTGTGGTTTGGCTTTTATCAGACACAAGTGGTATCCCATTTGGTTACTTTTATATGTATTTCCACAAAGAATAAAATCCCATGGATTGCACAGTTAAAAGGGGAAATATTAGAGGTGCTTTTTCTGAGGATTATCTACCTCCTTTCTGAAATAATTCATGCTTATTTTGTTCTTTTCTTCATCCTTTATTACTCTGCCCCTACATGCTTTTTCCCCTATATTCTTAGTACCTTTGGCCTCTTATAATACTGTACGTACTGCCTTGGAAGGTCTCTGGTTTTCCCAGTCTTGCTTGTTCTGTCTCCATCTTGCAGATGTGTGATTTCATCCAACCATACAGTTCTCTATATATTTGAAAAAACTGAAAGTTTGATTGAAAAACAAAAACCAAAACAAGGATTTGCTTTAAATTTTCATATGTCCTCCATATGAAAACCGTATCAAGTTGAAATCAACAAAACAACAACTTAGGGCTATAGATTCACTTCCATCATCAAAATTTTTTTTCTTTTGACAAATGTAATATAGTAGTAATAGTAATAAAATATTCAATCTGGTGATGAAAAGACAAATTGCAACAATCAGAAAACACATAAACCAAACAAACACTTGTGCTCCAGCAAGTCTTTATTCAAATGAATAATTCCAGTGACACCCACAGTGGTACACACACACAAAGATACCTTTCCCAGGTGTATTTGCAAGAAAAAATAAGACTTGAGAATCTCCAATAATTCTCCAATAATATGAGCTTGTCTGTTTTCACTTCATGTTTTAAATAGTTAATTCCACTTAGGCAATCAGTAAAACATTTAATGACAACATGATAAATATTTACAAAAAACATTTACAGCTAGACATTTTTCTGTTAGTTTCAGTGAAACCTTCCTTTCTTTTTCCTTTAATTTTCCTATCACCTGTTTATTTACTTTTCTCATTAAAAAAAAAAAAAAAAAGGTGAAAAGTGGTGAAAATCAAACTTAAGCAATAAAAAAACACAGGGTTTTTTTCCCATATTTTCTTATTTTCTGAAAAAAATAAGATGGTAGACTTAAGAAGGTAATACTTACATTTTTCTTTGTTCAGTAATTACTCTGAAAAATGAGACACAGAAAATATTTACTTAGTTCAGTAAGTGCACTGGAAGGATCAGCATTGCACAGTATGACAGAAAGGTTCCCGCTGGCTTGTGCCCAAGCTTGTTAAATGTTCGCCACATTTCTTTGCAACTTCAAGTGGTATTTCTCAAGCCTGAAGGAGAACCATAAATGAAATAAAACTTCTATTGAAAAATAAATGAAACTAAACTAGTGATGAAATGGTGTTGAAAATTTGGGTTGATGACAGGTACTGACAAGTGTTAGAGATCTGGCAGCTCATCCAAACTTTATCTAGGCTATGTAAACAACCACACCTAAACCAGCAGAAATGATGTGTTGAAACTTCCATTAGTTTTCAAAATGTCAGAGAAGCTGAAGCTTAAATACTTTCCATTTCAACTAGTGACCTTAAGGTAATAGGTGCTTCTCTATTTAATAAAAAAGCCCAATATACAAACACAGAAATGAGCTGAAACTCAGCAGGACTTTTCTAAACCCCTGAAGTGTTTGTTTACATGATGACTGCTTCTTTCTCCTTTCACACTCTCAGGCTATGTAATTTCTGAGAAGGCTTACCTTAAGTTTCTACACATTTGCACTATTTTAAGTTAGCAAGTTATTACTGAACTTCAGAATTATATTCACCAGAAGGTCAAAAAAAAATTTGAAAGCCACATGAAAAACAGAGATAAAAGGACTTTATATAGTGTTCTTGAAATGAGCATTTTATTATATACTTCCTGGTAAAAAAGAGAAAAAATATCCTCATATATTGCCATTCAAACATTGGTTATATTAAGTTAAAATTATTTCTGTGGAAATAAGTTTAATGTCACATATAAATTAAACTTGTCATTTTCTGGATTGTTTTTTGTCTGCAGCACCTTAATGCTTCCTATAAAAAAAAACTGACATGGTGAAGTCTGATGGAGTTTCCTTGTCAAGAGGAAAAGTTGCTATGGTTGCAGCAGGCCTAGTCTTTCCTTTACAAATTAGTGTCAGAATAAATTGTTTACCTGTAACAATGTTCAATGTTCCTTCTGAGACACTAAAAGTAATTTAAGAATTGAATAAGGGTAACTTTTAGGAAAATAAGTTTCCTTATGAGCTTAACACCACTGCATTACTTCTAGAGACAGTCAGAAAACCTTTTATACAAATTCCTCCCAAAACTACATTTCTATTGAGAAAGCAGCCAATAGTTTCAAACTATGCTAGCTTTGATGGAAAAGCCATTTTAAAGCACTGAGCTTCTCTCAGCCATTGTCAAGGGTTGGGACTGGGCCAGCCACTAGATGAAGGACAGATGTTCTCTGTTAACACCTCTCCCTTCCCAAGTGGGAATATAAGGGGAAAACTAAACAGCTTAATGAAAATAACAACAATAACATGAAATATATACCAAACTAATATTGAACCCAACCCCCCAGTGCTAATTATGTCACTGTCACCCCTGATGCTGTGAGGCAGTGGTGAAGACCCCAAACAGACTTGGCATCAGAGAGTAACTGGATTCAGGAGCTGGATTCTGGAGCACATGGATCAGCAGAACAGACAGAGTCCTCCCCAGGCACCAGCCATTGAAGAAGAGGCTTGACCCTCATGATCCCTCAGGTTTATACTGAATATGAGGCGTGTGGGATTGAAACCTTCATTGGTCAGTAGGGGGTGACCTATCCTGGCCCCTCCTCCCTGCAGGTGCTGCCTTTTACTTTCTGCACCCCCAATGTGGTGCACAAGATTGAGCAGAGACTTCGGTCTGTATAGGAGCGAGTATAAGCAGGAGCCTTTCTGCACACCCCAATCCTTGGCAGTAACTCTAAACACTGAGCATTGTCACTGTAGGAAGCAGAGACTGCCTGAAAAAACATGCTGTTAACTTCAGAAAAGTGCAGTTAGAAGAGACCAAACTGAAAAGTAAAATCACGGAACTGTTCTGCTCTAACAGAAACCAGGACAACCATCTGAACTTCAAGACATGTTGCAGGTTCCTGTTTGCAGTTGTACCCAGACTACATTGCATGGCACCATAAAGTAAGTTGGCTCTGTGAAAAGATCTAGGTTTTTAAAGAAAAAATAATTGTGTTGCTGATTTGTCTGTAGCACATTGCCACAAATCACTGCATCGTAACTACTGGAGGGATGCAGAACTGAAATGTAAACAGAAATGAAGCGCCTGGAGTTGGAACTCCTAAGCTGAGGTTTACCAATGAAGAATATGTACTCTGAAACATTCTACAACATTTTGAGTTAAATAGCACTGGGAAAAGTAAAAATAAATAAAATCAACTACAACAAACCCACAAAGCAAAAACTCTGCTGACTAGCTAACCTCAGCAGCATAGTATTTCCCAAGACATTGTTATTTGCAGGCAGTATTAGATTACACTGAAGTTGTTTAAGAACATAACATACATAGGACTTTCATTAATCTTCCAAAATAAAATTAATAACATTTGCTGTCTCATTCAATTTTAAAGATCAGCAGAACCTTTGAATTTCACTTTGTGGAACAATTCTATATATCAAAATCTGTTTCCATTCCTATTTAAGATAAAAATTAATGATCTTCCTTGAAGAGGGCAGGTAAAAAGGAAACTCCACAGGCATTTGGTTCCAGGGCTTTATTTCCCTAGTATGCGCTGCCTGCCCTACAGAGATGATAGAGACTTGGAAGGTGAAATGATGGTTCCATATCTATATAGAGATCAAATTTATATTTAGCAGTTTTTCTTTATAAAATGGTCAATGGCAAAGCCATTTAAAAAGAGTCCTATTTCACAGGCTTTTTCATTCACAGTAGTACTGCTACCTTAGGAGTCCTCATACAAGAGGATCAGAAGCAGTGCTTTGAGCAAAGGACCTTCATAAATAAGCATCGATGCGGATGGTCAAGCTGTCCACTGGGGACATTGGCATGAAAATAAGTGAAGTCCAGCTGAGAAATTGCTAACAAAACAGCCATTTGACTACACAAAACTTTAGACCCTGTGAAGATAACTCTTCACAACGGTATTAGGAAAAAAAGTAAAAGCAACTTGCAACTTCTTATTATTAGTCTCTTCCCAAAGTTAGTCTCCACTGAATTTGTGTGAGTACTAGTTTCACAACCTGAAAAAATGCCTATCACAAATATTTAACTTGTCGATGCTGCTCTAGTCACAGAACAACAGAATAATAAAATCAAAAGGAGAGAACAAAAACGGAGAATGGTGTTTCTGAGAAAAGGCAGAAAGTGTGGAGATTTGTGATTGACAAAAGACCCCCTTTTTGTAAGGTAAGTGGCTGATACATTGCCTGTTTCAGTCTTCCTACGTCATGTAAAGTGTAAAAACTCAGTTATAATATTTTTACATATCTCAGAAGAGAAGTTTATGATAAAGACTAAGAAGAAACCAATGCAAGCACTCATAATCAGTCTTGTGATGATTTTACCTGGCCATAGATCAAAAGATGAGCAACATCATGTACCTGACAATTGCCACAGATTTTGCACATTTTTTGGCTTTATCTAAAAGCAGAACTGAAGAGCAGTCTAGCTTAGATGTGTACCCCAGGAGAAAAGAAACACATGAAATTAGCCAGGGAACATCAGCAGGGAAACAGATTTTCATAGATGGCCTATAAGGACCCCTTCTTTTTCAAGCAATTATTCAAAAAGTAATGAGAACAATTTTGTTACTTGTCTTGAAGACTGGATTGTATTAATAAAGTTAATCTTAAATAAAGTTAAAGAGATACTAACAAGACCTTTTGCTCTGGACAATGTCTCTGAAAGACAGAAAAATTCTCTGCTGAATTTCTAGCCAAATATTTATTCCATTGCTCTTGAGAAGCCTCCAATAAGACAGATCCACACAAATTAATTCCTTCATTGTCACATTTTTTATTTTTTATTCTCTACAAGAATATCTATCTTGTGACTTTTTTCCCTGATAACAGAGCTGTCTAATGGCTTCTTCAAGAAAATGTGTATAAAACATCAACAATAGATAAATACTGGAAATATTTAGAGATACTCTCATCAGAGTCCTGATCTGTTAATCTCTTACTCTGCATATGAAATGCATTACTTCTAAGAAAAGAGTTTATATGGATAAGTTCAAACATTGCCCTAGCACCTTGGTTCTTGCTTTGAACAAGTTTTTATTTGACCCATCTCAAGAGTGAAATGTGAATCTGAAGCAGACTGAAATAGGTAGTTGCACTGCAGTGTACAGGTTATTTTACAGGAACATCTTTGCTCTGGTTGTGTGCACATCATGCAGGTATAAAGAAAAAATAAATAAAAAAGCTGTCAAATTAGTTTGGTAGTAAATATGAATTGTTTCTTCTCAGAGCTATGACCCATACTCATAGGAGGAGAATTTATCTGTATGTATTTCATTGATCCATATAGATTATATATTGCTGCTCATGTCTGGATAATTTGTATTTGTTTTAAGTGGGTTGCCTGACCTAGAACAGACAAGGAGCGAAAAACTGTAGTTGGAATAAAACAAAAAACGAAACCAAAACATTTCCACCCACATGTTCTAACTAATTTATGAGCTCCTCATATCTGACTTTTTATTCATTTACCTGTAATAACATTTACAAAATATTAACTTTGATTTCCGATGAGGCCAGCTGTTTATCACTGATTGGTATGAAAAGTATGTGCCCAGTTTTAAAAGTTTAAATAGATTGACTCAAGCATCTCTCCCTATTATATCACGAAATATCACTATAATTCTTGCATTATAAGGATACAAAGACACTGCCTACAAATCTCTACAAAAGTATAACTTTGCTGTCTTGTGGCAAACACAGTTTCCACTGAAGCAGTTCAGTGGGCTGAGCTGACAGTAACATGAGGTAGCACAACATGAGAAAAAGGGGGACAAATATAAAATCATAGAATGTTTTGGGTTGAATTATTATTCTTACTTTTTCTGTAACAGTTACACCTGGATTATTACTTGATGGGTTAATGGTTGGACTTGATGATAAAGGTCTTCTCCAGCCAAAATGGTTCTATGATTCTAATTATACTACTTATAAATTTTTGGCTTTAATTATATATTAAGCATGCTTCCTTTCTGTCCATAAACAAGATTGGGCAGAACAAGGTCCAGAGGGTTTTTGAGCTATGATACAAATAATACTGGTGTCTTTGAAGTAGGAGTTTGATGGCTTCAGCTGAGTATCCTTTAAGCTGTCTGCACTCTTACTATCCAATGACTGAGAAAATGAAAATGGAATGCAAAGCTTTGTTCAAGTAGTCATCTGGGGAAAAATGTTGGGGTTTGGGTTTTTTTTGTTTTGTTTGTTTGTTTTTTAAATCTACCTTGTTCTCCTGCTCATTAAAATGTTTTCAATAGATTTGACTAATTTTATTTTATGTTTCTGCAGACAAATTGTAGTGAGTAAATCCAAACACCTTATGGCTTTTGAATTAAAGGAGAAACTCCATTGGCTGAACTGAGACAAGGTAAAACATTGATGTCCTGATTTTGCAGAGAGGAGAAGATGGTTACTCTGTGATTCTCGGAGTAGACTGACCGTTACTTACATTTTTCTTCCAAGGGAGAGCTTTTTTCAAGAAGACAGCAGTTTGAAGATGTCTACCTGGCTTCTCTCTTCTGCATGCAGCACTGTGATGTTACTGCTTCTGTCCCCTTGCATATCATGACTGGTTTGTGCAGCCACCATCCACTCTGCCTACCTCTCTGCACAGCCATGTTAGCAATCAGCCTGGCTGGATTGCTCAGTGTCACTGCCAAATTTGCTGTCACCCAAACAGATGAATTATTACAACTCCTGGCTTTGCAGCTTCTCAAGAGACTTCCAATGGTTTATGACAGACAACTGCTTCTGAGCTCCTGTCAAGAGATGCCTTATGAATAAATTGACTGTTAAATTCGAATTGTGCCTGAAAAAGAAGAAATGGGTTAGGAGGATTTCAGACTCGGAATTACCTTACAGATCCAACAAAGACTGTGATCTTAGAGAACTGTACCTAGTTTGTTTTCAGATTCCAATGAACAAATGTAACAAAGAAGAACCTTCTACATTCTACTTGACTAGAGCCTAGCAGTTCCAGAAAGTAATGGTGATATTGGACATGGAAATAATCAGCTACTAAATGTCCTGAATTTAGATTATATTGTAAGTCACTTTACAAAACAAAAAGAAAAAAAAAATTCTATGAAATTTTCCTACTAGTTTAGTTAATATTTCTAAAAATGACATTTACTTATTAAAAAATACTAAATATAGTTACATGTATAAAATTAAAATGGAGTTGTCATTCACCTTCAGCCAAAATGCTCGGATCTTCAGATGTCAAAGGATCTTGAAATTCCCGGGTGTGACCAAGAGGCATACAGGCATTGCTGTTCAAAGAGAGTCACAACTTACTAGTTTATGTCTTGTTGCACATCAAGTATTGGTGTTTCTCATGGGTTCATCTGGGATAGAGTTAATTTTTAAAGAGGCTGGGAGGGGAAACAGCCAGGAGAGCTGACCCCAACTAGCTAAAGGGATATTAAGTACTATATGACATCATGCATTGGGTTCTAGGTGTTGAGCAATTGTATTCTGTATCCCTCAGTTTATATATTCAATTTATATATTAGTGTTACCATTATTATTATTTCTTCTCTCCTTATGCTGTCCTGTTCAACTGTCCTTATCCCAGCCCCAAAGATTTAACTTTTTTCTTCTGATTCTCCTCCCCATCCCACTGGGGTCAGGGAGGAGCAAGTGGCTGTGTGGTGCTTAGTTGCCAGCTGGGCCTAAACAGTAACAGTGCTGCAGATATTTTGGCTCTTACAAACTCTGAGTTTGATTTACTTAGAAATAAATAAAATATATAACTATCCTGGAAGGAAATTAAATTCTGGTCATGCTATCGATTCAAGTTTTAGTGACTACAAAGTCAGCAAGTTTGTAGAAAGTAGTTTCCTTGAGAATTCCTAATTCCTTCCTGAGTTTGTGTTGTAGGGAACAAAAGTGAATTTAGAACAGCAGTTGGATTTTAAGTAGCAATGCAGCAAATCTTTAACAAATTTTACGTGAGGAATAGGGTGATTTCAGTTTCAGAAAGGCTAGAGTGTAGTCAGAATTTCACCAATGAATTCATTTAGACTATGAAATAGGACAATGCAAACCTCTCATGATATAACATCAAAAAAAACCCTGGAAAAATTCACAAATAACCTGATGGGGACTCTTCTACTACACAAACCAATATGTTTTCACATAACTGTCACTAACACAAACTTCTAGAAAAGCATCCAGGCCTGAGAAGAGTAGAAAAGATGCTGAATTCTCTATTTCTCTCTGTAGATATTCCAAAATGTAATTGCCATTGTTGTGAAAAGTGCACACACCAATATTGACTTGAATCTGTCTGTCCTAACCATCAGACCCAGCAGTTCCTGTAGTGCCTTTCTTTTCTGAACACTGATGCATGCCAGCTCAGAGACAGTGTGAATGAACGAATGAATGAGCATATCCTAATGGAAATATAATTATTATTCATCAGTACTGAGAGCTGACGATTAATATTTCATGGGTATCACTTAGACTACAGAAATGAAGAAAGTTGGTGATGCTAATATGACACAAATCAGAAATATTAATCAAAAAAACAGGGTAAATATTATTATTTTAAATATAAAATTTGTCTCATGCTACTTAGACCTGCTCAGAGAGATACATAATTTCTATCCTTTTATAGCCACAGTCAGCTGACACATGTTTACAGGCAGAAGAGAGAATAAAAAACAACCCAGGAATATAAATAATACTTAAAAAAAAAATAACAGAAGATTTTGCAGCAGATTTCCACCTCTTATTATGACTCTGACAGATTAAAATGAGATATAACCTTAGTATGAAAGCTACATACCTTTTATGCAATTAATTTAGTAGCATTCTACTTCTTTGTACATTTTTTGCTAGCACTCTATACCATTCCACAGACCTTTTTTTTCAAGTTGCTCTTTTCTTTTTAATGTCAAAGTTTACGTAAGTTTTCTCAAATTAACTTATGCAAAATTTAATGTGCAAAATAATTTGAAATATGCTCTCGTGGGCACTTTTCTTTCTAAGCACATTATGGATCATCTGTTCTGTTTTGTGAGTATTTGATAAAACCTAAAACTAGAATATAGGTGGGTTTGGTGCTTTTCTTACCAGGTATTGTATTTCAGAAAATTGAATAAGCCTATCTTTGAGAAGTGAGATGAGGCTTAAGAAGGCAGAGAGAGCAGGAAAGAACAGAACATTATGCAAAGGAGTCTTAGCATTGTCTTATCTTTACTTAGCTCACATAGAATCTTTGGATGGTTTGGGTGGAAGGGACCTTAAAGATCATCCAGTTCCAACCCCCCTGCTGTGGGCAGGGACATCTCCCACTAGAACAGGTTTCTCAAAGCCCCATCCAACCTGGTCTTGAACACATCCAGTGATGAAGCATCCACAACCTGTGTAACCTGTTCCGGTGTCTCACCCCCCTCACAGTGAAGAACTTCTTCCTAATTTCTAATCTAAATCTACCCTCTTCCAGTTGGAAGCTGTTACCTCTCATCCTATTACTACAAGCCCTTGTCAAAAGTTTCTCCCCAACTTTCTTGTAGGCCTCCTTAGGATACAGGAAGGCCACAACAAGGTCTCCCCAGAGCCTTCTCTACTCTAGGCTGAACAACCCCAACTCACTCAGCCTGTACTTGTAAACTTGGGGTGTTCCAGCCCTCAGATCATCTTTGCAGCTGTTCTCTGGACCCACTCCAACAGATCCATGTCCTTCTTGTGATGGGGGCTCCAGATTTAGATGCAACACTCCAGGTGGGGTCTCAGAAGATCTGACAGAGTAGAGGCAGAGAATACACCTGCCTGAAATGCACATCATTCCCAAAATATTATGTTTCAAGAAAACATAACATAACTTTTTTGGGGAAAAAAGAAATAGCTAGACCAAGATTAACTGTTTGCATTTGTCATTTTCTCGCATTTCAAACAAATATGTCTTTATCTATAGCTTTAACCATGGTCCATTGAAAGCAGAGCAAAATTAACTCTAAAGTCTATTTACTGGGTCTGAGGAAATTCTTCATTATGCTCTCTAAACAGCAACAGTTAAGTGGGTTGGTTCTGTCCTTTGAAAACATTTGAACTCTGACCAAAAATTGATGACTTCTACTTTAGCATGTCACTGTATGCAGTGTGTATATCTCAGAGTTGCACTGTGTATTTCAGATTTGTTTTTTGCACTGACAATAGTATAATGGATTCTCTTTTTGGAAGGCTGATTTCATGGTCATATAAATTTGCTTGTATAAATGTGCAGGGAAAATATTTTTTCATCCCTCAAAAAGAAACACTTTTGGGGGAGAGGGCTTCTTAATTTTTTAGAAGAAAAATGCTATTAAAAATGGTATCTCAAGTGCACAAGCACACACTGTTAATTCAAAGCGAGTACTTTTGGGTTGGTTTTGGTTTGTTTTGTTTCTTTCCAATTTCTTTCGAAAACATTACAATTATTTCCAGTTTATAATTAATTTTTGCTGTGTTTGCTTTAAGATATTACAGCTATTTGAGTTGTAATGAAAAACAAACAGCTGCGATTCTAGAGTAAATGTGTTCTATATCATTTCAAATTTAAAGTAGTACTCACACTGTATTTATTTGAGTATTAGTCTAATTTGATCAAACATATACTACAGACAAATTTCATCAGGAACACTTGGACACAATCACCCAAGCTTTGCTGGACCAGTAGTATCCCAGCTAAATTTGAGGCAAAACTTTAGCCATCCATTTCCAAAGGAAGCTCTAGAAGATTTGGTTTACTTTTCCTTTGGTTCATTATTTATTTTAGGGGGGTGTGTGTAGTAAAGCTTTGATTTCAGGACCACATTCCAAACACAGAAGGCAATAGTTTACAGCTTGATTTAAAACCAAATCATATACCTTTTGAGGTTTGCCTGATTATTCTTGATTAATAGAAGAAATATGCAAATAGGACTTTTAATCTGAGCCCTGAAACTGGACACTTCTTTACAGCTTTGAGGACACTGTACCTTAACTACCTAATAAAAAAGGAAAAAAAAAAAAGGGGGGTGTGTGTGTGTGTGTGTGCAAAAAGAAACCCCAAACAACCCACAACAAAAAAAGAGGCAAAAATAAAGGTAAAAATTCTGCCAAAAATGGGTAGATACTTTTTTGTTATTCCCGAAAGAGATCTTGACAGACTGGAATCAAATTCTTAAGGCTGATGAATAGAAGGAGCAGAACAGCCCAAAATCTAGTTCAGTTTTTTCTTACATGAACAAAATTCAGTTCTGTATAAAATTTAACACCAAAAGATGGAACGTTAAATGTCAAAATCAAGGGATATTACACATGAAGGACTACAGTCTTACACAAAATATTTATGACAAAAAATGAAGTTTTAAGAGAAGCTTTTTTACTAGACAAACTTGTCATATTTTGTGGAACACAAAGGTTGTCATTCAAAGAATACGCAAGACAGTAACACATTTTAGAGTAAGTAGATTGTCATTGATAAAAGACCTAAAAGTCTGCAGAACCATGTAATGGATGAAATTTCCCTCACTTACAATTCTTTATTTTTGCTGTTATTTGAAAAAATTATTTTTTAAAATTAAAATCCTTGCATATCAATAATATTATAAAGAGAAATTATTTTCAAATTAAATAATATTATTCACTAAGATATGTAAAATGTTTTGTGATTTGGGACTTTGTTCGGTTTGATTTTTGCTTTGTTTTGATTTTTTTTGTTTGTTTTTAGATAAAACTAATAAATTTACTAGATTAGAAATTGAGAAGTAGTTATGAACTTAAGGAAAGTTGTAGGAAAAACATTTCCAGACAAGTGAAATTCAACATCAAAAGAATTATTTTCAGGTTTGTGAATGAAAGATAGAATAGGAGGAACAGAAAACAATTAGATATCTCACTTCCTTGCTCATGCTGTAAAAGAACATCACAATACCTTCTATTTTATATAAAGAACCACTTGAAAAAAATCAGCTTTAGGATAAGCTTTCACAGGTTATTAGATGTGTTAGTTCATTCTTGAGACAAAATGTACACTCAGAACCTCACTCACATCCTCCCTTCTTCCCATAAGTGCTCTTCCCTCCTCCATTTTCTTCTTCCCTACTATTGTGCTAAATTTACAACTGAAACTTCAGGCACGGTTGAACTCCATAAAGGAGTTTCAGGGAAAAACCCAAAACAATATCCAATGTGGAGTGGGATAAATGTAAGGAGGGATAAATAACCCACAAATTGTAATTTTGTGAGAATTTTCTATCCCTGGAAAGCTGTTCCATATAAAAATTCTTACTAATATTATTTCAGCTCTGTAACATCACACAGGCTTCTGCAGAAGTCAGAATAATCCTGAGAACTTGATGGTAACAAAGATGACATCAAAAAACCTCTTGCTTATTTTGGAAGCAACATATGCTGTATTTCTCCTTACAGTAAAATAATAATTAACACACCTGTTCATTTCTTTCACTTTGTGAGATAGTTTTGTACTATTATAACAAAAATTCGCAGCTCTACTGTTCTTTATCCCTACCTGTCACACTTACTTAGGTAGCTCTTACCTATGCATATCAGGATACAGGTGACTTTTTATAACATTTCAATAAATTAGCCAACCTTTTTGAGAAATGTGATAGTTGTGATAGACTTCTGTACTGTTTGAATAATTTCCTCACATTTTTGTCTATTTTTCTTCCTTGTTCATATTTGCAAAATGGAGAAATGCATTTCTTGGAAGTTGACATACTAGTATATAAGCAGCTAATCCACCCAGTATCTTGCCCAGTGTTTCAGGTTTGTGACTTTTCCTTTATTTTTAACCCTTGTCAAGTATTTTTTATGTACCCTTAAACTAAATATTCTTTTTGCAAGCAATATTACAGAGAATTTCATTGTCTGAATTATATGTACATTCACACTAGATTGCAGCAGTGATCACCCTCCAACCACAGACTCCCACTTTATCCAGGAAATTCCACTTAGCTGTCTAGAAGTAAAGATATTTTATTCCTACAGCAGCCAATATCCTCCAAGAGTTGGTGCAAAGGTGACATGCAACTTTGTTAGCATGCATTAGTTTTGGACAGGAATTTGCTAAGTGAATACCTTATAGTTTGATGTAGTTATTGAGATCAGTTTTCTCCAAATATGAGGGTAATCAATGTCATCTATATAGATGGGAAAGGTCATCCTCTCCAAATACTTTCTCATCCATCCATCCATCCATTCATCCATCCAGATACTGAAAGTAAGATGGACTTAGGACAGGCTTAACCATCCCAGAATCCCTACCCCTAAGCATATTTACTTCAAGTCTGAAGATAGCCTGGAAGTCTAGTTCAGATACATACCAAACTCTTCCTCCATTCAGTGGGATATTTTTCATATCCTGACACTGCCAATATTCTCACTTTTCCAGATATACCTGCAGTTACTTGAAAACAGTTACTTGATGCATCATGGGTTAATGACCATGATCTTCAATTTCTCTACTGCAGGCCCACACAAAGCAAACTGTCCCTAATTGATTTATTGATTTATGAGAAAACAGTGTGCATAAAGCAGATGCTAAACATAATGAGCCATAACTTTAAATCCAAATAGGATCAGTAGCATGGCTAACAGAAAATTATTGTTGTAATTTAATGTTTTTAAAGGTGCTGCAGTGGTAGGAATTGGTTCTTTGGTTAATAAACTCTACAGTGCATGTAGACAACAGGGCCATCTTCCTTCCCTAAAGTATTCTGTGGTGGTAGGAGAAGAAAGTCTACTTTTTTTTTTTGGTAAAAGAATGAGAATGATGACATCCAGGCAGGCTTTGCTGTCTGTTCAAAGGAAACCACTAAGCCTGTTGATAATACACACTGTGGCTCATCAGGAATTCAGTGCAGTGGGACTGCCCGATTGAGCATATCCAATTTCAGAATCTCTACTGGCTGCACTCACAGCACATGAAAACGGATTTCTTCAAAAGTCAGAGCAGCCTATTCTGTATCATGATGAAAAAAATGTCTGTGGAGCAAGGGTATCTTTTAATATGATATTGCTCTCCTATTCAAGGGATTATGTTCTTTTTCTTCTGTGTATGAATAAACTAAACTGATTTTATTAGAGATGCGTCTAACCTCCCAAGAGTGAAGTTCAGAAGGACTGTTGCAGAGGTTCATTTCACCTAGAGACTAGACTGAGAGCTGAACACTATTTATTTCCACTTAGCAATAGAAGCCAAAACTTTGGGGTTTGTTTTGGCTCATCTTTAATTCTACTGCCTTTTAATCTAAATAAATAAATAAACCGGACCAACTCCTTTACAGCCACAGGCAGGGCACAGAAGAGAACAAAAGCAGGCGACACTCTAGCAAAACTCAGCTGGAAAGCACCCTGTAGAGATATGTGGGAAGCCCAGCAACTGCTGTCAGGTGGAAGCACTGAATGGAGCTGGGGCTGGCAGCCTATAAAAGCTGGAGAGCTCCTACGGTGATGAACCAAGGTGAGACAGGGCAAAAGTGGATACAGAAGAATAGTTCCAGCTTCACTCTGAACAAGCTGTGCACTTCTATTCTCTCTGCACAGCCATTTTCTTTATCTCTCTCTCTTTTTTTTCCTTTTTTTTTAGCACAAGCAAGCAAAGTCCCTGCTCTGTTTTCCCCTCCTCCTCCAGGAAATTCTAAGAAATTACTGACACACAGTTCTTTCTCCTCAGTAAGCATTCATTGACTGCTGTAGAAATACAGCTGTGCCTTTGAAGCTCAGAGTTAGTGTAATTTTAAAAAGAAATTTAAACAGATCTGGGTTTGCTGGGTGTGATGAATCCCATGATACTTCCAAAAAGATACGGATATAACAAAGAATATTCTTGCAATAGTTGGAATTCAAAGTAAATTCCTTTAATTTTAAAATTATGACTTGGAATATCTGCAGCATTTGTCTTATAGTAAGTTCTTGACTAATATATAAACTTCTGGTAGAATTTGACCTGTTTGTTAAAACAGTAAGTACAGACAGCATTATGAACTGTAAGCATGTTCTATCAAACAGCAAAGAAAGAAAGATGAAAAAAAAAAAAGCATAGCAAAGAACACAAGGGAGGGACAGTGAGAAGGAAAAAAGCACTCTAAATAAAAGGAATTACAGCAATTTTAGTTTATGTATTATAAATGAAATGTAATTCCATGTAGACCTGTATGGAATAAAGGTGTTCTAAATTTTTAACTGTAGAGACTTTTGCACCAATAAGAGGAAGAAATTTTTAAAAATTAGGAGAAAAGTTTTCACCTGTTTTTAAAAGACTAATCCCTAATTTCTCAGCATAGAAATATTTGAACTGCAGAGGCAACAGGCATGTCTGTGATATGAACTGTGAATTGTATTTTTGAAACAAGATTTCAAATTGGCAATTATCCATCAACCAGCTTTCTTTAAAGGTTGCTTTAGCAGAGACACTGAGATCATGAAAGAAAATATTTTCAAACACTGTTAAAAGACAAAAGAAAGGTACGGCCAAAGAACATTTCATAGCAGTGCCTCATGAACTTCATATTGTATGTATCATATATCTTCATGATAATAAAGAAAAAAAAAGAAAAAACCCTTCATCTTCTTCACTCCCCACGCATAAATTCAGCATAGCTGCAGTGATGTTTGAACTCTAACAGTGTCATATGTTAAACAGCACAAACACAATCATTCTGCATTTTGGAAGGCATATGTTTGCAGTCAGATGCATAAAATGTTCAGTTGGAGAGATAAAACAATGTAATAAATACTTAATTCTGAAGACAGCTCCACATACCAGAAAATATTAAAAGGGATTATAAACAATGGGCAATACAGATTTCAATTTAGGCTTCCCACATGAGATTGTTTAACCTTTTCTACAACATATAAATTATAAACTTCTAATAGTTTCTTTTTAATAGAAATAAGATTCTGTTGCTTTAACCACTGTTTTCCAAACAGCAGGAGGACATGAACATTTGAATCTTCTGAGAATTAAAATAGCAATCATTCTCTACTATATAAATGAAAAAAAAAGGCATGATTTGAGGACAAGACTAAAGAGTACTTTGCAAAGCTAGAAATGAACTCAGATTTCCTAAGTTCAGCACCTTAATTGCAATACCATCAGAAGTATTGGAACACTGATATCTAGTTGGAGCAGTAAGACCTACAGAAACAGGAAGAAGAGTTTCAGTAGAAGAGTTTTACAATACTATGGCAAAACATATTGCAGAATACTCTGACCACTCTGGATTTATCTTTTTTAAGGAGGATGCCACTAAAAGTTCTTGGGGAATATTATGTAGGAAGAAATGTAATTATATGCTTAGGAACACATCACATTTTCACAGTGTAATGAGATAAATTGATTTTAGTGTTATCTGCTATTTGTAACTAACTCAAGTCTTTATGCTACCTCAGCTGACTGACATAATTGGGATCCTGCGTTCTCTATATGAAAATATATTTCTTCACCTTGCTGAAGCTGCAAGAAGTGGGGGTGTAACATAACACCTTTGGCCTCAAAGGAAGAAACAACAGACTGAGATTTGAGTTGGTACTTTTTACATCAGCTACTTAATTTGAACAGAAAACCAAGATGAACTGAGAGATCAGTAAATCCTTTTCCACTGACACCACTCCAATGACTCCTTTTAGAATATGGCAATTCAAGGAGAAGGAATTTTCTTTACTATTATTGCAAAAGACACAGATAATATTTTTTCCTGTAAAAAGGAAGTTTTAAGGGAATATGACTTAAAAGTCACTAAAATGTTTAAAATACAATCAAATGCCCACAATAATGTTTTTAAGTTTTATTTCTACTGTATGTCATTATGAAAGACATAGAAATCTGGAGCTGAAAATCCTCAGGTCTGGTAAGGACATAAGGTCAGATGATCATAAAAATATCTTATGATGTTATAGACCTACAAAGACTGATTCTTCCTAGAAAGGAATCTATAAGTGTGGAACTCTTGTTAAGAATAAGCAGATATCAGTTTGGTTTTGAGAAAAATAATTTACATTATGACACAAGCATCAGATTGAAGCTACAAAAGATGGGTAATTTTTCCTTGTCTAGTTTTGCTGTATGCCTTGCTTTCAAGCTTGATCATTGACTTCATTATGTTCATATTCCTACTTTGTCTACTTTATGCTTATAAAAGTATCAGGCTTTATCTCCTTTCCTGAACAATCTAATCTGGTATGATTGTCAATGCAATGAATGCTTTTGATCAGATATTAATGGAAATAACAAGCTAAGAATAATGGCTATGATACCTGGAACAACAACTGTGTCAGGCTAAAGAACAGAGATGAACGTTCAGGATAAACAACAGTTATGATATTGGAAATACCAGATATGGGCTAGACTCTGCAGTTCATTATTCCTGAAATTGTAGTCAGGAGGATTACACTTGTGTAGGTCACATGTTTGAAAAATTGAATATTTGAAGATGATTCAGAGGATACAAATTACAAAATGAACAAAGTTAGTATCTAATTGTATAAGGGGAAATGAATCAAGTATAATAGAAGCAAGTAACAGAAAGCGGCTTTTTGTTGTTGTTGTTTTTTAAATCTTAAAATGTAGCTTTCAACTTCCATAAAGCTCTGTATCTATTTTTCCAACATTCACAAAAATAAACAAGTCCTGACCAGACTGGAATTCGAAAATTATGCTTTCACAAGTAATGATGAATATACTCTATGTTACTGTTTGAATAGAATGTTGGCTTTGTAACTCTAAATCAAGCTGTAAAGTTATTTCTTCAAATAGGTAAAATGAAAATAAAGATTGCAAATTTTTTACCCAAACTTCTTATTTTAGCTATATCTTGCTCCTTTTCTTTTTAGGGTGCTAACAGAAATTATGCCACAGTATTTTGATGGCTAATTCAGTACTTGGAATCGTTCTCCCATAATCATAGACTGATACTTAATGCTGAAAGAGGGGAAAATCCGTCCCCTGCCCCCGCAATGTCAAAATAAAATGAAACAGCAGGATACCTATCATGAAAAGGGAGGGAGGTATGTACATTTTTCATCTGTTATGTCGGAAGCACAACATTTGATTATCTTGATCTGATCATGCATAAAATAAATTTTATATAAGAGCTGGAATTATCCAATCCTATTCAAATTATTTTCTGAAAAAAATATGAGCATCAATTACTGAATCTTTCTAGCAAAGAATTCCACAGATTATGATTAGATGCTGCATACATTTCCCTTCTTCCTAACTGTAAAAATTATATATATAGACCTACTGTTAGTTACTGGTCTACTTGCATTGATACAAAATACCTTGGCTCAGAAAACACAACCATAAATACAAGAGGGCACACACATTTCCAAACTTCATGCTAACCAACTCTAGATGACATTGTTGCTAAGGTACATGTCACTGACCCTTCTCAGTGTCACTAAAATAGAAGCAAATCGTCAGTGGTTTCTTCTCCATATAAAGTCCACTATCAATTCATTACTGTTAAGAATATAGGTTTTCATTTGATTCTACAGCACATATAGTAAAGTCTACATAATGGTATATTTATAAATAAAATAATTCTCAGGTGCTTTCTATAATTCTTGAGATGCACACATATACATATATAAGTTCTTAAAAAACTAATAAAAATTCTGTTAGTACTTAAGGCAAAAGACAACCACCTCAAAGATAATCACATACAAAAACTGAAGATACTTTTATTTACCTTTATAGGGACACTTCTGGTTAAATTTTTATTAAGTTTCAGTTCTTATTTCTATCCAAATATCATTTTAATGGAAGTAAAACACCATCAAATACGAGAAAAATCATGATGTATCAGACTATCACAATTTAAAATTCCACCAGGGAGACAAATGAACTGTAGACAGCAGAACATAAGTGCTGTTTTGAGACCTCCAATTAACTGGAAAATGACAAGCTGCACCATGCAACAAGTATGATTGGCAAATTCACTTCTAATTGAGTATACACTGGACTTGAACATGACCCTCTCCAATCTGGTTCAGCCTTTCTAATTTTATTTTTTTTTTCAGTACTCATGCCATTGAACATATTCCATTTACCCACACAGACCATGTAGCAGTTGTAGATATTTTTCTCATCATGACAAAAAAAACATCTAAAGCTGAACTTTGCATTCATCGTTCCCATCATTCTTCTTCCATTTCAACCAAAGCCTATGTAGCAAAGCAAACCCAATGAGCTGTGCAAACCCTAGAATTCACAAACTGAACTCTACTTTTCAGTTAGGAAACTGCTCTTGGTCTCTTCTGTTATGCAAGTTTACTGTTACAAGAATTTATGCAGCAAATTTAAAAAAAAAAAAAAGTTTCAAAAGGAATAATTATATGAGAAAGTCAGATTCATTCATTAAATCAAGTGCACTTCAGTGTAGCAGACTAAAGGAACTTGAAAGAAATAAAAAATGCTACTGGCACAGATCTCATTTATTTGGAAGCAGGATTTTGTTTGTTTGGGTTTTATTTGTATTTTAGATAATGATTCATTCTTCTTGGATCAAACTAAACTTTGAAGTACATTGCACTTATGCTATTTCTTTTTCCTTCTTATAATCAAGTGAAAAATTTCGTGTTTGAAAGAATCTGAGGACAGAAGGTAGACAAGCACATCTGATTTTTCATACAAATTTACCTACAATTTAGCCAGAATTTACACAAAGGATCTGTAGATCAAGACCTAGACTCGGTTTACTTCTCACTTCCCTAGAGAAACATCAAAATGAGCACAATTTTGATATAAGGTCTGTTTACCAAGGCAAGACACAGTTTTTACATGAATGTACCTCTCATTCTTCCTCTGCCTCTCCAACCTATTAAATGGAGAAATTGGAAATGAGAATACTACTGCTTATGAATTAAGTGAAGGAGAACTATTTACCATCTTTGTAATCTTTGGTTTTTTTTTTTTAATCTTAAATTTTGTTTTGTTTTGTTTTTAATAAATATTGGGGTTTTTTTGTTGTTTTTGTTTTTTTTTTTTGACCAGGCTGATCACTGAACCTTGATTATCCTTAGACAGCTTCTCACCATTTCATGTGTCAAACCTACAGTTAGTAACTGTCTATGCTGGAAAGCATAAATAAATTCACATCATTGAGTAAACAAGAGCTCAGCAGAAAATTTGTTTGATATCAAATAATTTTTGCATTTTTTATGACAAAATTTGTCATAAATCCCCACAAAATCTGAGTTATAACAAGAAAAAAAAAATTTAAAACATTGAATAATGTAATTCTTAGATTAACTTGGAAGTAGTTTCTTCTTTGCCTAAAGGCTAATTATGATGACAGTATTGACTGCGTGGAAGATACAACAAAATGTATCAGCAAACAGATGTCATCACAAAGGGCATTTGAGTACACTCCATAATTATTCCCTAGGACAAAGCATGCTTCTCTAAAAAGCCTACCTTATTTATCTCAGAGCTAACAGATGCCTAATATTATAGATTTCCTACATGATATGGTGGACATTATCATAAGTTTAATACCTCTGCAGAGGGTACTACATACTGCATCTGCCCTTCCACCCAGAACTTCTGAGTATGATAAGCTGCTTTCACTTGACTGTTGTTTAAAACAACTGGAGAAGTGCTGTCATAGTCTCTTGACCCTATTACCTGGATTTTGGGAACATGAGCTAAACTATGAAGAATAAGTATAGTTAAATATTATAAATATTATAGTATAATATTATCATCATCTATTTTTTAAAAAAGTGACTGAAACAGTTACCTTGCTCCCTGTCTATATTACAGAATAAATAAACCTAGGTCTGGAGAATGAATAATGCTTAGAATGTACATCAATAATTTGAGAGCACTTAGAAACTAGCACTCCTCAACAAAGCAGGAAGTCACAGTACTGCTATAGTTATCACCATTCATTAGTAATACCACTAAAAGGTGCTAGGAAGTGCAACCAAGGATCTAAGACCCCGATTGCTTTGCTCAGTACTATTAAAAAAAAATCTTCAAAAATTGTAAAGAAAAAAAGTTATGAAGATCTGTCTTTCAAGAGCAAGTCCATCTGCTTTGGGTTAATCCAAGACCATTACAAGGTAATCTAACCCTTATTTAATATGTATTTAATGCTATAAATGGCATAAAAATATATTAATCATTGTATTGGAAGGAGTCAATATTAAGAAAGCAGTTTATCCCCACTGAATTACCACTCACCAGAAGTGGGATCCAAACAGCATTCACAGATAAGAGGTCTTTAAAAAAAGCATCATTGAAGTTTGTTGCCTCGGTGATATCACAAGCTGGAGGTATGATTTCTGGATCACTGACTGGATCACTGAAATGTAAACAATTTGATGATTTTTTTTTTTCCCCCTTTAAAAATGAAAATACTCACTGGGTTGAAGATTAAGCTGAAAATCCAATACCACTTCTGCTATAGATTACTAGGAATACATACACCAAGATGGGAAATGCCTGATTTTATCACACTTCATTTTAGATGCTGCCCACCTAAAAATCACATATGGAAGAGTGGTATGGACTTTAACAGCTGACAGACTAAATTAGACAAGAATGTCATCTCTATTGGTGTCCTGTAACAGTTGTTTAGGAAAACAGTCTAGGCATCAGGTTAAAACTACTGTCAGCTTTCAGCATATCAGTGTTTTAATAAGCCCTTGGTTATTGTTTTTTTCCCCATATATTTGCCTAAACCTCTTCTGAGACCACTTGTAATACATTTTGAAACATACTGTGCCTGTGAGTACTAAAACTTTTCCTTTTTGAAGAAACTTTCTACCTTCTAATGGGGTAACCTTAAAAAAAACCAACTCTCACTTTTTTTTTTTGGTTATTCAGAATTGTAAAGATTTTATTTTATCTCCTCTCATATGTACAGAGTTTCTCAGTGTAAAAAAGCAAACTCATACCTCTAATTATTTGTGTTGTTTTTTAAAGACTGAGGTAATGATGTATCCCTGTTCTGTTTGGTCTTTTCCAAGTCTATCCTAATATTCTTTTTGACTTTTTTTCCCCTAATATTCTTTTTTTCTTTATATTCCTAATATACCTTTTTGATTGTTTCCACAAACTGAGGCCACTGTTTGAAAGAACTAGTCATGGTGATTCCAAGACCTTTCTCTTAAATAGCAAGACCCAATTTAGCTCACATCACTGTCAAATATATTTTTTCTTTCATACATTACTTAAGGAATTCGGAAAGGATTATCAGAAGATTCTCTCTTATGGGACCATTTTAGTCAGGACTTGCCTTGAAAGAAAGCTTTGGTCTCCAAATCAAGAACATCTTCCTTCTTTCCTTTTAAAAGGAAACCACAGTGGCAAGATGCCTGTCTGGATCCAGAGCAGCTTGTAATATCACAAGCCAGATATATAGGCAGTGATTTTTTGAGACTAGGCTATTCAAAATTAGATATAGCAGAAGAGGCAAGACATAGCATTCCAGTAGGAGAATGATCAGAACAGAGAGGAAATGAACCCAGAAGCTGGAATTGCAAAAAGGAAATATTGTGTAAGGGAAAGGGAAAAAATATCTTGAAAGAAAAAGAACCGAGAAGAAAACAGAAGGTGGCAAGAAACTAAGCCTCTTTGCAACCTGCTCTGGGTTACCCTGCTTTAGCAGGATGAGATGATCTCCAGAGGACCCTTCCAGCCCCCACCATGCTGGGATTCATTTTTTCATAGTCCTCACCAGGCCTGCTGCGTCAGCAACGTGTTTCATGCAGCAAGCACAGGTGTAGGATATGTACACTCCACATTACTGTGAGCTGAGAAATAACTGAAGCAAATAAAAGGAGGGTCACAGCATTTGTGGTGAAAGTCTGTTTTTTGAATTGCTTAATGGATTATATATTTGGGGAATACTTTTTATCCTACTTCATTTACTCTCAATTGTATTAAATATTTTTCCCCACATTCACTTTACGGTTTTCTACAAAGGAAATTGAAGGAAATTTAAATAAGTTATATCTTGGCAAATTGCCTGTATTGAACTTTTCAGGAAAAGGGAAAAAAAGGTAGTTTGATCTTTACTTATAAATAATGTTCCCAATATTCCTGGAGCACCACTGTCACCTACATATCATAATACTTTATTTTAAGATTAACATTTCTGAATGTTCTTAGTACCTAAACAAAAATTTCTGGTTAAACAATATGTTGCCCTATATTTAGAAAAAAAACATACATAGATATATTATTAAAAATAAAACCCATGAAACTATGCTAGTTATATGTTCACATAGTGAGAACAAGAAGGAAAGCACTTGATAAAGAGTTTATGTCTGAGGTTTTCTTGGTGGTATTGTGTAGGGGTTTTATTTGTGTGCTTTTTTTTTTTTTAATTAAATTAAAAGACCAAAATAAAAGCCATTACTTGTTTAGGGTTAAAAAATAAAGCAAAATCAAATAAAAGAAGGTATCCATATAGTTTGAACTCTTATGATATGCAAGTTATAT
>VWZY01003338.1:61452-71490 GCA_013399075.1 Chloroceryle aenea
TTTTTTAAAGCTCCTGGTTTAAGTAATGGTACAATTCTGTGTTATTTCACTTGAAACTCAATACTCTACTGTGTATGCGTCGGTTGAATTATACAAGAGCAAAGGTACTCCTTTCCCTTCAAATCATATTTCCACTATTAAGCTGACCTTTAAATGTACCATTTTTTTAGGCACACATCATTATATGAAATTAGTCTCAGCTTTCTTGGTTTGAGCAAGATCTCGATTACTCACCTTACTGTAAAGCTGCGACTCAGTTTAATAATTCATGCTTCTCTGTTTATCAGCCTTAGAAACCAAAACAGTGCATTCTGCCATAAATCATACCCACTGCTGCATTTCATTTCAATGCATGGCAGCAAAACACGAACATAATTGGTACAATCTGTTATTTACAGATATGTCATGAGACATAGGTGGCAACCTACTTTTTGTGATGTAAGAGAAAACAAGACCTCCTTCACAACTTGAGTAATGTTCTAGAAGTTATAAAGATGGTAGGATAAAATTCATTTACTTTCACTCGCAGTAAACTTTGATTCTGTTATAGTGCCTCATAGTTTTTCTTATGAATTCTTAGATGGGACATTATTCAATTTATATCTGAACTAGAATGAAGCAGTAGTACAATAAGTAGTATACAGTAAGAGAAATAACTGCAAAATGTATGCAATTCCATCTTTTTCTCATTTGCCGACTTCTTTTACATAACCAATTTCCTCTGTTTACAATTGAAATTATGAGGAATTTCTTTTTTATTAATAGTATAAGTGCTGTAGAATAATACAAGCACACACCATAAACCAATGGCAGACATTTTTTTTCTGATTTTATTAATAGTGAAAGAATCTGAAATACAGTCAAACACACTCATTCAAACTATACTGCTCAGTCTGAGTTGCATGTTGACCAGCAACATTCGCCATAGGTCATAGTAATAATAGGTAGAATTGATTTGAAACTCAATTGGGAGATAATATATTGGAGTCATTTCATCAATTGAATCAGAGCTGTTTAACTAATATGAAGGTATACTTACTCCATGGAATTAGAATTGTTGGAAATTGTTTTGAATGATAATCCAGATAAAATATCTAGAGCTGGTGAAAAACAAAGTGATTACTGTACAAATAATTCATAAAATAAAAATAATATGCAATAAATTATGTGATTTCTTTAAAAAAATACTGTTTTAACTAAATTGAGGCAATACTAGTCTTCATCAGCCTTCATTACTTTTTCTGAATCATATGAATTCATTGCAATAGGAATTTGATCCAAATTAGTACTCCATCAGAAGTTTCCTGTAATGAGATAATTTCTCTAAAAAGACCAAGACAAAGACTAATTTTTAAAATGGTTGCAGTTCACATAGGAACTTCATTAACTGCTAAATGCAGTGCTTATGGTAAAATCAAGGGGAAAAAAAAGTAAAGTGAATATCAAATAAACATTTTGTGAGCGAGATCTATTAAATAGCAGAACAATCTCACTAGGGAAGTGCCACAGGTTGTTTCACTTGGGACATCTTAAGTGGCTTCGATAAAAACACTGTAATATTTACTTGCATTAAAAGAAAGCACTAAGTATTTTATACTGTTCTTTTCATCTCAAATTTCTGGTTTTGCACAGTTCTACTCCATTAATTAAATGTTCCGTGGTTGATCTGTACAGAGAACTGTGTGGGATGCATTTACAAAGCATTTCTGCAGTAGAAACTTGCATAGTAGCACTGAAATACATTTTAAAGGAAGGCAGAAAAAAATAACTTTCATCCTCTTTTCCTTCTTTAATAAGAACTTCCTTAGAGAAAGATTGAAACAGAATTATTCAAACCAGAAGAACCTCCCTCGCACAAGAAAGCCAAGAGCATGTTGGCTTTGTGACATAAAGAGAGGGTACTGCCACAAAAAGTGTTCCCTTCTCCTGCTGAGGCTCCTAATGTTGCCTCTTCAGATGCCAAATCAGCTGCTACCACCACATCATCTGCTGTTGGTGCTGTTTCATGCTTTTGTACGAAGGGCCAAGGGAACACATTCTAGATTGCCTTATGCCAAGAGAAGGAATAAAGCAATTTGGGAAAACAAATGATGTAGCTACCAGTGCAGAAGACCAATTAACCCTGCCAATTACTCTTTGGCACCAAGGTCAGAGAAAAGGAATTAAAAAAAAAAAAAAAGCATAAGGGCATAAATTTGGAACAATTTTGGCACTTGATGAGAGCCATGGGAAAATTTCAAATGCATCACACCAGAGACTGAGCAGGATTACAGACAGAGCTTTGGTAAAAACAGGAAAGAAGTGTTTAGTTGCAATTTCCACTGTTAAAATAACTACTAAAGGTAAAAGGAAAAGAAATTCTGAAGCAGAATATTCAGTAGTATATATTTTTTTTAAATTCTGTAGACATTTAGAGCCAATGAAAGGTGTGATGACTGGCTCAGACATTCCAGTTTATTCACTAACTCAACACCTATTAAACGACAGCACTGCAAACTGCAGCCCCAAACAAAACAATACAGAGTACACTAAGTCCTCCTTGGGTTTGGAGTAATCTACTATGGTTGCCAATAAATAGGTTAGCCATTTACAAGCAAAGCCAAGCTGCCATCTTGACCTGCCAAAAGTCTATGAAAACATCACATTCATTACATTCAGGTCACAAAAAAAAAAAAGTCTGGTAATAAAGCAGCCATATATTTGAGTTAAGATTTATACTCATTACCTTCTTATGAAATGTTATTTATCCCATTGTTTAATCTCTAACATGTCTCATTCCTTAAGCTTCTTTTGATTGACACATAGTTGTAGACATGAAAGAATAAAAAAGTACTATGCATTATTAGTATATTTTAAGATATATAAAATTGAATAATACCGGATATATTTGCCAAAAGCATTTTATGTACAATTTTATGTATAACTTCAACCATTATTGTCAAAGAGATACTTCAATTTGAAATGCAACTTTTGCAGCACAAAGTCAAGACTTAGTAAAGAGTTCAGGGTCACAATAACATCTCCACCATAGTACTAACCATTGACAATTTGGGTAGAACTTTAAAAAAAAAAATAAAAATTAGTCAGGTTATCATTTAGCCCGAGGAATAGGTTTCAAGTGCCTACCATGTAAGGAAAAGTGGTGTCTGATCTTTTAAATAATCACATTATGTCTCATACAGAAATTCACAGTTCCTTTTGGCCTTTAGCACCATCCAGAAGCAATCACTCACCAACAAGTCAAATAATGGAATATCATGTTCTCTGCGATAGTTGGATGTTGTAACAGGAAGGTGGCAGCTGTAGTTTTCCCATCAGGTACAGACATGGTTCCATCTCTTTCAGGTTATAAGACATGGCAGGATTTCGACTGACTGTGATCAATGGTACCGATTTTAAAGATTCCAGCTTCTGGATAAAACAGTGGTCAAAATATGCTTAAATTCATCTGTTAATTCTGTCTCATACTAGCTTGTGTCAGAGGAAGCAAAGACATCTCTTTTGCATGTTCCATTGAGACAATATGTTTAGTTCCTTAGTCTGTTTCATACTATAGGAAACCTCAGTCTGTTTCCTCTGTAAGAAACTGATGTTTCCAGTGATGCAAATATCAGACTTGCCTAGGGACTGAAATGACTTTAACACTTTGATTTCTAGAGGCTTCCTAAGTGTGCTGTCAGAAACTGGTATTGGCATCTCACCTTTACTTTTGTTTCCCATCCAATTTAGATTTGTGATTCCTTCAGGCTAAGTTCCAGATGTATATCCTATGGCAGTAACACTTTATGATGATGAAAACTGCTAATATATCTTAGTTCAGACAACTCTCAGTGTCTCTGACTGCACTGGGAGAGGTTAGCATTTGGGCTGCTAAAGCAGAAATGGTGAAGGTAATACACTAAAAATTTTTATGAAAAACCCCTATCCCTCATAATGCATTCTTACAGTGACTCAGTTATCAAATTTTACTCTTGAAAATTAATTCATAAATAGTATTACTAACAAATTACTATAGCAAAGCATTTTCTTCAACATGAAGGACACTTCTGACCTACATCAGTCTTGACACAAATGGCAGTCCTTAGTTAGATTCAGGTCTGTCAGGTTCTTCTCTTTACATCCACTATATTAAATAACATTAAAGATTAGCCAATGCAACTAATTTGATGGTGAAAAAATATAGAAGTTAATGAATCTATGCTAAATTTTTGAAAAATTTGTACCACTGTTGAAGCAGCATAAATAGGGATTTCCTTGTTTATGCCTACACAAGGCAATCTTCTTATACCTTACTCATGGGCTGATGTTCATAAAAAAGTAAAGAATAAGGTAAGGGAGGCTTACTGTGTTGCTCACATTGGCCACTCATTTATCTGAAGCTTTCTGGCTTTACAATAGCATTGTGTTGCATTTTACGAATTGAGAAGGAATAATCATCATAGAGAACACTGCTTGTGTCAGAAATGTCTGAACAGTAGGGACCAAAACAAAACAAAAAAATCCAGCACCTCCAAATTTAATCAACCTAATTAACCCTTTCACTATTAGAATAAAAAAGAAATAAATTTTAAAAAAATCAAAGAAAGTTCAGGAGTATTTAAAGTAATATCTGACTCATATCATCAATTATTAACCATTATTGAATATTCAAGTAAGACTTTTCAAGAATAACTTGTCAAGTTTCTCCTTAACAGTAATATGAAGCACTTTCAGATATAGACTGAAGTCTCAACAGCTTTTAAGATTTTAAGTTTAAAAAATGTGTTTAAAATCAGTTGTAAAAAATCATTTTTTGCGGTGTCAATAAATTGTTGGGACAATGCTACTTAGGATTTAAAAAAATATTAATTAAATGTAGCTGAATGTGATTTTGAAAATAATATGTATTAATATTTATGAAAGAACTGGAAGAAGGTTTTTATGTCTAAATTTTTCCTACAGCATTTCCTACACACAAAAATATTGATGTAAAGTGCAAGTGTGGACTCACCCACAGATGGGTGATGGATGGATGGATCAGATCCCAACATGCAGTGATACTGTACTTTGATAAAGGTATATCAAAAGTCTATCAAATGTCTCCTTCTGTTTACAGTTTTATCCAGATTAAGACTGAAACTGAACATTTTTAATCCTCTACTCTAGCTTTGCTAAGCCCATGCTTTGAATATTCATTATGCATAGTAACATGTGTTTGCTTCTCTTTGTGCTTTCAGCAAGTTTAGGCCTCTTTTGATCAACACCTTAGGAGTGCTGCCAGAAGAAGAGTAGTATAAATCTGAGATTTAATAAAAGGTAAGTGAATTTGTGGATAGGTACATGCACCCACATAAACCCATGATAGTATCAGTCATCAGAAGGTAAGCTTGAGAGAGAAGTCCTCACCTTCTCAGCATTCACTTCGAAACACAGACTATTGCAGAGATCTAGTGATTGCAGCCCCATTGCAAAGTGCAAAAAAATCCAAGATATTTCTTTTTGTTGTTCAATGTTGATCATCATTATGATGATAGACTGAGTAGACTGTGAAGTGTAATATCCTGTGGTTTTATCTCGCCTATCATCAGGAACATTTTCTCCAATGCTTTCACAATGTCAAATAGAAGTCATCGCATTACTTTACCTCAGCACAAAATAAAACTGACAGCAGCACAAAGGCTAAAGACTCAGTTCAAGGTAGAGAACATGTTACATACCAAAGCATTAGCTGCTCAGCTGGCCATAAACTAGACTATTCAGGTGTTCGGTTCAGGTGTTTATCATGGTTTAACCCCACAGAACTAAGCCCCACACAGCTGCTCACTCACTCCTCTCCAGCAGAACAGGGAAGAGGAAAAAAATCTCATGGTCTAAGATAAACAGCTTAATAAATAAAGAAAAGCCACACAGGCAAGGAAAACAAAATCATAGAATCATAGAATGGTTTGAGTTGGAAGAGACCTTACAAATCATATAGTTCCAAACCCTGTGCTATGGGCAGGGACACCTCCCACTAGACCATGTTGCTCAAAACCCCATCCAACCTGGCCTTGAACAAATCCAGTGACAGAGCATCCATGACTTCCCTGGGCAACCTGTTCAGTGTCTCACCACCTTCAGTGAAGAACTTCTTTGTGTTTTCTAATTTAAATATTCTTATTTCTAATTTAAATAAGGGATTCATTCAATATTTCCCACTAGCAGGCAGGTCGCCAGCCCTTTCCAGGAAAGCCAGGCTCCATCATGTGTAACAGTTACTTGGAAGACAAACATCATCACTCTGAACATCCCTGTTTCCTTCTTCTCCCAGCTTTATAGGCTGGACCTGACGTCATATGGTCTGGAATATCCCTTTGGTCTGTCCTAGTTGTGTCCTCTCCCAGCTTCTTTTGCCTCCCCAGCCTACTCGCTGGTTGGATGAGGACCAGAAAATGCATTGACTATGGGTAAGCGCTGCTCAGCAGAAACAAAAATATCCCTGTGTTATGAACAGTTTCCAGCACAAATCCAAACGCAGCCCCATACCAGCTACTATGAAGAAAATTAACTCTACCCCAGCCCAAATCAGCACATTCTCCACCTCTTATTTCATACCATTTATGTCATGCTCATGACCTCCCTTCTCATACTTTGATATAATCCACTGTCTACATTTAGCCCATATCTGGGGCTAAACTATGGCAGCTACTCTATTACCCAGCTACCCCTATCCAGCCAAGAAGGGGGTTCAGGAAAAGGAGAGGAGACCTAAGGGCTGAAATAAAAACAAACTTATTAAAACAGCAACATTAATATAAATGTCAACATAAGTATACAAAAACCTTCTATAACATACATCTGAATACCCTGTGCTGGGTAGTGATGTTGTCACTCTAGAAACCTATGTGTTGCTTGAACTATGTCTTTGAAGTATGCATAATCCTCATGATCCTCAGCCTAAAACTATGGTAGCTGGGAACTATTTTCACTCAATAAAGTCTCTCATTTAATTATCTATAATCCACCAAAGCACTATGTCTCTATCAACCACAGCAGTGACCACCAACTTCTTGAAGAGCATATTCAGGTTCTTTTTAATTTCTCAAATTCTTATCAAAATTTTCAGTATTTTAACACTACATGTTACTCTAGATATGAAAGTGGAATATTTGCACAGACCATCAGCAGTTGCTTTAGCTCAAATGACACTTTCACATAAAAGCATGATTGCAACATCATCACTCATTCAGAATTTCTTTCTCAGTGGAATGTCAGAGTCAGGAATTCAAATTACTTTGTCTATATTGAATATGATACTTCTTGTTACAGAATTATAGCCTTCCAGCAAAATTACTTTTTTAATAGTTTTTTTGTTAAGTGTGCATACATGCTGAATGACTGTTTATATCCAACTGTGTCCATATGCTGATCTTATGGGTTGCTTGTCTTCTCCATCAGAATGCAAAGAAATGCATTTAATGTCCAGCCACACCTGCTCTAAACCCTCTTGCCTCATAGCTCTTCTGTCCATACTAAAAAAGTCATTAGAAGCAACTGTCCTCTTATAGAAGTAATTATCACCATCATCAGTTATGTTCCTGAACAGTCATGCAAAAAAAACCCCTAATTAGAATCAAACCATTATTTTTTTCATTGAGCACAGACGTGGGTTTTTCTTCCTCTGTTGTTGTGACTCCACCAACTTTCAACACTTCATGCTACCTTGGGACCTGAAGACAATAAGATAGGAACCAGTATGGTGACCTACAATCTTCTCTTGAGATTTTTTTTGATACTTTGCTGCTATTGACATGATGATCAACACTGTCAATTGATTAGATGCTTTGCAAGAAGACACACAAAAGAGTGTGCTAGGACATGTATCCTACGTTAAGGAACAGATATCCTGAATCTTCCTAGAGACAGCATTTTTGTTATCCAGTAGCTAGCTTTTGTTTGTTGTTTTGTTTAGGATTTTTTTTCCCCCAAGATTTGCAGGTAGACCATCAACAGCAAATGGAGTGACTAAAGATTGATAGATACAGTAAAAGTCTCTAATCAGAAGCTGTCAGATGTAAAATTTTTCTAAGAACCTTCTGTACTCTTTTCCCTCAACTCCATAATAGGTGATAATACTTGAGTATAGTAATATTGTTTTAGCAATTATATAGCAAATGATTGTCTTGTTGTCGTGGTTGTTCTAAGATAATTACTGACTGCCTGATGGCTATTGGCTTTGATTTAAATATGTTCGTTTTGACCTTGGCATGAGAATGTATTTAAAATGAGCACAATAGCACATGACTGTACTCACATTAACAAGACCATATGCTCCCTAATGAAAAGCACTCTTGTTTAAATGAGAAAGCTATAGGAAAGCTGTTTTTCATGAAGACCAGATGTTAAACTTTTTTCCCCCTTTACCTACAGTTGACAGTTCCAATCTCTAGATCTTTCCAGGCTTAAGAACAGAGAATAGTGTTTTGAGGTCCAAAGTATGCACAAGGATAGCCAAGGATACGTTGCAGCTATAGGAGAGTAAGATTTTATTTCCCTATTTTCTAGTGGCTTCTGTGTTTATTTCTGTGACAAACTGTACATATAAAATACATGTTTTAACCCTGGATTCACTATTCTAACCTTTCCTGTGTAGTTTAAAAATATTTATTCCAGAGAAGCTTTTTATTTTCAAAATATAAGGTAGATCCATTGAACCTGATTGATAAGGAAGAGTCCTTCCTAAGAATTTGATATGACATGAAAAAAAAAATTTCCAATCACCCTTGATTGTTTTCAAATTTCAACACAAGCTTTCCCTGACAGAGAAGAAAAAAAACACCCAAAACCAAAAAAACACAACTGCACAGTGACACCTTTTGAAGAACAGGAAATGGTTTCCATTCCAAATCAGCTTTTGACAGGTAATTCAGCTATATATATTACTATAATCAGAGAGATAATGTTTTTCTATACAGATAAGTAACACCTCTGCACCATTTGTAGAACAGAAGATAATATCCATTGATATCATGGTCCTCTTCCTTACATCCCATCCTGTTTTGGGTTTGAGAAGGTAAACAGCTACAACATTTTTTTTTGTGAGGGACTGATTCTGTCAATACAAAGTACACTCTAAACATCTACATTCCCACTGCAATACTGCACAGAAAATGTAGGAATGTCTTTGACTATAACCTGAAGCCTTAAAACTAAACTATGCTGTTCATGCACACGAGCAGAAGTGCAGCTGCATAAGAATCTTTCAGCCTTGAAAGAAGGAACTGAGCTGGCTTAAGCACTTTTACATATGACTTACGAGGCATCTTTTTCTAAAGATTATGTAACCCCTAATTTAATGTCCTTTTCATTCTAAGTGTCCAATACTTTTAATTTCTTGCTTAAAGCAAGAGTATATTATAACTAAGAACCTGGATAACAATCATGATTTACACATGACTAGTTAGCAGTGAGGACAGTAAAATCCAGCAGCTCTTTTTAATGCAAAATAATATACATTATGTTTTATTTGCTACCAAATTACCATAGTGGTTTGGACCTGAACCATAGAATGTTGGGGGTAGGAAGGGGCATCTAGATATTATCGAGTACAACCCCTCTGCCAAAGCAGGATCACCTATGACATGCCACACAGGAATACATCCAGGTGGATTGTGAAAATCTCCAGAGGAGACTCTACAACCTCTCTCTGGGTGGCCTGTTCCAGTGGTCTGTCACACTCACAGTAAAGAAGTTTCTCCTCATCTTGAGGTTGAACCTTCTGTGCTCAAGTTTATACCTGTTATACCTTGTCCTATTACTGGGCACTACAGAAAAGAGATTGGCTCCTTCCATTTGACACCCACACCTCAGATACTGATAAACATTAATAAGAATCCCTCTGAATCGTCTCCTCTCAAGAATAAACAGTCCCAGTTCTCTCAGCCTTTCTTTATAGGGGAGATGCCCTTAACTGTCCTCGTAGCTCTCCATTGGACTCTCTCCAGTAGATCCTTGTCTCTCTTAAATTGTGGAGGTCAAAACTGGATACAGTATTCCAGGTGTGGTCTCACTAGGGCAGAG
>VWZY01003338.1:75834-107973 GCA_013399075.1 Chloroceryle aenea
GGGAAGGGGATAAAACTAGGCCTGTTAGAGTTGAGCCGAAGGGTGGCAGGCTGTTGTTAGGAATTAAGTCGTTAGCCCCAAATAATAAAATGATAAAATGAGAGGACATGGCCTCGAGTTACATCAAGGGAGGTTTAGTTTAGATATTAGGAAGAAATTCTTCACTGAGTAGTTAGGCTCTGGAACAGACTGCCCAGGGAGGTATTGGAGTGACCAACCCTGGAAGTGTTTGATAAATGAGTAGATAACACTTGAGGCTATGGTCTAATGGATAGAGAGATGTTAGGATGAAGGTTGGACTTTATGATCTTAGAGGTCCTTTCCATCCCTAAAGATTCTATGATTCTATTCTATGATTCTATGTATAAGGAGCTGAAGGTTGGGGGTTTTTGTTTCTCCTCAAAAAGGAGAAAGCGTAATGAAAAAAGATATTTTGAAGTATATTTTATATGTTTAAAAAAATACTATAAATGTCTTTAGAAGCAGCATTGGGTGGAAACAATGCTAAAGACATCACTGGCATAAGTAAAAAAGTATGTGAACAGTTTTAGGGTGGAATACAAAGAAAGTTTCATTTATCAGCTCAGTGAGGTATTGAAGTAACTTTTAACTGTACAAGTTCTACAAACAGCTAGCTAGAATTAATCAGGATTACTGTGCTATATAAAGTGTCTGTGCAGGACACTGAAATTTTTATTTTATTTTTTTAATAGAAAAGGAAAGCAGAGATAGAGTCACCATCATTTGCTGTATAATTTGGTAAATCCTTAGCGATGATGTATTGTTGATTTTGCTTTGCCTCCCTGAAAGTGTGGCCGTACCAATTTACTGTCTTTGTTGACAATGGCAGTGTTAAAAGGATATTTCAGAAATGTTTTATGTTTTACTTAGTTTAAATTTATAATATGTTGGGAAAAATATCTAAATTTGAATTGAAATAAACACAGAAATACTTCTAGTTTACAAAATAATAGCAGAGCATTGCTACATGAATAAACCATTTTACACATCTTTCCAGTCAAAGTCAATCTGATCTTTAAAATTCTACACCACCAAAAGCTGGTAGGTGGGCCTTGACACCTTGTGCTGCAATGTACGTGGAGATATACAACATACATGAGTGGGAACATCAAAATTGCACACATCTATTACCATGACATCCTATTAAGGTTTATATAGTCTGGTTTTATATAGTATTATATGGAAACATGTTTGTACTTATTCTTTGGTCCATCTCCCAGCTACTTAGCACTGCCAGGCATAAATCAGACAAAAAGCTGCCTTGAGAGGGTATCTGAAAACTTGCACTTCAGAAGAATCTTGGGGTGAGAAAAAGCTTATGTGTTTAGCTCCAACATGTGTTATTTGGTGATTATCAATGGAAAATCTGAGTTAGAGCTGTGGGGAGTCTTAAACAGTACAACAACATTTTAATAAATGACGGAGGAAACAGACTTTAACAGAAGAAATTTTGCTCTCTGTATCAAAACATTCCAGGAAGGAAAATGGGAACTCTTAAAGGTGCAATTACTCTACTTCTAACTTTGTCCAATACAAAGCATGTCAAGTACATGAAGGTAACTACAAGGTGTCATAAAAAAAGTTACAGTCTCCATCAGGAAGGAGAATGGAAGATACTTGTTCAGTAGCACCCAACAGCTGCTCTAATTTATCAGAACCCCAGTCCTACAGAAAACAATCTCACATACAGTTTTGACCCAGTCCAAAGAGTATCTCCTTAGTGGAAAATACAGTAGCAGAGAGAGACTTCTTTTTGTTCTCCTTACCTCGAAATAAGCTACTTACCAAGATGACTTTTCCTGTGCCAAGTGCTGTGCTGCTGTGACTACACTGCTTTTGATGTGATACCTGGTTTCTTTGAAGCTAAATTGGCATTCCACACACAGTGCTACAATTTGCAGTATTGAGAGAGCAATAATATGGCTTAAAACTCGACCACTTTTTGTCTTTGGGTCTTCCAAGTATAAACTTGTCTCAGCTGATGACCAAGTCTGCTGCTGACAATGTAAGCTCCAAGTAGTTGTAGAAAGTTTTTTTCAGCTTACAAAGGCTTTATCCTCTGAAGTCTGGCTTGTGTTTTCTCCAGACTGTCATATTGCTACCTATCTTTATTTGTTTCTGTTGTTTTGTTTTGATTATGATGATACATGCCTAACACACTCAAGACTGCCAGTACACCTCTGCAAAAGATAACTAGTCCTCTTCCCTGTATATCTGTGAGATGGACAGTATTGTTGTTCCAGTTTGGTAAACTGTGACACAAGCAGAAAAATTGCTGGTCTGTGGTGACGATAAAAGACCTATCCCATTTCTCTTTAAATCATTGGGATAATACCTCCAGCTAGTGTAAGTCCGGGTAGCTCCTTTACAATCAACACACTTGATATATACTATCTAAGAATTTGGTTCCACACCTGAAAATAGACTTTAGTAAAAATGAGGCACTTTTTACAGTAAGTAGGTATTTTTTCTACCAGTCAATGTTCAACTCTGCACAAGAGAGCAAACTGACATGTTATTTTTGCCATGTGCCTCTAAAACTGGATTTTTTTCCTATGTTTATATAGGAAAAAATTATTCCATCACTGCTGTGTTTCCATGGCAAAAGCATGCAGTTTTATGGTAGCAAAAGTGTTGTTTTCAGTAAGAGAGACCCGCTGTTTAAACATCGTCAGAAGCCATATAATTGAAGAGGTTAATGTCCAACACTTGCAAACAGTAACCTGATAAATTGGCTGTGATTTCCTTTAAAGCAGTGCTGAGGAAAATAGAGAATGGCAAGACCCATCTCATCTCTTGTTCACCAGAGTATGAGGCATGTGCTATGTTTGGGGAGAGCATGATGCATTCTCTCTTAAAAGCTAAAAAATGAGCCAAATGGTCTAAAAATTCAAAAAAGACGGGAAGTATGGGAATAATTTTTGTGGCTTGGGCATTTTTTTTATACTCATTTCCATCTTATTGTCTTTTCTGGTTTGGCAACTGGTACTGGAATAGTTTGAGGGAAGAAAAAAAAAAAAAAAGACATGTCTATTTTGCAATATAGAAATAATTGTGATTTGGAATTGCAATATCATGCCTACTGTGACAGAACATATTCACAATGTTCCTGAAGGTTCAGTCTAGGCTAAAAGATGACAGAACTTCCACATCTTGTCTGAAAATTGATTATCTTCTGAAAAAGCCAGGTTTCCTAAAGAAAAATATTGACATATTCAATACTGTTCCCAGCAGGAAGAAGGTACAAGCATCATTTGCTACCAGTATTTGAAGACTGAAATTAATTGCATATCATGAATTTGATAAAAATGGAGGAAAGACCATCAAATAATTTCAATTCCTTATCTTTCTGTATGCTCAGAGAATCAGTAAATAGGATGCAGACCTGATAAATTATTTAAACTATAATAAAGGAAGCAATAAACACTGCTTTTATCTATCTGTGCTTTGAATATGACGCTTTCCATTTATGACTAAGCTGCACTTTTACCCATATAAAATGACTCTTCATTCTCTTTTATTGCTGTCATTTTTTAATATAATTACATGTGTTAAAAATGAAAACAAAGTCATGGAATATCTCTTCTATTAATGTATTACTTCTACAGTATATCACTCCCAGATGCTCAAAGGGCACCTACTCATGTATTTGTAGCCTTCACCAGGCTGAAAAGGTAATAACCTGACAGCACACAGATAGGAGAGATGAGCTACCATGCTGGGGAACATGTGTTGCAAGAATAGATGCAAAAGAGCTGTGAGGAGTTAGCCATGACTGGCTAACCATGGGACACCACTTCTCTACATAAAGACTGCAGTGTTACCACTACATTGAATTCAGTTACTAATCCACTAACAACTTTCTGATTGCAAAACTAGACAGGGTTGAGGACCTTCCAATATTTATCATACTACAGAAGAAAAATTCTGCAGAAATAGTGACTTAGATTTAGAAGGGTGTAATTACACAGACTTCTGTGTAGCGTTAACTGCAGAGCTAATGAAAAATAATACGTTTAGTCTGATAATGGCAGACTGGAGCTCAGAAAAGGCATACTTGCTCTAGGTCTTATGCTGCAACAGGTTACACTATTGCCTTGCTGCCATCTGTGTCTTTTCTGAAATTTTTCAAAATATGACCAGCTGAAGCAGAGGTGGATCTTTGTAAGTCTCATTCTCAGAAAGGAAGACCATTTCAGCTAAATCTGAGGTCTAACAGCAGTGAGATTTTGGCCTGCTTCTTGTAAAAATGCCATGTTCTAAGTATATTTGTGTCCCCATTGAGAGGGAATATTCTCGCATGAGACACGAATTCGGTTAAGGACCTTGTTTTCTAGTTGTACTATATGAAAAACTGTCTTGGAGGTCCTCGAGTTTTTTATGACAATTCTGTCATAACAATGAATAAATATTTTCTTCCAATAGAAGTTTAATAAAGCCTAATTTTTCTCTATAAAGTTTTACATTTACAAAATTTTAGACCCATAGGAAGTATAACATTAGAGTATTTCTGGGAAAAGGTGTTCTATTAGAACAGTGTTTTGTCTCAGAATCAATTCTTTCAATTTTTCATCTCAAAGCAACTTATGTTTCTAAGTTATATTCTATCATATTACAACTCTAAAGGTCAAGTCTAGACAAATCAAAGCAATGCATAAAAGAAAATAAGAAATACATTTTTAAATGTCTTTAACACAAAATATTTGCATTATGTATTTGAGGTTATTTCCTGTACAAATCTACAGAAAATTTGAATTACAGTATTAAATTCCCTTCAGCTTTAACTTTAATGATGTCCTACACATGCAAATAGTCCTACAAGGGATACTTTATTCTTTTGTTCATATGTTTGTGATTATGTAAGATATTTTGATATCTTTTCTTCTTCCTTCTACAAGGCTATTGGCAAGTCATGTATTAAAATGTAAGGAAAGACATTTCTAAAAATGCAAGGAAAGACATTTCTAAAATGCCTCCTGCTAAATATTTGTAGCACAATAGTGTTTGTGAGATGTCAGAGAACAAATTGTTGTTTACTATCAAGGTTAAGTGTCTAAGGTAAGTCTTATCTGTAACTTTTATTTTTCTTCTAAATTTCAATGTTAAAAATATTTTTAAAACCCCATAATGGTACAAAACATGTCAATTTAAGCTCCTCAACTTTTCAGAGGCTTGTTAATACTTCATTGTAGAACTGAAAATCTGTATTTGTTTTGTTCACTTACAACCAGAAATACATAATTTGACATAGTGCATTTAAGATTGCAGTTCACTAATTACCCAGCTATCACTAGCATGACAGTCTCTCTGCTCAGCCTGCAATTTGCAGTAGTTTCAAAAGCATTCAAAATGCTTTCCCACTATCCCAGTACAAAGAACAACAATAACAATGCTGAAGCAGTCAAGTAATTAAAAAGAAAAAAAAAATGGATTCAATAAAGATAAGAAATTTGGTTTAGCTGCTATCATAACATTTCTAACAATGATAATTCTTTGGCTCAGGAGAAAATTCTACCACCTGTAACTATAAGTGAACATAATCTGAATTTCTCTGTTTTACACTGAATCTTCTGCATCACTTTGTGTGACACACCCATGTGATGATATTCACATCATTAGCCAAGGATCAACAGGATAGGTCGGGGATGAAAGATAAAAGCTACCTTTTGCTTGCTTGGGGTGGAATTTTCTGTACATACTCTCAATTGAACCTTTTCTCACATTTTCCTGATATCCAATCTTTGATTGACCTGAATTGCGCTTTTTTTTTTCACCACTTTTTCTCTAGTATGTGTTTCTAATCATGTACAGGAAAGATACACTAGCTTTTCTGCATCTTAGGTTCTCTTAACTATTCATATGTGCACAGGGGGTGGCAGTGTTCCTTTTCACACAGCAGAATTATTATTTAGAGTTTAAATACAAATTCCATAATTGTTGCTTGCTTTCTAGTGGAGTTCTATTATTCTGGCTGCTCTTCTTGATAGGGATTATTGTTTGCAATACTATTGTATGGAGTTAAGAAGGGGGTTTATTTCACAACATGACAAATGTTGTGTTTGCAAATAGTTTTACCTAGGAAAAAAAACAAAACAAAAGAAAACACACAGGCGTATACTAATAATTTCTTGTTTAAATTTTTAGATGTGTTAGTTGCCTAATTAAATTGAAAATGTGGAAAATGAATGGGGAATGCAGAGGTCAATATTCTACAAAATGCATTTTATCAGAAAAAAGACACTGGCCAGTGAGCTGTTTATCAAGAATGTTAGAAGTGCTTTCTTAATAAATTGGAGTGTCCTGCGATAGCCTGGAAAAGATACAGAATAAAAAAAACCCACTGAATTACTGTTCTCTCTTTTCAAGTGTTGGCACAAGCAAACATTGTAGTGTATTTTCTGTGTTGAGTAGAGATGATTAGAGCCTGTAAATCTTTCTGGAAATTCAAGAGGAAGTTGCTTACCCTTGGATTTAGGAGTATAGCTTGAAGTTTCTAAATATTTTGTTTGAAGGAGTGAGGGCAAGCTAGGAAGGGACTCTGTAGAACAACAAGAATAAATGCAAGATACCAGACTCCCAGGGCTATAACTTAATAATCACAATAGACTTTTCATGTTAAGTTTTGAATAATAAAAGCATTTATAAATACACTGTTAGAAGTGGGCTGAGCCTGCACAGATCATAATTTTGTAATGTTTCTATGTAATAAAAATGATGAACAGAGCTGAGCTGGACTGAACATACCTTTCTTTTTGATAACAGCTTCTGAAGAAGTAGAGAGAAAATGTTACAGCTGTTTCAATCATTATTACTTGATTAATATCTGTGCAACGAGTTAACATGTAGCCTTCCACAGATGGTGGTTCAGCCCGCAATACACAAATGCTGAAGGGCAAGCTCTGTCTTTAATTAAAGTTGCCCAACACTAGCTAAATAATTTTCAGTTCCCAAACAATAATTGATCAGTCTGAAATTTGCTCATGATACTTTCCATTTTGGAAATTCTGTTTCAGGGTAGTGGGATTTTGCTTGGGCAGAAAGAATTTGGAAATGTCTGAAAATATGTTAAAGCCAAGGAGGAGGAGAAAGAGGTTAATAGAAAGACGTATGAAGATGTACCCTCTATCTTCTACGCATCACCTGATACAGATGTGATGAAATATTAGTTCAGTACAGACGTAAAGCACATTGTGGGTATGAAAGATACAATAACAGTAGAATATTATTAATACAAACACCTTCTGCTAATAAAATTACATGCAGAACTAGAAATATCCTTAATCAGCATTTAATTCATCATTTTTTGTTATTGATAGAACTTAATCTTGGGAAGGGCGTTAGTTCAAGGCTTAACACAGAAGTAATACAGATCTGTGGATTAGCCCTTCAGGAGAGGGACTAATTATTTTAATGAGAACATTCTAATTAAGCAGGTTTGAACTGATGATTAAAGAATCTTGCATGCTTGGAATTTTAACAGGGTTAGCGTTGAGTAAACACGATAATGCATGAAGAATGTATGGTATCTCTATTAAAGATCTTCTGGTTTGGAATGCCTAAAAACATCATGGAAAAGACTTTGGTGACAGTCTGACTTCTATATGCCAGTTGTTGACATTATAAACTTTCAGACAGAAGACCCAAAAATTGCATCCATTATTCTGTTTGGGTGTGACAATTTATTATTAATAAAACTGTAATAGTATTCAAGATTTTCTATATTAAAAATAACTATCTAAAATCAAATTATCTTGTATTTTGTGAAGCATTTTGGTGGTTTAATTTCACTCTAAATAGACAGAAATTTTGTTTGCAGAGTACCCTCAGAAGTGAGATGTGAATAAACTTTATTTTATTTAGTCTTAGAGATGAGATTTAATGAGAAGCGAGGGGGGAAGCAAAAATATAACGTAAGTGAATATTTTTATATTAAACATCTAAACTAATCTGATAATGACATAGTAATGCTCCAGTTTCTCATATTTTGCTCTTTGACACCAGTAGTGTAACTAGTTAATTGAAAAGGATTTTTCTGAAAATTTAAATAAAGATTAAAACCTTATAAAAAACTTCTTGACACTAGGGTAAAAGTTGATAAATGCACTTGTATTCTTTCCCCCTAGAGGTGTTATGTATTTTATGGTTAGAGACACTACAAAGAGGGTGTGAATTCAGTAAATAACCTGAGCTTCATATACCTGAATATTAGGCCTCATATTGTTTTTTTTGTTCTGTTAGTCCCTGCACTGCAATCTGGCATTTTGCCCATCTGTTACAGTACCTGTGGAATTGCAAAGGCATGCCAAGTATGCATAGACAATTTGAATCGCATGTTCTAAATAACACTCTTTTAAGGCATCTGTTAAAATAATAATAAGCAGCATGATAAGAAACCAGGTAGAGATAGTTTTATGATGACCGAATATTTTTAGGATATTAAGGGTTAATTTATTTTTCCTGGGCTGCATCAATACATTTTACATGCTGAACACATTTTTCACTGAAAAATGTGTGACAGGACATGCTTAAACCTAAATAGCCAATGATGGTTAGGCTACTGACCTATAACTTAAGAAAGCATAGTTAAGATCTATAGAATTTGCAAATGCCCTTATTCCATAGGATATTTAAAACACTAAAGGGCTCTCCTTGCATAGTGACATGTTTTGAAATGAAGTATCCAAATTTCTTCACACATAACATCTATAGATATATATGGCACACATTTTTGGCCAGTATTTCTATCGCTGAGTTTTTTTCAAACCATAAAAATTGAATGCATGAAAGCTCATTAAAAAAAATACAGTGTAGAGTTAGCGAGATACAAGAGCAATGCATCAATACATTGATCTTTTGCTATTCTTGCAATAGTATCATGTTTAATAAGAAATAACCCTGAATTAAACACTTTTTACAAATAATTTCAGAATACTAATTGAATTATAAAGTCCAACTACTCCCACCAGGTGATATCTGACCACAGGTTAAAAAAGAGGGTGGCCTTATCACAGTTTTCCAGTACTTACATGGCAGAGGCTCTCTTTTCACAGAAATCACATAGAGAGGACAAGGGTCAATGGGTTCAGGCTGCACTGGGAGAGGTTTCATCTTGATATTCGAAAGAAATTTTTTACAATGAGAACAACCAATCACTGGAAGAGCCTCCCGAGGGACATGGTGGAGTCCCCATCACTAGAAGTTTTCAAATCATAACTGGACAGAGTGCTACATAATCTCATCTAGTCTCCTCTTTAAGGAAAGTTTGGACAAAGATGATCTTTTGAGGTCCCTTCCAAGCTGGCCCATTCTATGATAAAAATTAGAGTGATGATTCCTACTTTCTATAAAGTCACATGTGATTTCAGAGGAGCAGATTAAACTCCTGCTGAACTACAAGGTAGTATGGATGATACTAGAAATTTTGTCCAACGTGTTATCTGTTTTCTGATCTTAAGCTGAACAGGTAGCCATAGGCTGGATAAATATTATAGCCATGTTCAGGAGGCTGGAAAATGAAAGCTTTCAGAACATTTGACTGTTTTGAGTATTACAAGAGATTAATTAACACTAATATGCAAAACCTATTACCTATTTCACTTGCCCAATTTTTGCCTGTAAAATTCACATGGTTTTCATCCTACCACAGTACTTTCCCATACTTCTTTTTTCCTTCTGAACATCCATATTTGCACAGCTTTGAGATTTGTTTTCAGCTTTTTTAAGTGCAATAATAGTTAATTTGAGCTTCTCAAAAAGCAGTTTACCAGATTTTGCTCTAAAAGAACAAGCTTCAGACTGTTTATTTTTACGTTGTTTCAAGAAAACCAAACGTTGCAAGAATTTTGAGAAAAAAAAAATAATGTTAGGTCTAGTCCATTATGAATATAAGAAACCTGTTCAACGTTGTCCAGGTTTTCAAAAGGAAAAAGATTACTTGTTGTATTATATAACTGAATGAAGCACAAGTGATTAAGAAAAAGGAGCTTGAGTTCATCCAGTAAAGATCTGGAGGAGTTTGAATTTACTTAATTACTGCCTTCAAGATTCTTTATTAATTTTAGCAATTAATAGTTCAAATAGAAGCTTTCCATCCAGTATCCAATCACCATTTTTAGATTTGGACTCCTGCCAATTTTTTTGTTACTCCCAGAGGTGACACGGGATATGAAAGTGTTTAACAGTCTTTTAAATAAAACATGTTTCAAAGCTATTTTTAGTTAAGGGTCATCGTTCTATTTTGTTTCACACTTCTTTTCTCCTATTATTTCCAAAAATGAATGAATGGAGGAAAAAAGCTGTTATGTGGGTTGCCAGCCATTAACATGCTCGCCGAGACTCAAAGTGATAGACACAGTTGGTATTAGAGTTATTTGGAATTATTTGGGTCAGCAAAAATAGATCTAAACAGCTTTTACTACTCCTGAATTTTCATACTGAGGCAGTAACATGGATATTATCTATCAGTGCTTCAGTAAAGAAGTGCTTATAATGTTATACTAAATCTGTGGGATGGGGGATGATTGGGATTGTAGAAGAACTTAGAGGTAGGGGGAGATTTTATCATCAGAGACAGACTATAAAAAAATTGATGTAAAACATCCTGATAATCCTTGGAGTGATTAGCCAAGAATTCGATATTTTATATAATTTCACTTACAAACTACAGCAATAAGAATAGAATAATCTTGATAAAATGCATTGGTGGCATCACCCATGTGAGATTAATTGAATTTCATAGAGGAAGAAACAAGTAACTGAAAATATAAGATCTGGAGTATAATACATTTATACAGAAACAAGGCAGCATACCTGGTAAATAAATTGTCTCATCAGCTGGGAGAAAAGGGCTACATGGCAATTTTCAATGTATAGATTATGTTGAGCTTCCAGTATAATATGGTGAAAAGATTAAAACAAATTTTGGTTGTACTGGTGAAAATATTTCAATCAGAAATTTTAATAGTATTATGAAAGTCACTGGTAAAACTTCATTTTAAGGTCTGATCAGCTCTAGTAATGAAAGCTGAATTAAAAATAAAATGGGTAAGGGGCATGACTCCTAAAATGATCACAAGAAAGTAGAAGCTGCTACAGAAGGGGTAACTGGAAGAATTCTGTTTGTTTAGCCTGGCAAAACAACGTTTGATAGAATGAAGGGGAAAAAATAACTGTCCATAAAGATGACATAGTAGGTAAACAGAATGAAATAGTTATTTAGGTTTCAGGAGAATGACAGTAGCAGAGCAAATGAACATGAAGTACCCATGAATAAAATTAGCTAATGTTATACAAAATTTCTTAATCCCAAGAGCTTTGATTCTCTATATTCACAGCCTTAATTCATTATTATAAGGGCAAAATCCTAAGTTATACTTTTTGAGATGAAATATAATAAATGGTGATATAATTATACACTGCAACATATAGAACAGCAGAGCACCAGGCTAATGAACAGAAGAACCTGTCTTGATTTACAATAATCCCTGCCAAACTAAGATTTCATCCAATTCTAAGATAAACCATAAAATCAATATAGAGACTAATTTTAGCCCTCCTTGGAATCACAGGTTATTTCCACAAACTGGTAGAATTCTTGCTAGAACATTCTTAGATGTCAAATGATTTTAGTAAAATAAAAAAACCCCAACCTTGTGAATTAATCTCTTAAGAGAAAAATAACATCTCCTTTTTATTGGAATGTAAAACTGGACAGCTCTCTAATGTTTTCTTAGTATATGGAATGTTAAACAGACTCCAGTGTTTAAGAACTCAGATTGGTGACAAGTTATAGGAATATAATTCTTTTCCAAGGCAGGTTTGAATATGATATAGCTATGATTATATTAAATATTTTCAAGGAAATTCTAAAGATGCTGGGCCAGTTCTGGGCCTTTTTTTTTTTTTTTTGCATCATCATATTTATATTGATTTAGATAATGTGCAAACCAGAGAGCAGAATCAGGGCCTTCACTTAGTACATCTGTTAAAATGGTCATGCATCTCAGAGTCTATTTTTATATACACAGATGTTTCTCAACAGAGCAGAAGATTTTAGTCACCAGAAGAAACAGGTTATATTGCTACAACATAATTTGTGTTGAAAGCAAGGGCATTCTATTAGAAACAGTTGAAGGAAAATAGTATATTCTTTACACAACAAAACAAAAAAGCCCCAGAAATGAGTAGATTTGAAAAAGAAAAAAAATCCAAGAAAGTTCCCTAAACAAAATCAGAACTCTCATTCTATACATAAAATCCATTTCTAAATTGGTGCATGGTGTCACAAGGACTATTTCTCTAGAGACAGAAGGATTCTCTAGGCATAAAAATACTGGAAAATAAAGCCCCATAGGAGACATAGGAACTCATCAGAAAACAAGAAGAATAAACACAAAATGTTGCATGTCATTATCTTGTACCACTGAGGAAAGCTACCAATTTAACAAGATGATACTAATACAACTACAGCACAAATGTGTCTCATGTTATGATTTTTCTGAGCTTAAAACTGAAGAGAATTCTATATCTACATCTTAACTATATCTTAAAACATATTCCCATAAGAAAAAGTCTTATCTCTGCATAGAACTTAATCAAGAGCTGTATACCAGTTAAGATCACTGAAATTTCAAGTTAACTCTCATATAAAATATGCACTCATTCTCCTCTGCTTTAGGAAGAAAATCCCATTCAAAAACTGAAATCCTGAAGTATTCCATTCATTCTCAGCTTTCACTCAGCCACTATCTCAGCTGAAGTCAAAGGATATGAAATCTTTCTGAATGTGCTCATTTACTGGAGGAAGAATTAGTGGAATTCAAAAAACAATTCAAAATTATTGGGTCTTATACCTGGATGAGGACTGACTGAAAACAGGGCTGGAGAGGCAAGGGTGGGAAAAAGAGTAAGAATAGACTGAGCAAATTTGATGTGGTTTTTACTGTGATAAAAACAGTTATAGCTTCAATTTCTTAGCCCAAATATTTCAACTACCATGTAATTATCCTAGAATTTTATGGATTTTGTTTGGTAATTTTTCTCCATACATTTAATAATTATCATGGAATGGTGAGTTTTTATTCAAGCGAGGCATCCACTGAGAATTGGCCTAATAAGTAGATATTTCTACCTCCATTTGGTTTATTTCCATCCAAATGAATGTGGCAAATTAAATATAAACTCAATGTGGAAAAAGGAAGTCATTTTAGAGGTTATCAGTAGTCATAAAAATCCAAGAAAATTCTTCATCATCTTAGGTCATTATCTTCATGACCTTAATGTATCAATCTGTCAGTAAGGATCTATTATCCAAGAATTTATTTTTTTTTTTTTAAAGAAAAATAATCACTTTTTTTTTAAAGATACATGCATAGAAAGCAGGAAAGGAACAAGTGCAAGAATAGAACAAATAAGTGCACTTTGTTTTAATGGAGCAATTATTTATTACTCATTAAAAAGCTATTAGTAAAACATTGTTCCTTATGATAAGTAATAGGCAGCATGCTGCTAAACAGTTGGCAATAGAAATTAGAAAGTAATAATATTTATTATCTGGAAAGTGAATTCATCTAAAAAATGGATGTCTTCAGATGTTTAGCATAGTTTTGGTTTGGTTTTAGGGATGAGAGTTAAAACATTTTTATTAATCTGTTCCTTATGAAATGTAAAGCATTTGCATGTATTCAGCTTCTGCTCATAACTCATATCTTAGCTCTCCTGTGTCTATAACTTAGATACATGTTTTCTTGAACTCCTAAACAAGTGAGCGCTATCAATTATAGTCCCCCATCTATCTAATCTCAGCTGTAGGTCTCCACTTATTAAGATTTATTTGCTAGTAGGGAAAACTATTCTGCAGCATTACTAAATATATTCTGTTAATGGTTCATTTATAGTTATCGACCTTTTGGGAAAGGCAAAACCTCCCAGTTTTGATTTACTTGTAAACATTCAACATTGAGTTGTGTTGTATTTTCCTTTGGGACAGAGGAGATCACTCTTTTTCCCCACTCTTTTTTTTTTTTTTCCTTACAGTATAGGAGCCTTACAATATGGTTTTCTTAGAACCTCCACATCCTTACACATTATAATGCAGGCTGAAGAACATTATCATAGAAGTAGATATCTAAGCTTTCTGAAGATTAAAGTGGGATAAACCACACTGATTTAAAGTCAGTGCAGTTTGTTAGATTATATTTTTATTTTATCATTTCATTAAGAGTAGATTTAAAATACAATGATTAGACAAGAATATGGCCCGTATGGAATTTTGAAACTATAGTACAAATTCTAAAAAACCTTGTTAAACTATTAAGGTTTGCCAAGTACCTAGAATTATGCCACCACCTTGCTTCTAACTGCTGTATCTGTGACTTGGCTGATTATCTTAGTCCTAAACTCCTATGTAATCATGAGCAGGATCATGAAGCTAGGTAATTTCCTCTTAAGTTCTTTAAGAAGGAAACACAGTTAATGCCTTTTCATAGTTGTTTGGCAGTTGAAGAGTGTGTAGGATGTAGCAGATTTTTAGGTTTAATTTTCTTTCCTGCCTAAGAGATTTGAACCTGCATCTCCTACCTCCCACGAGAGGACCTTTACAAACAACCTATATGCACCTCTCTTGTTGGAGCCGTTTGCTTGCTAAAAAGGAAGCCAAGATTAATTGGGCCCAGGGGAAGCACTACATTGCAGCTTGGTTTATCATGGAGAGTTATAAAACTTAACTGTAAATATTTCAGTTGATTACCCTAAATGATAGGTTCTCAATTATGTGTTTGCATTAAGAAGTTATTAGGTAAAATACCTAAATTTGGGAACAGGACAAGAACTCTCAAAGGAGAGTCTCATATGTACTATAAAATTTTGCTTTCACTAGTACATTTTTAAGTCCCAGGAATCCTATAGTAATACTGTCCAGTGGCACAGTTTAAATAGCAGGGATGGAAAACAGCTTCATTCAATTCACTGGGATCAAGACACTCTCGTGGGAAATACAAGTCTTGGGTCTGAGTCATATCAGATAAAAAGGAAGATAAATCCATATTTTATACTTATGGACAATTTGTTTAATAATTTTCTTTAAATTCAAAGTATTGAACCAGTCCATCTTCTCCTATTAAGTTTTCCTTTTTTTTGTATGGAACCAGTTTATTTGAATTTGTCTTAGATTATAATAGATATATTTGAAGAGTGAAAGATAACCTAAGTGATTTAAGGAGGTGAGTTAATTTGCCTGATGTTTTGGTGAAGATAAGTGGAAGCATTCACACAGTTGGTATGTATCTGCTGGAAGGTGGTAATTACAACCAACTATTGAAGAGCCCATGAGTGCTTTTAATCCATTTTGATCTAGCAGGTTACCCTGAACCACACTGTTCGTCATTGCACAAAAAGAGAACTCAAGGAGAGCTCTTGGAGCTTGGAGAGCAACCCTGGCTGCTGGGCAGCAGTTAAAGGAGATACTTGGCCTTTCTCAGCCTGTGACAGGGCTTCCCCACTCTGCTGCCATACCAAGCTGAACAGAGCAGCTGTTCAGTGTTTCCATTGTTTGCATGCACAGGACACATTTGAGTTCCTTTCTGGGAGCTACCTGGATCCTACCTTCTTGCCCCAAAATATTTCCTCTCTGCATTAAAAGGGTGAGGATTCAGTTCAAGCTGAGAATTCACATATTCGGCCAGTATTTGCACTACCAGAAAAATATTTGTGTTCTTTGAGTATTTAATTCATATAGAAAAAAGAGGCAAGACTGGAAAAATGTTGATTTAGTTAAAAGATAATGAAGCATAATTATAGCCAGAGAAAACAATTGCTCTCTGAACATGACATGTCTCATTAAATTAATTAATCCAAAGAAAATAGTAGCTAAATAAGACCTATATCTTCTATCACAATAATTATGTCCGCAGATTAGCTTTCCAAAATTAACTATTTTCCAACCTTTCTGGATAAAATAACTTTAATTATTAATTTTCTTAAAAATTATTAGAGCCAGAAAAAATACTAGTTATATGGGAAGATGAGGTATTCTATATAAAAAAAACCCAACCAAAAAACCACAAAAAAAACCCCCCAAAACAAAACAAAAAACACAACAAAATCACACAAAGCAGCAAAACAAATCAACCAACCAAAACCAAAACAACCAAAAAAAAAACCCAAACAAACAAACGAACCCACAACAACCCAACAAAACAAAACCAAAACCAAAACCAACCACCAAAAAGACCAAAACAACAAGTGGGAAGAAAAGCTATTAAGTTTGCCTCCATAGAATGACCAATAGAAAGACTAGTACAAATGAAGACTTCCCTGAAAGCTATAAATTGCAAATACAGGTATCACAAATAAAGACAGTGTTTCAAATACATCCTTCTTTCTTTTCTTCCCCCACCCCCTAAGATAAACAAACTTAGAAGTAGCCTCTTCACCCTACTCATTTTTGGAGGTTTGGGAAGATAATCTCAAATGTTGCTCAAAATGATGTCATATTAAACAGTTTTGCAGATGAGTAGATGAGAATTTTAGAAGTAAGTCTTACCAAAATAATTAAATAGAATAGGCATATAAATTCCTAATTGTCAGGACGATGCCAGGTATTTAAGCAATTTGGTATTGCAAATGATCACAGGATGATTTCAGTATATTTATATGTATATTGTATCCAATTAATTGAAGTAGAAAACAAAGATGAAGGCTTTAATGTGAGAACAAAATACATTATACATATAGCTTCTAAACATATACCTATCCTTGTTCAATCTGTATCTTAAATTTTGCTAGTCCCCAGAAATCCTTCTCTATTTCTCTTTGTTTCTTTTAACACCTCTACCAAATTGTAGTAAAAGTATACTCCCCTATAAGATTCCTTATTTCCTCAGTTGACACATCTCCCCCCTTATATCTCAAGCCAGCTTTTCTTCATTATTCATCTGTATTTTCTCAATCAGTCAGCCCTGGTATCAAAAATATCTTTCAAGTGATGCACAGCATGAAAACATTTATATTATTTCTTTAATGCTTACATAAAACAATACGGAGTCAGAAATAGGATTATTTAATACAAAAGGAAAGCCCACTGTGTATTACCTTCTGAAAAATGTTCCTGATGTACTTTTATATACATTAGATTATTAAAAAAAAAAAAATTAAGACAGCTGAGGACATCAGTCTTCAAAACTAGGAATGTCTGATATCCCATTAAAACTCAATTTTTCAACTTACATAAAGTTTAACAACATTTAAAACACAGAAGCCCTTGTTTCTAGCTCTGCAGAAATCTCACTGTACCATGCAATTAGCGAAGATAGTTTCTCAAAAATTAAAATAATCTAATGTTTACATGACAATGTCTTTGAAACCACTAGTTAGCAAATTTCTGGAAAATGTTAAATATACTATTATTGTGTTGACACTTGTGTTTTCATTTTCTCCCACCCTGATTACAGACTTTGTACAAGCCATAATAGAAGTGTTTTTGTCACAAAGACTTTATTTTTCCATTGTAGAAAGAGTGGGTCAAACATGATGTTAGATCAACTACTTCATTACAAAGTGATAAAAATTAGTAGGCATGTCTGATGACTTTACAAATTGATCTACATATCAGCGAAGAAAAAAACCCAAAAATTAAAAGCTACGCTCTCACAAAGCAAGTATATTCCAGAGATGCTTCTCTTACTGCCAATACACAAACCAAGTTTCTTTGCATCTCAACCAGTGAAACCCGATGCAACACAGCTAAAAATACACGACAATCTAGGTGCACAATTATTTTAAGAAAATTATGCAACAGGGAGATGTGAGAGATGAGCTTTGAACAATTTTAGAGGCATTATTGTACTGGGCAGATCTGGAACATGGAGGATTTGGGTTTTTCTGTGAGTCTAAGCACTTCAGGTCAAAAGAATAATGTAAAATTTAATTTTAATTTCTTTAAAAAATAAGTCACTTTTGGGCAGATAACCTATTTTACTTTCCTGTGGTTTATCACTTGTGCTGATATGTCATGATTAGTGAAGATTTCAGTTATGAATATCACAGAATCTCTGAAGCTGGAATAGACCTCCAAGATCATCAAGTCCACCCTATGACCCAAGACCATGGCATCAGCTAGACCATGTCGCTAAGCATCACATCCAATCTTTCCTTAAACACCTCCAGGGATGGCAACTCCACCACCTCCCTGGGCAGTCCATTCCAGTGTTCTATCACCCTGTTCATGAGGAAGTGCTTCCTGATAGCCAAGCTAAACCTCCTCTGGTGCAGCTTCAGGCTCTGCCCTCTCGTCCTGTCACTGGTTTCCTGGGAGAAGAGTCCAACCCCCAACTGACTACAACTTGCCTTCAGGTAGCTGTAGAGAGTGATGAGGTCCAGTTTTTTTTGTGTCCAGTTCTGGGCCCCTCAGTTCAAGAAGGACAGGGAAGTGCTTGAAAGAGTCCAGCGCAGAGCTACTAAGATGATTAAGGGAGTGGAACATCTCCCTTATGAGGAAAGGCTGAGGGTGNACTGCTGACTCGTGTTTGGCAAGATTTCAACCAGTACTCCCAGGTCCCTCTCTGCCAGACTGCTCTCTAGCCACTCATCCCCCAGTTGCTGTGGCCAAAGCGTAGGACCCTGCACTTGATCTTGTTAAACCTCATTTTATTGGCCTCAGCCCATCGACTGAGCCTTTCCATGTCCTTCTGGACCATCTCCCAACCCTCCAGCAGATCACCACTCAATGCTGATTTGCTGATAATGCTGATTTCTTAGATCACTATTGAGGTGTATAGGTTCTGTGAGACAGAGGAGGGCAGAATTTGAATTGAATGACATGGAGCAGCTATAAGTATACAAACAGAAAAACCCCAGTCTTTAGAATTTTTATTAACAAGGGACACCAGATAAAAAACTATTGATTCACAGAAATCTGTGAAATGCTTCCATGTATTTAGAAATTCCACTTTTGCACAGTTGTGTATTTTCAAACAGAAAACCCAGAACTTCATCTTATATTTTTACATATAGGTAGCATGTTCCTCAGTCTACTCTGTGCTAATTAGATAAAAGAATATTTACAAACTGTGACATTTGAAATATGACATATCAAAACTTTTACTCTCCTCTCCTGGGTTTGCTAAGAGACAAAGTAAAATAATTACTTCAGTATGTTCATGTATGATTTGTTTGCAATCTTGTTTATAACAATGAAATTTGTCTTCAGTTTAGAAACCTCCAAATAATCAGAAACAAAAGTAAAATAATTCAATTAAATCTCATTGTCTTTTATAAATGGAGATATGAAAACTGCCTCCTCGCTTGGTTCTAAATGTGCAATGTGATATGATTTGGAAAGAGATCTGATCACTGATTCTTGGCTTCTGTTCTCTTGCTGGCTGCTGCAGAAAGGAGTGTTTTCAGCAGGCAAAAATTGACAGAAATACAGAAGTTATGTTGGCAAGCAAGCTCACACTTGGCCTTTACCAGTTGGTACATCAGGCTGATAGCTGGCCAAAAATAAATCACAACAAAATAAAATCGGACTGATCTTGAACAAGGAAAAAAGCTCCTCACACACATACCCTACCACATACACATATAGATAAAAGAGAAAGAGGTGTAAACTCAGAAGTGGAACTCATACAGAAAGGGAATAAAATCAGTCCTAAGAGCTTTAATATTATCTCTCTATCTTTGCACTCTCCACACTCTCCATTGTTGCCTGTTCCACTTCAGTCAGACACAGCTTTCCTCAATTAATTCCAAGCTCATTTGCTCCTCTCAAAGGATCTTGTTTTCTACATCACCTCGGGCATTAAGATTTTTTTTTTCCCTTCTTTTCCTGGAATGCTGTATGAAGCTGCAGGGATCTGCAGAAGATATATTAATCACAGCTGTTTCTTATAGCCTGTGGGATGGAAAGCTTATCTTTTTTTTTTTGAAACAAAGCCATTAACTGAAGCTTCAGAGAAAGATTTGAAAGATCTGGAAGATCATCTTCACCAGCAGTAGTATTTTATTACACAATTATTTTAAGAAATTGTAATGATTTAACTGTTAGGGAAATGGTCTCTTGATCATCTCTCCTAGCTCTAATCAGAGATGTCTGAAATCTAGAATTTAAGAATAAGCCTAATTCATTGGCCTTCTCAGTACCTAAAGTTAACCAATTTATTAAAAAGTAAAAAGAACTGTATCTACCTTTTTACACAATTTTAAGATTTGACTAATTGATGCCTTCTTTTGGACAAACGTTTTGAGGTACTTAGCTACATTTTTAAAAACATTAACAGTATCACTATATGTATTTCACAGATGGGAAGACCAAACTCTCAAAATCATTAAATGCTGCTGTCAAGCAGTTCTAAATGTCCTTCAGCTCACTTATTTTATAATCTATTAATATGCTATTATACATTATCTATTAATACACCATTATAATCTATTAATACACTAATAATACATTATTAAACATGTCTGCCAAGCAATGCTAATGGACTCTAAAGTCCATTAGCAAGTAACATAGTCCATAGCAAGTCCATAACAAGTACACCAGTTATTCAGCACTTAGGTTAACTAACCAGGTGAAAATCATTAGGAGAATGAATTTTCATTTAGCAGCAAACTAGCATTTACTATCAAAACAGCAGGTACACCGAGTGTATACTCCCAAATGAGCTGAACTGAATATTTAAAAGAAAAAAAAAAAGCCTCAAATCTAATGAACGAGACTTTGCACATAGTAACCTGCAATGCTAGGAAAGTGAATAGAATTCAGCTCAATCTAGAACCTTCTGACTTGTGGCGTTCATTGCAAACATTTCACATGTAAAGTTGTCAAACAACTGAGGACTTTATTAATATCTGATGTTGTACATGTATAATAATTTGATTTATTGGGTTTTGCAATATAAAAAGACAGTCTTGATCATCAAGGAAAATAGAAAGATGGTATTAAGAAACATGCTTAAAACATTTTAAAGAAAGAGAAAATAACTTTTTTTTCTCTTTTCCCAAAACTTAGTAAGTCTGACGACCAAAGAGAGAGATTTGAAAGGATAAACAAGATTTTCTCCACACTTTTTTTTTTTTTTTTTTGCCTAAGGTTCCAAATTATATTGAGGAGAGAAGCTGTGTGTGGTGATAGTTTGATAAAAAAGGTTTGGTAGTGAAAGTGTAACTAAACCTATAAACTGCAGGATTACAAACATAGAGAACAGACAGCTTGGACCTTCAGTCTTTTTATACTTCAGGGGAACTCCACCAGGAAGTGGAAGGTCAAAACATCCAGAAGCAGATGACCATTCTAAGGTAACAGATTTCATACTCAAAAAAAAGTACAATTTGATGGATGTTTGTTCTGGGAGGTTCTTCAGAAAATTTTAGTGCTTTAGATGTCAATTCAGAACTGACATGTTTTTATTATCCAGTGGCTGTTCAGTGGCTTTTGAGAAATAAGGTCATTTCCTTTACTTACACGTTTTTTTCTGTGATCCCTGGGACAATATATTCTGAAACCATGATAAAGACAAATGGATTTATCTTACTCCTTTGGAGCAGAAAAGTTTTATTACTGCTAGTTCATACAGAGGGAAGTCAAGAAAAGGGAATGTGTGAAGATTCCTCACCCATTTATGTCAGTTATTTTTGCAAGTGAGAAAAGAAAGATCATTTTGAGTAACCCATCTGACTTTGTGCTATAATGTTTTGTACAGAGTTCTTAAATGCTACTTTTTTTATATTTTTCTATCATCATTGTTTTTTCCATTCGGTGTGTGAAGAGCAGCTGGATGCTTTAATACATTCTACAGCTGCTGGACTTTTGTCCATACCACAAAAGGAGTAGCTTATTGACAATATTTCAGGAGTAGAACATCAGATACTATTTTTAGAACATAAAAAGTGAGAAAATTGCTACATTTTCCTCTAGACATCAAGTCCTCTGAAGATAATTTATCTAAAAGTTCACTTTGCAACAAACAGGAAGAGCTGATAGGGCTGCTTGCTGTGGAAGTATATTTAGATTCTCTTGAAAAAAAACAAAAGTTGTTGTTTTATGATAGCCACTGAAAACTCTGTTTCACCAACATAGAAAAAAAAATCACAGGCAAAAATAATAATAATAATAACTAGAAGCAGGTATTTCCAGTTTGTTTCCAGTACTGTATAAGAAACATAAATATACCTTGGTTTTAATACAGTAGAACAGTTCCATACATTCATTTGTTTGCAGATACTTCTTTAAGTAGTTTCCACACTAAGTACATCCTTTCCATTCAGTAGGCCTTAGGAAACAAGCTCTTGGATACATTTCAAGTGTCATTTAGCTCTTCAAAAAAGAGCTTATTTAGTGTATTTTCTTGTATCATTTGAGGAGCTGCCAACCTTACCACATTCAATTTCCAACGAAAATTTTGCCATTTAAAAAATTGGATTTCTCATCTCACATTATCATACATCAAGCAGAGCTTCAGTAAAGATGTTGAAATTACATAATAAACAGCATCCAACATGAAACAACATCCTGGTATTATCAGAACCTGTAATGTAATAGGCTTTTTCTTATTGTATTTTGGGGAAACAAAAAATACTGTAGATACTGAAATAAAATAATTTAAAAAAGCTTCAAGATCTAATTGCTTTAAAAATATTTTAGTCATTGTTCTGAAAACTCAGCTGAACTAAGCATCATAGAATGTTAGAATGTCCTGAATTGGAAGGGACCATTACAATCCACTGAGTTATGAAATGTATCTCCAAAATAGTTGATGAAGGTCATAGTCTATTTAGATTTTCAGAAATAATAAAAAAAAAAGCCAAAAGCCTTCACAGTAGGGAAGGGTGATAGAGATCTGAAGGACAGTTGCAGAAGTATCAGCTGTTTATTTTGGGTCCCTTTATGATTAATGATGTAATATAGGCAGCTCCAGAGGTTCGCTCATTGCAACTATATTAAGATCATTACACATCTCTCCACTGACAATGTACATACTCAAATATAGGTGCCAATATATGTCAAAGGTGAACTAAAAAAAAATGAAGTTGTATTTTTCATGTATACTACTAGCTTCTAAACTTACGGCAAGCACTCTGAATTTGCACCAGTGTATAGCAAGAGCTCAAAAGACTTCTATTCAGTGTCAACTGATAGTTGAAAAGCATTCAAATTGTTAGTCCGGAAATTCAGCAGGGACAAAAAAAGAATACATGAATAGAAGGTTACTAGTGTGCAGCTAGAATGTCCTTGAGTTTCATTATTCACTGTCACATTTATATATATTGGTAGATAACCATAATGAGTATAGATCTATGTTTCATATGTTAGGCCAACATTTGATTGAGGTAAAGGTTCTTTGTTGAACTCGTATCATTTCTATTAGATACCACTAAAGAAACACAGCATACAAAGGGTCCTTTTTACAAAATAAACACTCTGAGACTGGTCATTGACTAAACCAGAGAGTCCGGGATGCTTTACTGTCCATGAAGTCCATCAAAAGTAAAGGGCTATTGCTTCTACACTGAAGGCTGTGTTATGCAAGCAAGGAGAAAATGTGCAAATAAACTGTTATTTCTAATCCAAGCCTAATATATTTTCAAGATAACTCTCAATTCAATTAACTTACGTTTTTCTAATAATGTCTCCCACATTTCAGGTTAAAATATATACAGGCTTTTAGGTTAGCAGAAATATACTTTTCTATTCTTATTGGATTTCTTTTAGATCCATTTGATCTTGAAATCTGTTCAGAACAATATTAAAATATGGGTCAAAATTGTCCCTTCTTTTTTTAATCTAAAAAGTTTGCTTGAATTTGGCCAGTATTAAGAAACTGTTTTAACCACTGCTCACTTCCAATTCTTTCAGTGAATGAACTGTTACTCAAAAAACTGTTTTGTCCAGAAGTGAAACACAAACACTGATTGTAAGAATATAATAATTTTCCTCCTTTTTTAGTTCTCAGTATGATAATTCAGTGAAAAAGAATGCTGTAAAAAGGGGTGGGTTTTTTGTGTCTTAGACTGGCACAATGCTGTCCTCTCCTCTTCCTCTGTCCACCCACTCCATTTCACGTTGTTAATGATTTCTGTCCTTTACAACTTTTAAAAGTGAAAGAAGTAGAAGAAATGAACTATGGAACAAAAGCATCAAGCACCAAGAGCTCTGAGAAGGTGGTGTGTACCTGTGTCATGTATGGATGAAGTCAGATATTTTGGTTTAGGTGAATCTCGTAATTAGCATGTGAGAAGAATTTCTGAAGGAAAGATTAAGGGAAGATATAGCCATACAACATGAGACTGTAAAAAAGCACATGCAAGATGATGTAGTTTTCCCTTCAAAGATGAGATAAAAGCAACCTGGAGTTGTTAGAGAATTTGATATGCACCCTCAAAGATGAAAAAAGCTGCAAATGGATCACTACCTTAGGTACTCCCATAAACTCCAAGTTATATGAATAATAATGGTACTTCCAAATTCCTATTGCACTTTCTTGGCACTTGTATTACATAGAGGAAAATAATAGTGAAAAAAAAAAACCAAACATCTTTAAATGTTTGGAGAATTGGTCTGAAAAACATGCATGTTTACCATTTCTGTGCTTGCATGCTAATATTGGTGCCTGGCAAAAGCATACAGTGTAACCCCTTATAGTAACAGGAAGCCCATCCTGACTTCTGGTAAGATCCAAACCCGCTTCATCCAGTACCAAAAGATTGTTCCTCGCTCATACAAGGATTTTTTTTTTAAATTTTGGGCACAGCACTAAGAGTTCACTCATCATTATCCATGAGTTCTTTTCAGAAGCATTGTTTCTCACAGTAAATTTTACCAGGATAGGTTTTGTGATTATGACATTAATTTTTAAATTTCTGTTACTTGACCCTATATATGCATGCATCATAACATCTATTTATTAGTCTATTTTTGTTGTGTTTAGCCTTCCGAGAGATTATTCTGCAGAAAGGCTCTGGGAGCCTCTAATTTAGGATATGACTCTTACTAATCCTCTCAATAAGTAAGAAGTATCCTATATTTCTAAGATAACATCCCAGAAACCTGCTCTTTTGACTTCAGCCAAACCCGACACTTGGAGCTACTGTGACAACAGTGACAGAAGCCAGAGATTGTTAACCCATTTGTGACAATCACCTACCCCATATATCTAAAAAATCTAGCTAGCAGGTAGCATGGCAAATCAGCAACAGATTTGCAAGAATAAAATAGTTGGTGATAAGGACCTGTATCCACAATGCAAGTGTTTAGGCAAGATTTACTTAAAATTTCCTTTAACAATGTGCAATCAATGAAGCTGATATTGTAGAGGCACATTGTGACTCTGATAAAGACATGTTATTTAGGAAAAAATAAATAATTCTTACACTTTTCTACTTCAGTAATTCCTAGGTAATTACAACCATTACAAATTTAACATTATAATAATATAAATCTTCCCAAGACCTTTCAATAATATAAAAGAGAATGAAAAGTATTCTAATAAATAGCGCATTCCAAAGCTTCCTTTTATTGCCTTTAGGTGTGTAAGTGGACAGCTAAATTATTTATTTTCTCCATATTTCTTGCTGCTTTGATTGATTATGTTAGTAACATTCTGGTTCTTGCCTCAAGAACTATTCTAGCCAACCTGTTCCCTAATACATACATAAATTGCAGAGGAAGCTATAACTGTCTGAGACAGCATTTCACAAAATCAAAACACTTTATGTCTTTTACCATGTCAAATATTCACCTCCTTGATGTTATAGCTTCTGTCTCTCTCACATACTGCTAAGTGTGGAACTACTGTATTTTATAATCTTCTCCTTTTCCATTTTGACAGCTAGAATTCAGTTATTATTTATTATGTTTCACAATCAGAAGTGTAACAAGAGATCTTTAATGTATGGATTCCCAGCTACTGGCTTCACATACAGCAAATTTTAGAGTGACACCTAAAATTCTGGGGTTTTCAAAGTAGCTGATCTATCCTTTCTTCTGGTTCTTAGAGACTGCATGTTACATTATCTTTAAATATCTTGTCTGAATACTCAGAGCTCTTTGTTTAATAATCTTGGTTCCCATAGGTTGACTAATACTGTGACAATAGTGTTCATAAATCAGAACGGGTGTTGATAATATAAAGAGAGCCTAACAATAAAAGAAGCTCAAGGGGCTACTGTATGAGCCTAAAAAGAACATAGGCCTGGAAATGAAGAGTGAGAGAGGGCTTTATCATCTGGTAGTCATCAACAAGAAGTTACCTTTGATATCCAGTGGTTATCACCCAATGTTCATTAGTACACACCAAATCACAACATCCAGATTGACTTTTGAAGGTCATATATATTTGGCAAATTTTGAATCCTGTATCAAGAAGCTAATGAACAAACAATCTCTCCCAGCTCTCCAGCTTTCAGAATTCTCTAAAGCACGTCTAATTATTCCTCTCTATAAATGAGCAGGCGTTTACTTTGCCATATTGTACAACGTCCTTGGTTCCAAATCACAGTTATAGAAATAAACCACAATACGTGTCATATATTTCCTGATGCCCAACAAAACTAATTCTAATTCCATCTACTTCGTTATCAGTCACTTGATAGCTTTTCTTGAATTATTCTTTCATTTGTGAATAAGATTTGTCAGTTTCTATGTCAAATCCTTATGAAATTTCTTTTGAGAGATGAGAGGGGGAGATAATTTGTTGGTCACATTTACTTATTATAGAAAAATCACATCTGCAAGGCTAGTTTCTATTAGAAAAGTGTTAACAGAGAGTTTAAGTCCTTAATATTTGCACAATCTCTGAAAATTCAGAGAAGTCACCTATTTCTAGCTATTACTATTGAAAAAGCACAATATCTTTTCACCTACAAAGTGGAGCATTTGGAAACTAGTTAAACTTTCACTATCACTTATTCCATTGTTATGTAAGACACTGTGTATATTTGCATTTCACATATAGGTCTTACAGAGTTATATTTATGTCCTTCCATCGAATGTTCCTATTGAGTGGGTTAGATAACTTCAAAAGGTTAAAGTGTCATTTAAAATCCAATGGTGACCCATGTGAATAAAGAGAACTCTTGATTTGTGCATAACCTTTTTTTTTATATGACACTCAGAAAAGACACCTAAAGTAGATAAGCCAATCACTTTTGAGTAGCTAGTCTACATACAGGAATGAAAATATATCAATATGTAATAACACAAGCTTACAAAACGAAGAAACAGAAGCTCATCTGGCATTCACTAAGCCTGTTGGCATGTGACAGTGAATTTGCAGTCAGGCACAGAAACAGCCAAGCTCACAAAGCCTACATTTTTAGAGCCCATAGCAGTCATCCTATAAATTATTCTGCATCTAGGTCCCCATAAATAACAAGACAGATGCACAATACTAGTGTCAGTTTTACAAAACCTTATCCTAGTCAGCAAGATGCTGCAATAAATAGGTTCATCATTATTAATGTCTTTGGTATCCATCTTAAAAATATTAAATCAAGATGAATTAATTTGGAGTTAACGTGACTGCAATATGAATTGCCAATGGTATTCACTTGCAAATTCAGTTTTTGAGGACAGATTCAATCTCCTTCACTCTCAAAACCAACCTTGATTTCTACATTATTCCATAAGAACTGCGGAGTTCTTGCTAGAGTTGATACTGATGCACAGTGGATTCCCCTGCCCACATAGATTTTTATGTTTCTGCCTATCTGTCAAAACAATGGTCCATCCAGTTAAATGCTTCTTTCAGTTTTGCCCCCAACTAGCAATTCCGGTAAGAAGTTTTTGACCCAATTGACCAGAGCACTGTTGAACAGTTACACAACTGATTTTTCCTTAAGAAACATCAGGTTTTTTTTTCCTCCAGTCTCAAGTACCATCAGATAAATAAAGCTTCTCATCCATAATTAGGAACTCAAAAGAAAAACTCCTTCACATGAACGGTTAGATATCTATAAATATGAAATACAAGTTTCTGAGTTTCATTAATCATATTTATAATGAACTTAAATCATTAAACCTGGGAGTTAGCTGCATCATAATTTTTTTCTTCAAAACTAGAACGTAAATTAGAAAATAACTAATAGCTTTCTTAGGCACTGTCTAGATGGAAGATAACAGCTACTGACTCTGGTAAAAAGGGAGCAAGAACTATGTTAAGAAATGGAAAACTGAAGCCCCAAACTTTTAAATTCTGGTTCAATACCTCCATAATATAACCATTCTTTGTGGCTCTGGGTCAAGGTTCACTATATTTCATTAATAAAATATTCTTGTTTAACAAAAGCTTCTGACACACCTTTTTAAAAAATTTTTAGTTAAACAAGCATTCTGAACATTTGGGGTTTCTACCACTGCGAGTTCCCTTGAAATAGCTCTAAATCTCACTCACTATGATGTAATTTTAGCAGGAGACAACAGACGGCAATGCATTAAAAATGTGCCTATCTGTGACATGTACAAATATATATGTGCCTGTAGATTATGTATACGCACATATAGACACAAACACACACATGTTGCAGTTCTCCAGCTGGACAGCATATTACCCCTAACCTGTACCTGTACATGGTGGTGTTCCTCCCCAAGGTGTAGGACTCTACACTTATCCTGAACTTCATTAGATTTGTCTTTGCTCAGCTCCCCGGTCTGTCCAGATCTTGCTGGATGGCAGCACAGCCTTCTGGTGTATCAGCCACTCCTCCCAGTTTACTATCATCCACAAACTTACTGAGGGTACACTCTATGCCCTCAACCAGGTCATTGGTGAAGTTGTTGAATAAGACTGGACCGAGAACTTACCCTTGGGGAACGCTGTTAGCTACAGGTCACCCCCTGGAGTCTGCACCAGTGATCACAAACTCCTGAGTCTTGTTCTAAGTTTTGCAGCTTGTTCAATTGAAACCAAAAGTTACAGTTCAGGTTGCCGCTAAAGAAGCAGAAATTAATTATGGTGAACCAGTAAATGCATTTTAACTAAAATGTAGTAAACACTTCAAAATGAAGCTAAAGGACTGCTCAGAGAGAGAGCGTAGGTTATATACCCGTAAAACAAATATTGTTTTCTAGTTTTCTGGTTGTCTTCCTCTAAAACCTGTTAAAGATTTAGTAATTAAAAAAAATAACCATCTGTATTAGATTCTAAATAAATGAACATGCAATTAAAGAAAAAGTAGCTCTAATCAATTATCTTTCTTGGAGTAATTAAAATTCTTTTTATTTATGTCAAGTAGTTGCCAGGTGGGAATATAAGGTCTCATTAATGGTACAATTGAAAATAAAGAACAAAAAAGCTACATTAACACATTGTAGAATTCAGACTATTTTCTTGTTTCCTGATTACATTGTTCTCTTTCTCCTTTTTTTTTGGTTAACTCACAAGTGCCATAGAACTGAAATGGAAACAGGGTAGATACAGCTCAAGAGGTACATGACATCTGAAAAAGTAAATACCCTTTGGGTTGTAGCATCTTATTCAGGTCCCATCTTATAAGGTAGCATCTTATATTTACATCAAGTCTAAAGAGTGAATCATAAAAGGCAGAGGAGAATGGAAAAAAAAAAGTTTCAAGTTTACCTATTTAAAGGAAGTTCATGTAATTACATGGATTTCATGAAGCTCAGCATACCATGTTTGACTTTTTACTTTATTAACTCCACTCTTTCTTCTGGCATCTCTAAAACTTTAGTTTTCTAACAGCATGTTGTATTTGTCAATAGGAATACATTGTATGAACAATGCCAATAATTCACATATACCACTGAAGAAAACGTTCAGTGAGTTCACAGAGATCTCTGTTCAGTGTTCAAGATATTCCTAAATCATAGACAGGTATGATCAAAGATATTTCATTTGACACAACCAGGTCAGTTTATCTATCTAGCAGCATATTCTAATAAAGAAACTAAAGTTCTACACATCTGTAAAGGTGCTGCAGAAAGCAGAACAGCATTAAATAGCCCAAAGAGTACTGACAATTTACTAGATAGTTTAACAGATGTCATTAAAAAAAACAAAAACAAATTTAAATCCATGTATTCATAAGCTTAAGGGAATCCTGCTGTCATTTTTTTAAAAAGTCTAGAATGAAAATAAATAAAAAACCCAAAGCAACACCTTCCCAGTAATCAAACTAGATTTTTTTTTTCCTGTTTTAGAGTAGACACAAGAACCATTGATTACTTATCAAAAAAATAGACTAATTTGTTGAGGTCTGTGAAAAAAATCATTATGGGGTTTGAAGCATTAGGAGATTCCTCTTGAAAAGTACCATTAAAAAAAAAAAAAAAAAGCAAGCAAGTCTAGAGAGGTTTTATAGATTTTCACTTTATCTGGTAGTTTGAGCAATAGCCTTTGAAATGTAACTGCTATCACATGGAATATGATTTAGTTTTATAAAATTACAACTAAAAGGAGCTACTTATTTTATGTTACCCTTACATCTGCCTTCTGGATTTTAAATTGTTTTTTGTTATTTCTTTAATTCTGGTTTATGATAACATATAAACTCTCTGTTATCAATCCACAGGGAATTATACGACACAACACTGCAAAACCTGGTGGTTTAAAATATACAGATTGAACTGCCAATCATTACACAGACCAAAAACATATAAAGAAATTGCATGGAGTCTTGTCATTTAACTTCTGCTAAAGCTGCTGCACTTTCAGAAATGTTTTCCTACTGTACTCATCTCTACTCCACACATAGGTACAACCATACACTTTTAGTTCCATCAAGTTTTAAGACTATTCCTTAAAGAAAGAAGGAAAATAAAACCCAAAAACGCAAAAAAAACCAAACACCCCACCAAAAAAACCCCAACCAAACCAGAAACAAATGAATCCAACAGCGTTCTTCCAATAAGAAAAGAATCCAAACACAAACTAAACCCAAAACAAACACCCAAAAACCCAACTACTGATGTTTTTCACTTGATATGCATGAATTTGTTTCTTAAAACAGAATCATGGAGCTCTGGCTCAGCAGAGGAGCCTGTGCTGAATCTGAAGAGACAGAGGAAATATGGGGAGAGTGGGGGGAAAGCAGGGAGAGGAAAATATACTAAATCTTTTTTTTTACTTGTTCACTTGCTACTTTACTCCAGGTATCAGAACAGCTCTTTTCTGCTTTGGAATCTTGTCAACAAGGGGGGGATCTTTTCCAAAATGAGGGTGACAGTCAGAATACAACAGCTCTACCCATTGATCTCTTTGAATGCGTGGCCTGTGTTATCCCATTCATGTTGAACTAAAGCATGCTGTTGCAATAATGCAAGTCAACCTGCTCGTTTCACAGATGTGTCATATAATAAGACTATTTTCTTTCTCAGAAAACTGGCTTTCTAAATTCCAGACTTCTGCGATGATATATGAGCAAGTACTAAATCTTCTGAGACACAGATTTGTTCTTTCACCAGAATTTAAAGAAAGAAAAAAAAAATCAAATGCTCAAGCATTGTTAGGTTTCCCAGCCTGCAAATTTCCCACTTGAGTCCTTTGTATATCAATGAGCTAGCAGAACAATCTTAAACTATTGGCTTCTAAATCTCCCCAAAATACCTAAGCCTAGGGAAGGTATTTTTTAGCCATGACTGAGCACTTCACTGCTGGACAACTCCACAGGGAATTGGTTTACATCCTGTAAGCTGGAGTAAATCATAGAACTGCTCTGATTTACAAGGTGGGATCAGACATTAGTCTTTGTTTCTTTTTCTGACATCATCAGTATCTTCTTGGCTGCTCACAGGCATAGTCCAAAGAATTTAACTCAATTTGCCTAGACAAAAACACACCAAAAAACAAACCCAAAACAACCAACCAACCGAACAAAACCAACCAAATGAACAACAACAAACCACAAACACACACTAACCTAAGTAAAGGTTATTAAGCAGAATACTGATCACAATAATTATAAAATGAAAGGCTCAGTAAAGATCATAGAATCACAGAATGGTTTGGAAGGGACCTTTAAAGCTCATCTTGCCCAACTCCCCTAAAGGAAGCAAGAGATTTCTGCAACCAGAGCATGTTGCTTAGAGCCTTGGTCAACCTCACCTGCAATGGTTCCAGGGATGGGGCTTCTACCACCTCTCTGGGTAACCTGGGCCAGGGTCTCACCACC